>BDMV01000012.1:26937925-27062890 GCA_008326285.1 Oryza officinalis
GCGCCGCCTTCGCTCTTCCAGGTAGTCGAGGTCGTCTCGGCGAAGCTGATCTTGATCAGCCTCGCAATACATGGTGGCCCGAGGGGACCTCAGTGTGAGCTCAGATGGGAGGACCGCTTCCGCGCCGTAGACGAGGAAGAAAGGCGTTTCCCCGGTTGCTCGGCTTGGCGTGGTTCGGTTCGCCCAGAGCACCGCTGGCAGCTCCTCGATCCACGAATCGCCGTGCTTCTTGAGGACGTTGAAGGTCTTGGTTTTGAGGCCCTTGAGGATTTCCGCGTTGGCGCGCTCCACCTGGCCGTTGCTTCTGGGGTGGGCGGGTGAGGCGAAGCAGAGTTTGATACCCATGTCCTCGCAGTAGTCGCCGAAGAGCTCACTAGTGAACTGGGTGCCGTTATCCGTAATGATACGGTTAGGTACCCCGAACCGAGCAGTGATGCCCCTGATGAACTTAAGGGCGGAGTGCTTATCGATCTTGATGACCGGATAAGCCTCGGGCCACTTAGTGAACTTGTCGACAGCGACATACAGATACTCGAACCCGCCCGGGGCCCGCCTGAACGGTCCCAGGATATCGAGCCCCCAGACAGCAAATGGCCACGAAAGAGGTATGGTCTGCAGGGCCTGGGCCGGCTGATGCGTTTGCTTGGCGTGGAACTGGCACGCCCTGCACCGCCGGACCAGGTCGACCGCATCGGTGAGAGCCGTCGGCCAATAGAAACCCTGGCGAAAGGCCTTGCCAACCAAGGTGCGCGAGGCGGAGTGGGCTCCGCACTCGCCTTCATGGACATCGGCGAGAAGCTCGACGCCTTGTTCCCGAGGAATGCACTTCAGGAGGACTCCGTTAGCCCCGCGCCGATAGAGGGTCCCTTCCACCAGCACGTAGCGCTTGGAGATGCGACGGATGCGTTCACTCCCTTCGCGGTCCTCGGGTAGAGTCTTATCTGCGAGATACGCCTGGATCTCAGTGATCCAAGCAATCAATCTAGGGGAGCTGGGAGCGCTCCCCTCGGGTCCCGAGGCCTGGACTCCGACGGGCCTCGGGGGCCGTTCAGGCGCGTCCGTCTCCCCTAGGGGGTCGGGTCGCGCTGACGGCTGGGCAAGCCTTTCTTCAAAGGCGCCCGGTGGGGTCTGGGCTCGCGAGGAAGCAAGCCTTGAGAGTTCGTCGGCGACCGCGTTATCCCGCCTGGGCACGTGCCGAAGCTCTATCCCGTCGAAATGGCGCTCCATACGCCGCACCTGGCGGACGTAGGCATCCATCTGCGGGTCAGAACACCGGTACTCCTTACAGACCTAGTTAACGACCAACTGGGAGTCGCCTAACACCAGGAGGCGGCGGATCCCCAGTCCAGCCGCCACTCTTAGTCCCGCAAGGAGTCCCTCGTACTCCGCCATATTGTTGGTCGCCCGAAAGTCGAGGCGGACCAGATATCTGAGGACGTCTCCGCTCGACGAGGTCAAAGTGACCCCCGCGCTGGCGCCCTGAAGAGACAGGGAGCCGTCGAACTGCATCACCCAGTAGGCGGTGTGAGGCAGCTGCAAGGGGCCCGTGCTGGCCTCTGGGGCGGAGACGGGCTCAGGAGCCGGGGTCCACTCCGCCACAAAGTCGGCGAGGGCCTGGCTCTTGATCGCGTGGCGTGGTTCAAAGCGCAAATCGAATTCAGAGAGTTCGATTGCCCATCTCACCACCCGTCCAGTACCCTCTCGGTTATGCAAGATTTGGCCGAGGGGGTAAGACGTAACCACCGTGACCCGATGCGCCTGGAAATAATGGCGCAACTTCCTCGAAGCCATCAGAATTGCGTAAAGCATCTTCTGGGCCTGAGGGTATCGGGTCTTGGCGTCCCGGAGGGCCTCGCTAACGAAGTAGACGGGCTGCTGCACCTTTCGGCGGGGCCTGTTCTCTTCGCTAGGGGCCACATCTCCAGGGCGCTCTTCGTCCGAGAGGCCGTGCGGGGCGCACTCGGCTTCTGTGCCGACGACCTCGGGGTCGGAGGGCGACAGGCGCGGCCTTCCCGCAGTGGCCCCGGGGCCATCCTGGGGGTCGGGGGCACCTGGCACCGTCGGACAAGCAGGCGGAGGGCCAGCTCCGGCCGTCGGGGGCCTTAGGCCGCCGTTCGGCTCGGGGGCCTCTCCTCCCTGCTCTCTCCCGGGTCGAGTCGACACAGGGTGGGGGCGCGCGGAGCGAGGGTTGTCCTCGTCGTGCTCCACGACCAACGCCGCGCTGACTACCTGCGGGGTTGCCGCCAGGTAGAGTAGCAACGGCTCATCTGGCTCCGGGGCGACCAGGACTGGGGGAGAACTGAGGTACACCTTCAATTGAGTAAGGGCCCACTCAGCCTCCTCCGTCCAGGTAAACGGCCCGGAGCGTTCGAGGAGCTTAAATAGGGGTAGCGCCTTCTCTCCCAGCCTCGATATGAATCGACTTAAGGCGGCCATGCAGCCGGTGACGCACTGCACATCCCTAAGCTTGCTGGGGGGGCGCATCCGCTCTATAGCTCGTATCTTCTCGGGGTTGGCCTCGATGCCTCGGGCAGAGATCAAGAACCCGAGAAGCTTGCCCGCAGGCACGCCGAACACGCACTTATCGGGGTTCAGCTTTATGCGGGCGGAGCGGAGACTTTTGAAAGTTTCCGCTAAATCCGAGAGCAAGGTCTCTTGGTTGCGTGTCTTCACAACCAAGTCATCGACATAGGCCTCAACGTTGCGTCCTATCTGACTACCCAAAGAAATTCGAGTAGTATGTTGAAAAGTAGGACCTGCATTCTTTAACCCGAAAGGCATTGTCGTATAACAATAAGTTCCTATGGGGGTAATGAATGCAGTTTTCTCCTCATCCTCCCTAGCCATGCGAATCTGATGATAACCAGAGTATGCATCTAGAAAACACAAAAGGTCGCACCCCGCGGTGGAGTCAACAATCTGATCTATGCGTGGCAGGGGATAAGGGTCCTTAGGACATGCTTTGTTGAGGTCGGTGTAGTCGATGCACATCCGAAGCTTGCCGTTCGCCTTGGGGACGACGACCGGGTTCGCGAGCCACTCCGGATGGATGACCTCACAGATGAATCCGGCCTCCAGAAGCCGCGCCACCTCCTCGCGGATGAAGGCTTGGCGTTCCGGGGCCTGCCGCAGCACTTTCTGCCGGACCGGCCTTGCGCCCGGCCGCACGGCGAGACGGTGCTCAATCACCTCCTTGGGGACCCCGGGCATGTCCGCCGGTCTCCAGGCGGAGACGTCGGCGTTTGCCCGCAGGAAGGAGACGAGCGCGTCTTCCTATTTGTCGTCCAGGAGACCACCGATTCGTGTGGTCTTGGACGGGCCGTCGCCCAGGGCAACCTCCTTGACCGGGACCTCGTCGCACGTGACCATCCGCTGCCTTGGGGCGGGCAAGACGGAGGTGCTGAGCCTCTCGTCGCCTCCCACGGGCTTGGACGCCGCGGCGAGGTGGTCCACGCGCTACTCCATACAAGCAAGCGCGACTTTGAGGTCTCCATGGACGGTGATGGGGCCACCGGGGCCCGGCATCTTCATCTAGAGATAGGCATAGTGGACCGCCGCCATGAACTTCACCAACGCGGGCCTCCCCAGGACCGCGTTGTAGGGCAGACTGAGGTCCGCCACATCGAAGTCCACTCGCTCCGTGCGGAAGTTGGCGGGACCACCGAAGGTGACCGGGAGGTCGATATGACCCAGCGGCCAGGTGTGCCCTGGCGTCACGCCGATGATCGGCTGGGACGGTCGGAGCACCATCCCCGGGGCCTTGATGGCATCAAAGGCTGCGGAGGAAAGGATGTTGAGGGCTGCACCCCCGTCTACGAGGACACGCCCCAACTTCACATTGCAGATGGTGGGGGAAACCACCATCGCAATCTGTCCTCCCCGGGCAACGCACGGCGGGTGGTCGGTCTGGTCGAAGGTTAGGGCGACCTCCGACCAACGCGCCCGCCGCGTCACCTCGCGGGTAGGGGCCGCGGCCAGAAGCTCTCGCTTCATGGCCTTGAGGCTCCGGCGAGAAGCGTGAGCGCACGCTCCCCTATCGACGGTGGCGACGGTGGCCTCGGGCTCCTGAAAGCCCAGGTCATCGTCGCCATCGCCGATGTCCTCGGCGGGGTCCTTCTACTTGGCCTCACCTCGCCGGTTGCCGGTGGGAGCTGCCGGGGCCTTACCCTCACAGCGCTCCTGCCTCCTCTCCTCCTCCCACTTCCTTGTCCGCTCAGCCAAGCTTTTGACCGCGCGGCAGTCCGCGAGGTCGTGGAGGGAGGTGTTGTGCACGGTGCACCACTTGCCGGCCGGGTGCTCCTTGCTAGGAGCACCGGCCTCCTTCTTTTTGTCGCTCGCAGGCCTCCCCTTTCGGGGGGCCTGCGAAGCGCCCTCGACGGCGAGGACACGACCCTTGTCGTCGGAACGGGCCGACCTCTTCTTCCTCCTATCCCGTCGCCCAGATCGAGCGGCGGACCCGGGGGCGGCCAGAGCTGCCATGCCAAAGCCGGAGGAGTTCTAGGTCCAGGCCTCCTCCTTGCGAGCCACACGGTCCGCGAGCTCAAAAAGCTGCGCGGTGGTCTGGGGCTCCTTGGAGGCGATCTTCTCGAGCATGCGGTTGTGCCGCACGCCCCCTCTGAACGCGTAGATCACCGCGTGTGCGGGGATGCATGGTATGGTGTTGCGGACTTGACAGAACCGCTGAATGTACGAGCGAAGGGACTCATCGTCCCTCCGCTGTACCGCGTGCAAGTCCGCTTCTTCGCCTGGGCGCGGATATGTGACCTGGAAGTTCGTAGTGAACTACTGGCACAAATCCTCCCAGGAGTGGACCGACGCAGGTGGCAGGTGCATCAACCAACCCCGCGCCTGGCCCTTCAGGGCCATGGGGAAGAAATTCGCCATGACCCTGTCGTCACCCCCCGCAGCTTCTATCCCTGTCGTGTAGATCTGGAGAAACTCAGCGGGGTTGACGCTTCCATCATATTTTTCGGTGATGGTGGGCCGGAACCTTGGGGGCCAACGGACATTCCGAAGGCTCGCCACAAAGGCTCGATAGCCGGCACCGCCGACCGGGGACACGGGGGGCCGGCCCCCGTGACCGGACCGAAGTGGCGCTCCGGACGAGGAGGCGCCCTCCGTTGCATGGGCAGCGCGACGAGCGTCGCGCCGGCGCTCGATATCGAGCCGGGCATCCGGCCCCCCACGCACATCTTCTTGGGTCGGAGGCGTCGACGAGGGAACGGCGGACGAACGGCGTGTATCGGCCGTCGTTCGTCATGCCCTCCGCCTCGACGACATGGAGCCGGCGGCGGCAGCGCCAGAGGTCCCGGCGGCGGAGGACCGCCCGCCGGCGCCTAGGCGCTGCTGCGCCGTCATGACCAAGTTGGCCACGTCATCCAGCCAACGCCGGGCTGGAGTCTCTGGATCGGGGACAGTGGGCGGGTGACGCAGGAGCGCGCCTGTAGCCTGGAGCGCGCCCTGGGGCTTGCCGCCGTCGCCGTAGACGAGGCGGCGACGCGCCCCGCCTCGCCGTCCTCCCCCGTCGCCCGCGAGCAGTGAGGTCGCGGATCCTTCAACCTCCTCGAGCGCCTTCCCCCGCCCAAGACTTCGGCGAGAGGGGGACGGCGGGGTGCGAGCCCGACGGCGCGGGTTCTGCTCCCCGTCATCACCACTAGCGCTCGGAGAGAGGCTGTGCGCAACTGCCCGTTCGGCCATAGGGCTGACCGGGCGAAGCTTGGCACACACGAAAGAGGATGAGGGCTTAGAAAGACACGCGCGCCCCCTACCTGGCGCGCCAGATGACGGAGCGTGGAGCTCCTCACCGGGAGACCGCGCGGGCTCCCCTTTGCCGGTTCGGCCGGGGGCGCTAGGTGAGGTTCTTCGCCCTCGATCTAAGGAACGTCAGCGAGAGAGGAAACGCACAAAACACGGGCGACGTAGACAGGTTCGGGCCGCTGAGAAGCGTAACACCCTACTCCTGTGTTCTGGTGGATCTGAGAGTCTCCAACAATACAAAGAGAGTTCGGTCTCTCGAGCGTATCGGCCGGAGTCCCCCCCTTTTTTTTCCTCTTTCCTAGGCCTGGGCCTCCTTTTATCCGGCAAGGGGTTACCACATGGGCCTCTAGCTGCCTAAGAAAGAAAGCATTCTTTTTACAATCAGGGCTAGTCTACAGCCGGAAGTGACCTCTGACAGGCACGGTACACGCCTCGTGCCCAGCTCGCCAGCTCTCCCGGTGGACACCCGTTTCAACCTTCATTAAATGGCAAGCGACTTCCTTGCCATGCTTGCGCTGAAGTCTGGAATGGATCTGACCGGGACTGACATACCAACTCCAGGAGTTAGCACGCCGGCTCCGGCTAGGGACGAGAGCCGAGAGGCTCTCATCATTCTGACGGGACGGGACGAGGCGTGCCGCAGGCCGCCTGTCGCCACCTAACCCGCGATCTGACCGGTCTGTGACCGGTCGCAAACCGCGACCGGTCACGGACCGGATAAGCGTGCGCTGCGCCGCATTAAATGCGGCGTGGCGCGCTCGTCTGATCCGCCATAAATGCGGTTAGGTGAGCCCTGCTGCGCTCACCTAACCCACACACGTGGCGCCAAAATCACAGGGGATCGGGGCGCCCCGGCCCTCGGGGCCGAAACGGGAGCGGCCCGACCCCTCGGGGAGACGGAGGGAGGGGTGGCCATGTCACCCTCGGGCCCGACCCCCCCAAGGGGGTTGGGCCACGTGGGTGGCAGCGGCTACTCAAGCCTCTAGTCATGATACCCCCGGTCCCATGTCACCGACAGATTTTATACCGAATGTTGTAAATTTTGTGATCATGGGCACATTGAGGTATGGGTGGCTATTTATGCGTGTATGGATCCCACTCATCTAAAATTATGTGGTGGTCACAAAATACATTGGACGGTATAATTTCCGGGCGCCCACAAACTTCTTCATCAATATTCTATTTTCAACCAATCATAACCTTTCACCATTTAATTCACTCATCTACCTTCATTTCTAATTCAATCACAACCTTTTTACATTTAATTTTATTTATTTTTAATAATTATGTCAATCTAAAAATTCTTATATTCTGAGATGAGACAAAGATAATACATAATAACTTCTTTGTAGTTATATTTTGCTTATAATTATTTTTTTCCAAAATATAACATATCCTAAAAATTCTTATATTCTGGTACGAAAATAGTACATAATAGCTTCCTTGTAGTTATCTTCCGATCAGAATTAGAATTACTTTTTCTGTTTCAAAATATAATTTACTTTTTTTTAAATTTGTTGGATTAGAATATCTCTAATTCAATTCTAGATTATTTTGAGATGAAAAGAGGGCTACGGAAAGAGAAAAATTACAAATTCGATTGTACAAGCGTGGAAGGTACTAGATGTGATTGCTGCGGTAAGACGACCGCCGGTACCGTGACGCTTGGCCATATCCACTCAATGATTTAAGGAGAAGCACACACACAGCTCTATTATTACTCGGACACTGCGAGCAGGGAGAGGCCGGAGGTAGTGGAGTTTTGTGAAGGTGGCAGAGGGGTTTAGAGATCTGTTGAGTGCAAAGCAAAGAAAGATGCTGGAGAAGCTGTGGGACGACGTGGTGGCCGGGCCTCGACCGGAGACCGGCCTCGAGAAGCTCCGCAAGGCCGCTACAACCCGCCCCCTTGTCATCAACAAAGGTAGCTAAGCTAAGCTAAGCTAAGCTAAGCTAGGCTAGCTTATATATGCCGTTGTATATATATACATGCCACGCACATACAGATGCATGCTACTCCGTTCGTCCTATCAAAAAATTAACTTTTAGCTAGGCTACGTCAGGTTTGTAATCTGAAGTTGGTGTTTTATATACTTCTGTATGTGTTAAGATCTGTACTCTTGCCGGCCGGAGTGTTGGATCCATCTGTAACTGATCGATCGATGGGGAGTATATATATATATATATATATATATATATATATATATATATATATATATATATATATATATANTTAACCCGAATATTTTCAGATGGTGACGGCGAGGCGAGCGGGGCGTACAAGCGGACGCAGTCGATGCCGACGACCCCGACGACGCCGGTGACGCCGTCGTCTTCGTCGTCGGCGACGACGACGCCGCGGGGCAGCAACGTGTGGAGGAGCGTGTTCCACCCGGGGAGCAACCTCGCCACCAAGAGCCTCGGCGCCAACCTCTTCGACCGCCCGCAACCCAACTCCCCCACTGTATACGACTGGTATATACGCAGCTGCATCTGCTCAATCGATCTCCATATGATTAAATTGGTGATTAAACTGAATTAATCATCCCCTGTTCATCTTCTCACTCCAGGCTGTACAGCGACGAGACCAGGAGCAGCCATCGCTGAATAATCGATCCCATCGGATGGTCGATCTCTCTGTTCGTCACGCCATGTTTGCTGGTCCTTGTGGTTATCTAATAAGTACTTAATCTAATACGCGTTGCTGTCCGAGAGGCTACGTTTTGCTATCTTTTCTTGTTGCTCTGTTCATAGTACAGTTAGCTTGCTGTGTTAGTACTACCTACGTGTCAGCTAGCCTGGCTCCTATCAAGGGCTAGCGACAACCAGTGATGCAAAACCCCAACCAAGTGTTTGTGTGTAAACATCTTCATATGTAAATACTGCCGTGTGTCTCCCTACTTTCAATGTTTAATTACCTTTGATGTGATAATACCAATACCAGCTTGAGAAACTTCTTCATAGTTGCAATTTTTCTGACATACGTATTCCTTTCCAAAATATGTAAGATATTTTGATCAGACGTAACATATTAATACGAATCTAAACAGGTTAAAATGTTTTACATGAATTTTATATTTTGGTACGAATGAAATACCAGATTTGTGCTGGCAACAGGAGAAATTAGAAGTGAAGTGATAAGTCGAGACTCGAGAGTCACAGGTGTCAGGACCCACTTGAATATTCAACATCCGTGATCGTGACCTTTTCCTTTTCTACGCAGCGGTGACCGTGACTGGGGAGCTACTCCCACGGTGTAGAAACAAATATCACAGCACACTGTTGTTTGCTGTTGCGGTGTTGCCTGCAGCTGATTGCTTTTTGCTACTGCAGATGCCGGCGGAATGGGCCAAGGCAAAAAAGGCCGGCTGCTGCAAGCACTCATGATCCATCTGCTAGCCCAAGGCCCAAACCCACTAGCTCGGCATGGCCCAACTGTCTTCTTTCCTTTTTCATAAATTATTTCGCATTATCTCGGGGCTACTGTACACAACTGTTTCAACGGCTGAACATATCACCATCAGAGTTCATAGTCATAAAGCGTGACAGTAGGATGCAAGCGTGGCGAAGCATTTTTATTTTGCCGCTTATCATAATTCTAGTTACCTTTTTCGTTCTAAACATTATAGTAGAAAATAGAAAATAAAGTGCTAAGCGGGTTCCTATGCGGTATAGCAGAATGGTGTATTTGCATTCTACTTTACAATACCAATCTTTGTCTCAGAGATAAATAACATATAGTACACATTACGGTATACAACTGTTTAACGGGGCAAAGGACGAAAGGAATGCATCCAAGCTAGTTCCCATGGGGTCCCACCACTCAGACCGGCCAGCCTCGTCTGCAGGCTTAATAGTATAGCCACATGTTCCAGTCACGTTCCGATGACGAGATGAGGTCGTCATTTCCGTAACATTTTTGTTGTTATCATCGATCTCATCATCACGGCTAACTATTTCTCTTTGAAATGCTCATTAGAAATATTGGCATTGTTGTATATCTTTATACTATAATAAAAATTTAAAAAAATTTTGTTGGATTTTTATACGTCATCCATGTTTCGGTTGGTTTTCGATTGGTTGTACGTTGTTCATATCTAATTCAAATGTGAATTTAAAATAACTCTTATACACCTTCCTTCTAGCCCAACCCCTCCCCTCTTCCTCCCAACCCAACCTAACCCAACCCAATCGGCCCACACCCATCCCATCACCCTGTCTCGTGCGCCTCTACTCAAAGCCGTGCACGTCCTCCCCAATCAGCATCTTTTTCTCTCTCTCTCTTTTTTCTTTTTCTCCTTTTCTTTCTCTCGATCGTCCTGATCTTTTCTCTCCTTTTAATCTTCTCTCTTTTCTCCTTTTTTCTTTTTCGGTATTGGTAAAAAATCTGCCGCAATAATTCGTAACTGATTTCAGTCAGATCTAGGACCAGCCATCTGATGAGCTTGCATCCGTACGTTCATATATCACCATTATAGACATCTGTATCCCTTCGCTTCTTACTCTTTTTCTTTTTTCTTTGTTTTTTAGTCAAAGCTATTTTGATATATAACCAATGTCAATAATTAATAATTCATAGCACGACATCTCATATACAGTGAATATTAGCATAATTACAATGTAAGTATCAAAATTACAATGTAGTTTTTAAAATTTACAATGTATTTTTTAAAAATTATAATGTAATTATAATGTAGTTACAAAGTAAGTATATGTAATTACATTTGACTTTTTTTTGGTAAAATTTGTGACTCCATAAATATAGGTAGTACGTTCTTTTTTTCTTCTTTTTTCTCTTTCAAATTTATCTCCTCATAAATATTTTTATTTTAAAGTTATCATCGTTTTTGAGGTATGTATGTGATAAATTTGTTGCTTTGTAAATGCTTCTCATCTACAGTTAAAAAACTTTCACTAATTGAATAGTTAAAATTTCAATCTTTGATCGATAAGGTATAGCAGAATATACATGCGTCAACTTATGGAATAGCCACCGAATTAAGTTGTGAAGCTATGGAAAGATGTACATAAGAGATACTTCATGTGATGACGCAGAAGCGAGCGCAACCGGGTTCAATGTTATATATGATTTTTGACTTCGTTTTGCCATTTTTTTTGTTTGTCTTGTTTCCATTTGTCGTTTAAATTGATAGAGTTTTTATTAATCGTGAAAATTGTATTCACCTGTTACAACGTACAGTCATTTTTTTTTGTTAGTCCTAATAAAAAAGAGGTGAATATAGATGGTCCCATAATTGCACATGTAACTCGGGTAAAACGACTACACTGAAAATTCTTTTGCACACATAATACGTACAAATAGATTTCCGTCGATCAGATCGGCTGATCATCGATCGATTATTTCTTGCGTGAAACCATGGAGATGGAGACAACAACAAACCCAGCGAAGGCGACGACGGAGACGATGACACTCACGGTGGTCGTCCACAGCAGCCGGTCCAAGCGGTGTGCCATGTCTGCGTGGACAATGGCAGGGTAGAGCGAGAGGTAAAAGTCGATCTTGCTCAGGACGTCGGCGAGCCTCTCGGCCTCCCGCCGGGCACCGACCACCCGGCACACCCAGAGGAAGCGCCGCCGCTTCTTTTTGCCGCCGCTCTGGTTGAACGTGACGGCGAGCTCGTGCGCCTCCCGGAGCACGCCGTCTAGCCCGTCCACCGCCTCCCTCGCCCCAGGCGGCAGCCAGGTCATCGTCTCAGGGCTCGGCTGCAGCTCCCGCCGGCGGCTCAGCACGGCGGAGACCATCCTGACGCGCTCCTCCAGCTCCCTGCACTGCTTCTTGTTCCGCTTCGCCGTCTGCACGGCGGCCATGATCATCTTGATCAGTCCCCTCGCGCTGGAGGCGTACCCTGCCAGTTCAGCCATTGATCCCAGCTTTTCTGTATATGAAATAGTGTGTCTAAATCACCGGGCCATGCAGTTGGTGATCATCTGAGGCTTTCTAGAGTGCATGAAATTAGTGGATGTGAATTTGGAGCTGTATAATGAAGACGATGATCATAGTTAGCTAGAACTCCTATCACCACTCATTTCTGTTTCCAAGGCTCTTTTCTTTCTGCTCTGGCTACTGTGGTTCACCTCTTCTTATGATCTTGCATGCACCCTCTCTAGATCTCTCTCTGTCAATCTCATTCCTTGGTGAACTCTAATTGGATATATAGGAGTGGGTGGCCTGCTGCTTTCACTATGATTGCCTGCTTGACAAAAAACTTGAGGTGTGTCAAATCTTAAATGTGGCTGATGTGTGCCCATTTCTTGTCTTGGAGTGATAGACGGTTGAGCAATTTCCAGATGCCAGAGCCCTATGCAGGTGTGCTTTTTCATCCCTGAATAAGAGGGAGGAAATTAGTTGTTGTACAAGGCACTCATGCATGAGCCACGAGTTCCTAATCTTTCTTAATTTATTTTTCTCTTGCAAAACTTTACATGCATGTAGTTTTAAGCGTGTCTGCAAGCATATGCATTTAATTTAGGGCTTGTTCGCTTCATTGCCAAAGTAAACCTTACCAAATTTTATCATTGTAACCTTACCAAACTCTATCAAAATGTGGTAATTCTATAATCTTTCAGTCATAAAACTGGACCAAAATTTGTTAAAGTACCAAATCAAACACCTTTATATTTTATATTTATCATAATTTTAGCTTTGCCAAATTTTTAGCTTTATTTATCAATAAATGGTATTGTTTATTTTAGCAAGGAAGTGAACATGCCTATGTCATGGCTTCAAGTATGTCGGTCAGTCCCTGGGGGGAGGAAGCAAGCATGTCATGGCTCGGTACTGTGCCGCCATGAGCTTGGACAAGGATCCAGCGTGTCGTCTTAATCATGCAGGCTCTCGGACTACCGGGTCCCCATTATGCCACTGACGCATGGGGCCCATCTTTAGGCATTCCGATCTCGCAGCTCTGGGCTGGGAAAGAACGAATCCATGGCTAGTCTTATGGGCCACGTCGCTATTTGAAGTGAGGACATTCAACGGATTGGAAGAAAAATTCACGTGCACTTTTCTCAAACTATTAAATGATGTATTTTTTATAAAAAATTTTTATAAAAAAAGTTAATTTAAAAAATCATTTTAAAAAAAATTAAAATAATTAATACTCATTTAATCATGCTACAATGACTAACTCTGTTTTAGGTATATTCTCAATCTTCTTTTCTTGTCTTCTCTCAAACACACGTTTAATTTTCACGTTTGAGAGAGCCCAGCCGATGTTTCTTCTAGAGTCTCCAACGCACCGAACAGACGAAATTCACACCTAGATTTCGAGAATTTGTAGCTAACTATATAATTCAAAAAATAAACTAAAAGCTAGAAACTAGAAAATCTAGTTTTTTTTAGATTCTTACAAAATGGTTACCAACCTGGTGATTCTCAGTTCAGATCAGAATATACGGTGGGATCATTTCATTCACGAGAGTAATGTTTAGGGTCTCCTTTTGACCTTAAGTTGAGAGTTGAAACCCATCTAAAAAATAATTCCTACATATTTTTCTAATATGAAGGATTCAAAGAGCAACTTGCATATTAGAAAGACAAATACTTATATATGAACATAGCAATATGTTCTTATGACCTTTTTTTACAGACACTGAGACACATAGTATAGCGAGGGATTTTTTTTGTTGTTAGGGAGGCCAGCCTTAATATGTACTCTCTTCGTTTTATATTATAAGTTATTTTAAATTTTTTTATAGTCAAACTTTTTTATAGATTTGATCAAATCTATAGAAAAATTTATCGACATCAACAACATCAAATTAGTTTTATTAAATATGTTTTTTCTCGTTAAAAATATTGTAATATTTTTTCTATAAACTTGATCAATTTAAAAAAAAGTTTAAAACGAAGGGATTAGGGAGTATATATCTTTTGTTAAGGAAGTACAAGAAACGGAATAAAAAGGGAACTAAACCTACAAGAGTGAAGTGCCCAAATTTACAGTGCATAACGTATATTGGTATATCGGCACTCTTTCTTTAGGCACACGCGATAATAGTGGGTATGTACGTGCTAAGGTCCTTCACAGTGCGTCACGCTGTCGAGTGGATTCGCAGCTCCACCTAGGTTGCATGCATGATGCCGTGGAGGAGAGAAGGTGTGGGTCCTCTGAACTTTGCATTGATGCTCGGAGCTTTGCATGGACGCGAGTGCTTCATCTGAAAAAAGCTAAAAAAGCAGCTGAGAAGAGGAGAGAGAGTGTGGAATCTGTTGGCGGGGAAGCAACGGAATTTGTGAGGATGGCCTGCACTGTGATACTTTGGATCTTTACAGGAGCCTCATCCTATATGGCATACTAGGTTTCTCTTTAGTAGTACTTTGCACTGTGAAAGGCAAAGACTAAGGTCCCGTTTGGAACTCCAATTGGTGTTGGATTAAGTTTCAGATTTTCGTGGCACGTTTTTTAAACTGCTAAACGGTATGTTGTGAAAATTTTCTATATGAAAGTTGTTCTAATATATCAAATAAATTTATTTTTTAAGTTTGTAATAATTAAAACTCAATTAATCACATGTTAATGTTACCTCGTTTTACGTGAAACACTTAATCTTCATCTTCTTCTTCATCTTAAGGAGATTCAAATACCACCTAAGAAGAGCGTGATTAAATTAAAAAGAATGGCACCTATCTACGTTAATTTATTAGCTATCCAATGGCTAGGAGGACTAATTGGAGGCAGAACTCGATCTTCTTCACTGCCGCATCTAGAATCTGGGCTGGCTGCACCGGAGGATAGTCGCCGGCCGTCATGCATGGTGCCGTGGCCGGCGAAGGGCGTCGACAGGAATAATGGCATCGTGCTCAAGTGATGCCACTGGCTGTACCAGACGATCCAGCGTGCGTCTCGGAGAGCATCCCTGAGATCTTTACTCAGCAGCGGCCATGACGTCTCTGGGTCACGCATCATCAGCCGCGAGGCCGCGCGCGGGCGCCGCAAGAGATCGGCCACCTACTGTGCGAGCTGTGCCACGCCAAGCACCTACTCCATGTTGTGGCTCACGTATCATGCCCCCTTCACGGTCACCCGTTCGTTTTTCACAATCTCCCTTATGACATGGCCCCAATCGCCGGTACTGTCACTGCCACTACCGCTGACGGCTGATCCTACTGGAATATTTGCTAGTGTACCGTGCCATGGCATCACGGTTGGAGGAGGAGCCAGCTGCATAGTCATGTTTGGAGGAGCATCTTTGTGGATGTTGTTGGAGACGTGGTAGTGGTGGTATTGCTGCAGGATCGAGGAGATCGGCTGGTCGAGGACGTGGAGCTCACTGGGTTTCTTCTTCGGCGAACTTGATATGTCGTTGAGGGTGCCTCTTAGCTAGGCCTGTCAGCACCCTGGCCATCGTCGGGTCTGGCGATATCGGCTGCTGCTTATCTGCAAGCAGCTTGAGGTTTTTGCTGGTGTTTTCCGCATGTTCTCTAAGTAGGCGAACCTTCTCCCTCTCCCGCTTACCTGTCCCCGCCATCGCCTTGATTTGAGCTCCAAGGGTGACGATGGCCACCCACAACGCCATCGTCTCAACTGCCAGCATCTTATGATCAGTCTTACGGTACATGCTGCACCCAAACGTATGCAGCATCCCGTTGGCCGGTGTGGATCTTCGGTAAGTTTCACTGGAAAAAACAAAAATAGTTAGATTTTTCAACATATATATATATATATATATATATATGTATTTACCTTATAAATTTTGTATATTTATAAGTCATTTTAAAATTTTACACTACAATTTCAATTTTTTTCATCATGTATTCATCTTATCTCCTAATTCCTCCGAACTCCATTTAATTTTGTCTACAAGCACTTTAAGAATTCAAGGCTTTATTACAAAGTTTATTGGAAACTTATCACGCACAGTACCATGCGCATCAACTAACTAGTATAATCGAAAAATTTATAAAAAGTATTATGCGTGTGCTTCCAATACTATTACACATATGCTTAAAGTCTCATTTTCAAATTTTTTATATTTTAACTGTAAAAATGAAAAATTTGATATTTATAAATCTATCAGAATTTTATCTTGTTTTTCTCAATGTGCATGATGAATTTAAATGTGAGATTTTATACATAAGTACAATTCTATTAAAAATACATGTATAATTTTTTTAGAAATTTTCGATGACATTTGTTTGTTGTTGTATACGTGTGAGTACACCCAAGACTTTTATACACATGATATGGTTTGAAGTTTATTACTCCTTCTACCATCAGTAGTTCATTGAAGTTCATGATAAATTAGTGCATGTTAGTAACAACAAATAGGGGTGAAAATGGAGCGGATTCGAACGAATAGTGGTCATACCATATCCTAAACCATATTTTTTAACTGGATTGCGGATATTGTGCGTATGCGGATGCGGAGCGGATTATTTCGGATGTTGAAAATGGTGCGAACTTGGTGTGGACTCGGTTCGAAAACAAATTAAATTTGTCGGATGTTACGTGTATATGCAATCGATACAACATCGAGTTAGCAATGCAAAGGACAACAATACAATAGTCAATAAACGACCCATCGAAATAATTATATACATAAGTGCTAAACAACATAAATATATGATGTCCATAATATAAAAACGTAACTACAAAGTGTTAGATGAGAGGATGAAAGTCTTAAACTAAGGAGTCTAGGTTAATTGATAAATTAGAATATTGGATGAGCCGGTCTCATGTTATATGCAACATATGGAGTTGTTACATTGGTTAATAATTTTGGATTATCCGGTAAACTACCTATCAGATAATCCGATAAAAAGGTCGGATAATCCACATCCGTCAGATTTTAGAGATACTACACCCGTATCCGAATCCATACCATACTATCCGTATTCGTATCCATATCCGTCGGATTTCTAAAAACCCATATCATATCCTTGTTGCGGACGAATTCGAAGTGGATCGGATCGGATACCGGATCCGTTTTCACCCCTAACAACAAATAAGTCACACTTACCAGTGGACCGGGATCAGTATTCAGTATTAGTGAGATCGAGAGCTCTATTGCCTTCGCTTCTTGCAAGCACAGCGGTAGGCACCGCAGGTGTTCAGTTATTTATAGTCAGGCAAGTCTCCCAACGCGCTCTCACTTAAGTCGTCTCATAAATCATAATCACAATGGCATGTCTGCTAGAGATGACTTCTGTTTTTTAGAAGACACTAGCAAGAGACGACTCCAACTGAGGAATAATTAGTTAGTGTCTATATATATACACACACACTAGAAAAAATGTCCTTGCCTTACAACGGGTAATCTAAAATTATAAGAAAAATATAAATATTAGATGATTAGGGTTTAGTTTTTCATGATATGAGCCCTTTGAGAAAATATATTCTTCATTAACTTAATCGAGAATAGATTGTTTTTCTTATCTACCAGCACTAACATCCGCTAAGATTTTCTAGAAAAACTTCCTCATATATTGAAATGAATCTAGTGATATAACATCAATTATCTACATGTTTTTACTCGCACCATTTTCTAATGCCTTAGAATCCTACACCATCATTTTGCAGCATCGAATGCAATTAAAAAGGAAAGAAAAGGCAAGGAAGTTGAGGAAAGATATAGAGCTAGCATGGTCGGCATAATAGTCGAGCAAGGCAATGACGTAAAAGAAGAGAGGGGGTAGTCACCTAATTGTAGAGGGAGATGGCGCATGCCAAACCTTAGCAAGAGAGAGCGAATGGGGAGTAGAGGGCTGGATATAACAGAATTAGAATTAAACACTAAAAAAAAGACGAGGAACCCTGCGTGTCTCACGTCGCAATCTCAGACCTTGACACGAACTGTGCGTCGCGTGGGAGCACGATCTTATCGACACAATCAAATCAACAACACAGAGTTCCTTTGGCTAGGACCCATGATGATTTATAACATTTTAGCCCTTTGATTTTTTTGAATTAGTTTATAAACTTTGCTAAAATATACTTTTTCTAAATAAAATGAAAAAAATCTCCTAGCATAAGAAAAAAATTATATTCACATCCTTGGCCCACCTGTCATGTGACATCATATCCCAGCCCCACCTTTCTTCCTGATCCATCCCCACTTCCTTAGAAACCCATGTTCCCAGTGTCGAAAAGTAGACGTTCTCTAAGAAGTCGCCATCGCAATCTCTCCCTCTGCTCCTAGAAATTGACGCCACCAATCTCTCGCACCTATTCGGACTCTCCTGCCACCACCGCTGAACTCCTCCTCCCAGTCGCTAAAACCTGAGAGACATCCCTACCGGCGTTGAATCAAGCGTGGCGGATCAAGCTCCCTGACGGCGGATCGAGCTACCACGACGGTGGATAGAGCGGCCTCAACGGCACAGTCCGGCGACGAGCAGATCGAGGCGGCCTCGCCCCTCCTCACCCGGATCTAGCCAGCACCGCAGCCATCTCCATCGCTAGCTCCTCTGCTGCCCCGCTAGCCTCTTCGAGCTCAAGTCTATCAGGTCTAGTCGTCATCTTCCTGGTAGTGACGGCGGCCATCTCCTCGGAATCGTCATTGGTTAGCTCGAGAGGGCCGCGCAGCTCTTGGCAGAGGCACGGGATAACCCAAAGCAGCTCCTTGCGCATGCCTTCGTGCGTCAGGTTGGTATAACAAGCACCACACGGCGGCGGATTGGACAAGGGCGATGCTGATCTGGGCGTCGGCGACATGGATCAAGCCTAGATTGGGCGCCGATGACGCAGATCGAGCGCCGCCACTCCTAGCCGGCCTCCACCCCAGTTGAGCGATTTTCCCCTCCTATATTTGATTTTGTCTCTTCTTCGACTTGATTTCTCTTCATTTTATTCTTGGATTCAATTGGCCTTTTCCGCAAAGATGTTTTTAGGCTCGATTTGTTCACGTGATTAGGTTTTTGGGAGGAAATTTGGGTTAGATTCGGTCGGTTTCTCTAGGAGAGACGGACGAAGGAAGCGCAGGGGACAGAGGGGATCATGAGCAAAGTGGATGCTCACACGATGGACGAAAATACACTAGTACGGATGAAAGCTGCTAGGTGACGATCAGAAAATTATTGACTTTTTAAGTAGGTATAGATATAGATATAGATTAGAAACATAGTGCACACCTAAATCCTATGAACATGCACACTCATATCTTATCCCTATGAATATCTTCAAAAAAACAGAACAGGCATATATTGAGATTAACGAATTCATCACGGATATCAATATAAACATGTCTCTCCTACTGTGCTACTCTTTCCTCTCCCTAAGAACTGGTCCCGGACAGCTCGTTTGGTTGACCGGCTGGGTCATGCTTGTAGTCAATGAAAAAAAGTTGAACTATTTATATTTTTGAGCAAATTGCTTGAGAGAGCAAATACTTTTCAACAATTCAAAAACATCTTTTTAAAAATTTTTGATTTCTCTCTTGTGTGTAGGAGAAAATTATATCTCTCGCTGTCACATATATCTTTCTAATGCTTAGAAGTTAGTAAGTTGTTTTTATAAACTAGACTTTTACTTCATTTATTTGCAATTTTAAACATGCCAAAAATAATTTCAAAAAATTAATGAAAAATCATATTATTCATGCTAATATAATATAGTACTTAAGAAAATTATAAACCAGCATAGCTTGTGTACATTGTTTGTCGGTTCTATAGACACCGATACACAAAACATTTTACAGGCAAGAGTAACTCATTTATACTGGCCTTTTTCGACCCATCTCTAGTCTAGAGTCTGCAGAATTCAAGTATTTATATAGGTGGATAAGAAAATCACTCGTGAAAAATCTTTACACTGTCAAATATCTTAAGAAGCCGCTTGCAAAAACATGTTTTTCACCATGTGGTTCTATTAATATAAGACAACCATGTGGTTCTATTAATATAAGACAACCACCTATATTGTGAGAATATGCTAAAAAAAGATAAATCCAGTTGGTATGCACCAATACACCCCTATAAAAAAGGCAAATTTCTTATCAACTCACATGCACAACAATCACATTATTAATTCATATCCACATATGACATCCACATTCACATATTGACTCAATTATTCACATATTGACTCAATTACTATTGACATATACACATAGAGTTCAAGTTCTACGCATTCTCCACGTCCATATCCGCACTTCGATTCAAAGTACACATTCACATACACATAGAGTTTAAATTCATATATATTTAATCTCTACGGCAGGCTCACATACATGAGATAAATAAGACATTCTTATACACTATTAAGCCAATAACTAGGTTGGAGAAGTTTTTTTTGGCTTATGTGAAGTAGGTGTATGTCTTCACCATTAAACTTAATGCTTTAAAGTCATTAGCTTACAAAACACATAAGCTCAAAGGTTGACATAAAAACCTAAGTCAATAAGTCTTAGCCTAAACAAAGAGGGCCTTAATCTGACGGTGGCTTGTCTACATCAACATATATATTTATATTTATAGACAGAATGATAATCGTACATATACAATGCTACATGGCAACCCATATGAATTAAACACAACGTACATATTACTTCTGTAGAGCCAGCTTCCAGGCTTCACCATTGGCGTACTTTGCTCTTTATCGCCCAGGTTCAACACTGGCTTCGCCACATGTTAAAACTTGCCATATTACAAATAGAAGCATTTTCATTATTTTGTTTACAGGCAGATATATAGATACTTCTCCATTATTCCTATTATGTGATGTCCCTACATGTTAAGCGTTATCCATGTTGCGCATGGTAACGATAGGGAGGACTTGGAGGTTGTACTCGATCTTGTAACCAACCTTGTAAATCGCGGTTGCTTTCATCGTCGCTGAGATGCTGACGCCGAGCGGTTGGTTGGACTTAGGCATGACGATTAGATCGCGAGCTTCTTCGAGGTCGTGCAAGAGATCATCCATGGGCTGTGGATGATCTGGTCCCTCCTGATGCCGCATCATCTGGGGAGCAAGCGGGTGCTGCGTGAGCTGGACAACCTGCTGCGCAAGCTGTGCCAGCCACTGCACCTCCTTGCTCTGCTTCACTGCATGATCCACCTTCTGCAACAACAAGATTTCTTTCGCTATGTTTTCGACTTCCTTCAGCTGATCATTCTCACTACTGCCACCTTTCCCTTGGTGTAGGTTTACCGATGATGCCTCCCAAGTATCCGCTTCCCTGCAGGGCGGTCCATGCACATAAAATTTTATATGTTAAAAGAATTAAACTGAATTAAACATGTGCTATGCTAGCTGCTTCATGACGATGCATGTCTACACATGGTGACATGATCACGATAAAACTAACTTTATTTAAAGGACATACTAAGGACAGAAAGATTTCACTTTTTCAATACTTACAAAATTAGTCATTATAAAATTATATGTTTAATTCATCCTAATGTACTTTAAAATCATGAAGTAGTAGTAGTCTTTGATCATAAGTTATAATTTGTACTTAGCAAAAGTACAAACTAAATAGTCCATGATATTCCAAATAACGTATTTTGTTTAACACAAATTCACAATATTATCTATAATCATAATGATAGGATCTACCTAGCTAATTAATGGTCATATCTTTCTTGTTTATGTGAAAGCTCGTGTCTAATAATTATTACACGTGTAGATGACAGACAGACCCATTAATTTGTACGTGTTCTCTAATTAAGGAGCACAACAGTAGAAAGAGAGTTTGCCAATGACGCTGATCAACGTACTGACCCTAGCCTTAGGTCATTGATTATCAATTCCAACATATTTTTTGCATTCGGCGACATACGATCACGGTCACGCTCACTCAAGCCGCTGATCGTTGTTTTGATGTCGTCTTTATCGCCCTGAAAGACCACCGTACAAATCACATAAGAATTCATGGAATTGGATTTTAAGCCCTCATGGGCATGGATCCTCATTCCGTGCACATGGTTTAAATAGTTATGGAAGCTTAATAAAAAGAATTAGACAAATGTAGATTCTATTTCATATCTATACACAAACATGAAAAATCACAATCTAGGGAGAAACAAAATTAAACTGATAATGTTATTACATATGTGCCACTACGCCTTTTGTGACCTGATTTATTTTTTTTTTCTCAAGGGGGATATTGATCGAATTTTAATTTGTATGTTAATTTGTGTATAGATATGTTGTGGCATAATAATCTATATTGTCTACTTTTATATAAGGGACTGGTGGACTATCAAATGATCTTTCGATAGATTTGGAGCCTCAAATCAAATCTTGAAGAATTTTTAACCAATGCATATAGCCCATTTTTGAAATAATAAAAAGAGAAGACAAACATTTCAAAAAAACATAAATTTAGAGACAAAATCAGTTGTAAAATCTAATTCTGGTGCACTGTTACTGCATGTAAATGCACAGTAACTGAGTATAAGTGTTATGTAACTGAGTGTAACTGCAAGTTGGATCTACAGTAACACGAATCTTGTTGTAAGATTTTACGGATGAAAAATAAAAAGACAGGACCCTAAAAATTTGTCGCAAGTAGCAAAACCGTTATACAACTATCTTTCGATCACAAGTATGAAACGAGGGCACATGCTCTTGCTGGAGCTCACGAAGAGGCTAAGCTCAATCAATTTGCCTAGTGCCATTGTAAGAATCATGGGTTAATTAGAAAATATCATTGTATATACCATTAACATATTCGTCCAGGCTCCAGGCTCGACATGTTATTTTCACGTAAGATGGTATTTTATAACTCACATATCTTTATGATGTTCATTTTTTCAAAATTTTCCCTAAACAATACATATACCTGTGGTAAGCGCTTGCAAGCGCCATCTCGAAGTAGCTTCTGGAGCACATTTATGAAGAAGCTTTCATGGTTTCGAGTGACGAGGACGATGAGGTTGGTGAGGAGGAAGGGCTGCATGGCTTGGTCGATCCGAGCGTGCAGGTCGGCGAACTGCCCGTCCATCTTAGCGGTGCCGAGCAGCAAGTACTTCCATGGCATCTTCTTGCGCTGGCATGCTTCGACGAGCTGCTGCGCGCTGTCGATGGCGTTGCCCAGGTGCTCCAGTATCGCGTGCGTCGCCTGGTCCGGCGTCCACTTCGTGCCCTTCAGCTCCTCCAGGAGCTTCGCGATGAACCCCACCCGCTCTCTCAGCAGGCTGCACCTCCTCTTCTGCTGCTTGGCTGTCTCGGCAATCGTCACGATATGCTTCGCTACGGGCAGGATCGCCATGATAATCTCTAGCCAACTGCCCGCCGCCGCTATCGGCATGATCTCTGATCGGCGGGAGGCTGCTGGGGCGGCGGCCGGGGAGTTGTGGTGGTGGGTGGGGAGGATGAAATGGGTAGGAGAGGCCGTGTCAGTGTTTCACTACTCTTTATAGCTGGGGAGCGGCCGGTCAAGAGCACAGTGCTTAATTCTTAGGGTAAAATGTTTTTTTTTGTCCTCAAACTTTACTCGAGATAGATTTGTTGAATAGTAGAGAGAAATTACTGCTAATATTAGATATATTCTATTAAACCTCAAAGGCCGGTATATAAACCTAGAGATATATATGGAAACTAATCCTATCTAGTGTAACAAACGTATATTATAGTCCCAGTCATATACTCTAACAAGATTATTTTCGCCAATATATAACTATCCAAAACACTGTTTTTCAATTTCCATCTATCAAAACCAAACAAATAATATCGACTCTAAAACAGTGGCAGAGCCACCACCCAGCCACCCTGGGTGGCTGTTCGGGCTCATTGGCACACACGCAATAGAGTTTTTTTTATACTAATTCAAGGATTGAAAATAGATCAAGGATATGTGCCGTTAGTTTTCGTCTCTTCGAGCATGTGTTAGAGAGCATTCGCGGGTATATGAGTGTGGTGTTGCGCATGTAGTGATGTGTGTGCGTGTGCATTTGCCATGTAGTAATTGCAAAAAAAATTAATACTTATAGAATTTCCTAGGAAATACTTAAAGCTCGGGCACTAAATTTTTTTTTGCTCCATCACTGCCAAAAACATAGTTCATGCATTGTGTCTTATATAAATATGGGTACTGATTTTTCGTTAGGATGAACTTCAATTGGGTAATTTTTGTAGTTGTGGACCTATTAAGTGACTTTTGTATCAGTAAAATATGTATAGTAAGAATATAAACTAGGAAAACCATTTCTATTTCAAACAAAACCACCAAAGTATATCCTGGGATATTTTTTGTTTGTTTTTAAAAGTTGGGTGTGAAAAAAAACGATTTTATAGTTTTGAAAATAGACAGTTTAAGCAAGTTTAATGTTCAAAAATATACTTTACTCTAATTCTTATGCAGATAAAGCAGCTTCATGGTCTCACCTAACCCTGCCCCGAGAGAGCGTGTAAGACCAGGCAAGATACAATCATACAACCTTTTCTTGTTTTTACACTTAACTTCTAGTTGGCTACATCATGATATAATAATACCAATGAGATTATCAAATATGCAAAATAATGAGGATATATATATATATATATATATATATATATATAATGAAAGTTTGGAAGCTTCCATTCTTTACATAGACCAAAATCCTCTATCTTTCCCCAAGTCAATAAATATATTGTATCCCAGCTGAAGCTTAACTCCTTTTTTTATGTCGGTTAGTTTTTTTTCGAGAACGTTGGTTAGTTAATGATCTAGCCACAATCATATAAAAAGGATAGAGGAAGTTTTTTTTTAAGTTTTATCAGCGACTCAGTTTTCTTTCTTAATTGTTGATTTCGATTATCCGAGGTGGGGAGGAATGAGAAGTTGAGGACTCAAAGAAAAACTTGGCCATCGATTCTTATATATCCAAAGGTCCAGGTCGCCATTGTCTTCGTCTTTGTTTTTTCAAGAAAAAGGAGCAGAAATTACAAGATTGCAGAGGCAGTAGGAAAGTGGGAGGCTAAATGCCGTTTTAGAGTGCCGTGCGCCAATAATGCGCCCACTGATTAACGTCCTGCTAGTTCGTTGTTTCTAGAAGACATGGGGTTTTCATATTTAACGTGGTGTTAGTTCACAACTTCATACTTGGACCTCTTAACGATTGAATTTTCTCTACAATATAACGAGATGCTGAAATGTTGCATAGTTTATTAAATCTCTTTCAGGAGGCACAATTTCAGGGGCAAAGAACTTTTTTTCGCCTATTTTAGGGGACGAGTAACCTGAAATATTCAACAGCAGTATCTGATTCGCTTTTACGATCAGCATCTTAGCTGTTAAATTTCAGTGATACGGAGTACTATGTACCCCTATATGGCTATATTGTTGAAACAGAAACCAACAAGCATTTCTGTCTCTGCAATGAACAAGCTAGTATAGACAACTGTTTCAACGGCTTAACGTGTACTCTCTCCGTCCCATAAAGTACGGGATGTGACATATTTTAGCACGATAGTCTTCTATACATATTCGTAGTACTAGATGTGTTGCATCCCGTATTAGGTTTGTTTTTTATGAGATGAATGGAGTAGGAGTTAATCTTGTTTTTTATGAGATGAATGGAGTAGGAGTTAATCATCGAGCTTTACCGTAGCTACATCTACATGTCTGTCTCTGGGATTGACACACATTTTATTTTGGCCGGGCCGGCACCGGTGTACCGATCAAATTTTATTAAGAAACAGGGGGAACAGAGTACATGATCAGCAATTGACAGACACATTTACATGACAGTAGACAACTGTTTTAAAAACTTAAACAGCCGTGCATCCAAGCCCGGTCCCAACCAGATAAGTGATCCTGCAAATAAATAAGAACTTCGTAATGAACGAAAATCTGTAAAAACTCTGTTGGGTTTTCTTTCAACAAAGCTGGAGGAAAAAAGAGCAAAAAACATTCAGTACTTCCATGTGCAATGCATACATAGCTGTGACAGAAACAGGGCGTGTACCTTCCTGTCTTTCGGTGCCTTCACTGTCTTGCTGCTTGGAAGCATAGTAACAATGTCAGACATGGTAGGCCGATGTTCAGCACGATCCCGAACGCACAACATCGCCACCCTAAGACATTGCATGATCTGAGCTCGCTCATGTTTCTTAGCACCTAACGATGGATCAATAAGCTTGTGCAACTTTTTTCTGTTCTTCAGTGCCTGAAAAGATTACCAAAATATTAAAGAGCAACATATGAAACTTTAAAATATCTTACTCTTACAGAAAAATAAAAAAGGGCAGTTCAGGCAGGAACTGAGGAAAGTTTACATGTACAGGTTGGAATTTATCAAACACACTATCAGAGAGTAGTACCATTTTCACATTTTCTAATAAGAAGATACCACCACCATTCACCCTTAGAACACTGATAAAAATAGAGGTGCAGTTATGGAATACTTACAAATTCAGGAAATATTGTTCGTGGAGATCTGCTCTTCACATTATATCCAGGTACACACAACTTTCCACTTATTATCTCAAGCAGTACAATGCCAAAGCTATAAACGTCGGTTTTCTCCGAGATTATTCCAGTAGCAACATATTCAGGATCGGCATAACCCCTGAAAGATGACAGTAGATCATCACAGCCGTGCACCTGTAGCTACACTTATCAAGGCAAAGATGAGTGTTGCATCTCTAACTAGTTTACAGTATCGGGAGAGTACCTACCATGTGCCACGAACAAGCACCTCTGTAGTTGCTTTCGGAGCTAATTTTATGGCCAGACCAAAATCAGAAATCTTAGCATTCATTTCATAATCTAAGAGGATGTTATTTGCTTTTATGTCCCTATGGACAATGCACATAGGAGAATGGTCGTGTAGGTAAAGAAGACCATCTGAGATTCCTTCAATTATTTTAAGGCGCTTAGACCAATTTAGCAATGTCCTTTTTGTTTCATCTACAAAAATACCAGATATCATTTAGAGAGAAAAAAAATGGAGGCATTGGTCTTAGTTAAAATAGAGAACTTGCCGCGAATGATAGAAGCCAAACTTCCATTTGAAATGTATTCATAGACAAGAATACATTCTTTGCCTTGAGCACAAAACCCAATCAGCTCAATTATATTTTTTCGTTGAAGTTTTGGTATGACATCAATCTCAGCCATGAACTCTTCTTCACCTTGATGTGAAGAAGTATCATGCCTTTTGACAGCAATTTCAAGTCCATTGGGAAGTTTTCCCTGAGAAAGTTTAAATTCAGATTAATAAAGCACATCTAAGCATTGTAAATCAAAATATTCACATATGCACATATTCAAAGCATTCATGGATTTTCTAGATAATGCCATAAAAAGCATTCCTGGATGTTTTACATGTTACAAGAAGCTGACATGACCACATGTTCTAAAGCAAGATCATGGGAGGAGCTGAAAATTTTCAAAATATCCTATCCGCATTATTTATGTACTGCTGTTATGGAAAAAAATATTATAGAAAGATTAGTTATGAGGGTGAGATTAAAATTATTGGCTGAAAAATTTTTCATTTGATCCAGCGAGTGAAAGAACTGCAAATTTAGAATTCTAATATTACTATTTCTTCAAAAGTTCAGGATTTTCCTCATCCTAACTCCTAAGGTTTACTTTTGAAGAGAACTACGGAGTACCTTGTAAACAGGCCCAAATCCACCTTCTCCAATTAAGGATCTCCCTGAAAAATTATTTGTAGCAGCCAATATCTGTGAAAAAGTCAACACTGCTCCTTTTCCAATATCATCAAGAACAACTAGTTGATCCAGGTTCAGGCTTCTGACTGATTGATTAAAAAACTATATCTTGTCAATCATACTAGACAAAAATAAAACAAAATTGTTGCGAATTGACATACTTGATGTTTGTTGACTTCGTTTTTCCTCAAAAACTTCTTGACATTGAGTTACACTCTGATCACCTAATTCAATCGCGTTGAGAATTTCT
The DNA here is from genome assembly GCA_008326285.1 of Oryza officinalis. Lineage (NCBI taxonomy): Eukaryota > Viridiplantae > Streptophyta > Magnoliopsida > Poales > Poaceae > Oryza > Oryza officinalis. Next base: position 26,965,496 of record BDMV01000012.1, read on the forward strand.
GTGTTGAATCTGATCATATAGTACCAAATTAATATGTCAAAATGATACACCTATAAATGGACATAAAGATGTTGCCATTCATTTGTAACACACTAGAGTAACTAGTGCATCCACCATGACCTCTATGTTGGTACCTGAATATAAATTGCTAATGTAACTCAATCAGCTTAATATATTTGTGTGTGCATAGTCCTGTATATAGTTCCTTGTAAACATTAGCAAGAACACCTAATTACTGTATCATAATTCACCAGTAGGTTTGGATCAACCGCAATAGAATTAATAGGGCAAGTTCTGCAAAGGAACATATAGCCATAAGGATGATACAAAGTAATCATCACAAAATCACTGATTGGCGATAATTCGAAGAGAGTATGTTGCCCAATAGTTTTTTTTTTCACGCTGTGAGTAAAAGTGCAAAAAGAAATATTCGTTTTGTTCATCATTCATCTACATCTTGAATGAAATAATGAGGAAAAAAAGGAGGTGTACGATGTCTTAAAAGCACAGGAAAATCGAGTGCAACATGAGCTTGGCATAAAAAGGGTGCAATATTGATATAACGTACCTAATTCCATGCTCTGAATGATGTACTTTTTGTAATTCATCTGCAGTATCCTGTGAGAGTAACCAAAAATTAATAAAGATAGGAACAAGATCCCCGGGACAAAGTTTCTCTTGAATAGATAGTTAAGAAGATAATCAGACCAAATTAGAGCAAGGAACTGGCATGATAAGGAACATTTTTCAGCAAGGAGCTGGTATATACTTTGACATTAAGAGGAAGTATCACATTTTACTGCATCTCTAGAACCAGAATTCTTTCAGTGCTTCTCATTCTCAGTAGTGGCATCATAACTAATCTGAGGATGTCTCCTATTAAATGGAATCTTTGATTAACATACATCATCGAACTTATAAATTTTAATCCCCTTTCCACTGACTTGCTTGAAGGAGAGAAAAGAAAGACAAACCATGTACCTCAGTGCAAAAAGGGTGAGCTCTGCTCAGAAGCCGCTCCCAGGTACGGGTGGTGTCAACGAAGCTGACAAGAGGGAAGAGCTGGAGGTAGAAGGTGATATCGCTCTGCACCTCGCGCAGCTGGTGAGCCTGCTTCCCACCCATGAAGCAGCTGTGCAGGTAGCTGCTGTCCTGACAGGACAAGATGAGCATGTATACGTAGGTGTGTCGGAGCGTCTCCTCCAGCTGCTCCACCGGGTTCCTCGTTTCTTGATGCTGCATAAGCTCTGTTCTTTGGAGCCGATTCAGCAGGTCGCCGATCATCTTCACACGCCGCGCTAGCAGCTGGCAGGTCTCCCGGTTCCTTTTAGCTGTCTGTGCAGCCTCCACGATCATCTTGATGACTGATGAGCCCATATGCATCTACACCGGCAAGCTGCGCAATGTTGGCCACCTGACCCAAGCTATTCCATAGCGCCATACCTCTCTGTTTGTTCCTTGCCTGAACACAAGCAGCCACTATCTACATAGCTAGAATTCTTCAGGATTCTCTTCTGCATAGAAGATAACATTTTTCTTTCTTTGAAGACAAGACTATATAACTTTGACCATTGAAGTTGAAAAGCAACTAGCCTGTTGGAATTTCAAAGGAGCTCCCAGTAGGTAGGGCCCTACATAAGCAAGATATATTGTTTTCTTCTGGATAGGAAACACCCAAGAAAGTTCTAGCGAGGCAGCGATGGGACAGCAGATAGCCATATCTGAAGGATAAGTTCAGCGGCAGAGGGTGTAAAAACTAAAACCACCGTATCCTGTTTTTCTTCAAAGCTATGACTGGAAACGCAGGGCAACAGTGCTTACCTAACTGTATTGGACGTGTCATCTGCTCGCCTCCAAAGACAAGAACTGTCTCCTCCTTGTGGCATTTAGACGAACACCTCCGGCTCATGTTGTCAGCAACCAAACTGCAATCAAATGCAGGAAGTGAAGATTGCATTTCCACCAAGAAAACCAAATCAAACACGCATGCTGCCATTGTAGTTCCAAGAAGCATGATCTATCGGATGACAAGGTTGACGGCAAGGGCATCATCGCTGGGGGCTCCGTGCCGTTGCCATGAAGTACCGAGGAGGAAGTCACCAACGGCTTATCCAAGGCGCTGGCCACAGGATGATGTACGATGACCTGCGTGCGCTTCTCGAGGTAGACTGCCTCTGCGAGGACGGGGGTCGCCGGTAGTGTTCGCCGGCGGCTCGCGCGTCGGCGTCGAGGCCGGCGCTCTCCTCCGTCGCAGTGGCCGCGCTGATCAAAGGATGAATGGCTCTGAGCCTCTGATTCCGTGGGCCTAGCCTATACTATTACGGCCCATATAAAGCCCACGCTGTGGCAAAAGAGAGCAAATTTTACCGCGCCAATGGCGGCTGCGTCGGCGTCAGCGAAGAGCAGAGGACGACGATTTCATGAGGCGGCGGCGGCCATGGTGATTGGCGCGGTAGTGTGACATGCTAGAGAGAGATGGGTGGCTCGCGCAGGTTCCACGGCGACGGCCGACGCCAAGTTCTCCAGTTACTTCTCTGCTTCAGATTATTTGACATTTTTAGATTTTAAATAGATTCATGTATGTGCTTCATATATATGTTCACATTCATATATATGTTAGTGAACCTAGATGAGAGATGGAGAGGCCAAAATGTCTTATGATATGAAACGAAAAGTACATGAGAAACTTTTCTGACATAAACAGTACTCTAGTTCTCAAACCGTAGTGTGACACAACAGATAACTTCTTTTTTTCTGAAACAGAAGTGGTAGTACAGTTCAATTTTCTGTATTGACAAATGCTAATACATTCATCAAGAATAAAACAAATAATTAATCAACAATAATGATAGGTTTCTAGCTAGCAACAATGCCTTCAGTTAAATGGTCCTGGATGTGCTGTGTTATATATATACAGATGAGAGAGGTCAATTCCTTCTAAACAAATAGAGTTAATATATGGATGGGATTTAAGAGTTCAGAGAGTCGACAATAATGTTAAGTAATCCTTCATATATGTCACAGCTGACGTTCCGTGGCAGTGGCACATTCGTTGGTATGATGTTATTGCCTCCAGGAGTACCCTGCAAAAGGAAGACTCGTTAAGCATTAACATCCAATGTGTGAGATAGGAGAATCATGCAACAATGCAATGACCTCAACAATCAGAAGCAGACTCATATTCATGGCATGCACTGATCAGTATGTTTAAACTGCAAAGAATGTGATGTATGTTAAGGGTATTAGTGTAATAGTGTGCTGTACCCCAGGGGTATTTTGGTCATTTTTCATCTCATGTACAAAATAGATATATATATATAGAGATATTCTAGTGTGCTTGGAAAATCCGATAGCCGTTGATTAGCTATAATCTAACGGTTTCAAACACAAGGTACCTGTGGAGAGGTATAAAATACGTGGGCCAGGTATTAGTTTCAGGGTTAGGTGAAAGGTTAGTTAAGTAATTTGTATCTATTATTTAAAAAAGCAAAGTTTTAATCCATCGATGCAGTTGATATTATTCGGATCTACTGGCTGTCAGACTTTGGTTACATGGAACCTGCAATCGATTACAAAGTATCTTTGGATCTGATGGCCGTCTTCAAATAAGATTTTCTAAATACCATATGTCATGATAAATCTAAGTGATGATTGACCAATTTTGCTACTAACTCGTCGTAAAACTGTAGGCTGCACGACCTGTTATTACGTATAAAATTTGTTTAGATGAAATTTAAGGTTGGATTAGGTGAAAATATAATACAATTAGTTGTGCAGTCGTACATCAACGCTACACAATAAAATACAAATTCATAACCGTCTTACTTTCACGATGTATATTGTCAATGATTGTGAAAGAAATCAGGATTAGGATCTATTCCATTTGTGCACGTTGATTACAAAAGGGAATAATTCTGATCAAGAGTTAAATGATGACATTAGATGAAAAATAGCTATACGAGACGAGGAGCAGCACGTGATGAATTTACTCAACTAACTAGCAGCGAACAATTAGGAATGAAGTTAGAGATTGTTATTACTCAAAACTGACTGTTACTTTATTTTCTATCTATAAATTGCCCTTTAAAGATCAACGGTGGTCACTTTGTAGCTTAAGAGGTACCTGGAGTACTTCCCAAGCACCGTAAAAGCCCTCATATATATATATATGATCTTCAGGGCCAGGTCAATGAAACTGTTGATTCCCCAAATCCCCAAATCCTCCATAAAATTGACAATGTAGAGCACATGACAATAATATAATCTCTGTTCTAGCAAGAACGATACAGGCTTTAGCCTACTGGACAAAAACTTAACTTACTTCAGATATCTCCAGTGGGGCCTCAGATGTCTGTGTAATATTCAGGGGATATCCAGGGTCCATCTGAGTAACAACATCTACTTGATTACCTTTCATTTGAAAATTTTCCAAATCTCTTCAGTGTTCAATAAAAAAAATATTCTTCAAAACATATCTTCCAGAAACGAAACAGATGCAGAACCAACCTTGAAAGGCCAGCAAGCCGTATTGTTCACAAGGAATTTGTTCTTGGAAACTTGGTCTTACAAATGCATTATTATTGTTACGAAATGCTTGAGGCAATTCATGTGCTTGATAAATGTTAGCATGATGAGCAGTCTCAACTTCTGCAGTACCAAACAACAAATCATCAAGCGTGGTGTCTGCTGAAGGACAAGAGAAGACCAGTTCCTTACCTCGATATGCAACATGGAAATCTGGAGGATTTTGTCCTGCTGTGTCTGTGAAGGGAACGGAAGCATCACCACCAATAATGCTTGTGTTCATAGCTGAAGACAAAGATACTGGACCATTTTCTTCCATTTTGTGGTCAAAGTGAATACCATCCAGAACATCGTATACTTGTTGTTTCAGACAAATCACTGCATCCTGAAAAAGAAAATTGCACCTACTGTTCTAAGTTCACATCAAGGTTTGGATCTGTAAATTAACTCGTATCAACATATACCTGCTGTTCTGAATTAAAATCGTCTTTTGTAACATAGTGATGACAAAATTTTGCTCCAACAAGATCATGTACGCAGTTAAAGAAGAGTGTAACATTTTGCTCTTCAACTCTACAAGATTTCAGCTTGCAATTGCCTTCGAGATCACACTCTCTAGCATGTTTGACTGTATCTTTCCAATCCTTGCTATTATTCTTTAGCTTGAAACACTCCTGAACTCCAATAAAAGCATAAGTTGTTTCATTTTATCAACTGAACAATAAACTAACTGAACGATAAACATATCATTTATGTATGCTTCTAAGCTATTATACTATAGCTCAAAAAGAAACCACCACGTTCACTCTGAAGGCCTAGAAATTATCACAATATTTGTGAAAAATCATAAAATCTATGTCGTTCGATTGTGGTGGGACCAAATTATAAGGGTGTAGATTGATAGCAATAGTTGTATACAAAATACAGTTGTATCTATAGAAACAGAAGATAAGAGTTGTACATTAAATCAAATTCTACTTAATATCTATTGTATATCAATTGCACATATGAAAATATGAGCTAAGAGTTGTATATTAAATCCAATTCAACTAGAGTTGCACAAAATGCGTGGAAAAATACCCTACTTAACATAAACTCAGCAAGTCAGCAAGCAGTGCCAATTTCTGTAAGGGCTTAATTTGTGCGTGCGCTCTGGCATTTGAAGAAATAATAATAATAATAATAATAATAATAATAATAATAATAATTTGTAAGTGCTTGTGAGAAGTTGGTTGGGAATCCCAAAGGCCTTACAGTGCGGATCTTTTCTTCATTTTTATTTAAAGCCTTTAAAAAGTCCTCCACGGTGTAGATCTGATTATTTTTAAGCCATTCAAAACGACCTCCCGTTCTTGAAATTCCCTTTAAACGATATACTTCATCTTTCAGCTTTGGACGGTCACTGTTTCTGTTGTCTGAAAAAAGGGAGACGAGAGAAATGCCATAGATCATACAGTGCAAATTATGCTATTTGTAGTATCAGTGATAATCCTATGAAAAGGAAGAGGTTTTCTGAAGGAAATCTTACGTTTATTTCGGTGAACTTGCACTTTAACAGGATTCGTCACAGCCTCCTTAATTCGAAGCCCAGTTCTGTCACTGCAATGAACTTTTGCTGCCAGAATGAGCTTCCCACTTTCAGTCTTTCCAGACGGTATATCAAAATAGACATCAGAAAGAGAGGCCTCCCCATTCTTCAGCTTCACTTGTTGACAAACTCCTCCTAACACATGCCCTTTTGTATTCTTCACTATGCGTTCATCAAACTGACCTTCGGTCCAATTTTCAGGGACATGATCATTAAAGTTACCATGAAGAGCCAAAATTTGAATTCTTGCTGAAGACAATTGACCAGATCTAACTATCTGGTTATCCTTATATATGGCAATTTTGATAGTGTTTCCATCATCTGCTGTAATTTTGTCCTTCGTATAAATGATGACATCTTCGTTCAACTTATTGAGGAACCTCAACTCAACTCGTTGCCCCTCATGAGCTTCACTTGTGGCAAATCTAACAACTGTTTGTTCTTGATTCACTTCCTCGATGATGGCAGCATGCTCTCGATTTGCCTCTGATCTGCAATACGATTATACACGGATTGTATGAAACACCATTGTGTATTAATTCTAGTGTCATTTCAACATCTTTTAGTACTTCAAATTGTCCGAAATTCACAACTTTAGTACTCTCTCTATTTCATATTATAAGTCATTTGACTTTTCTCTTAGTCAAACTTCTTTGTAGCAAAATATTATAACATTTTCAATACAAAACAAACATTATATCAAAATATATTCAAAGTTGAATTTAATGAAACTAATTTGATGTTATAGATTTTGCTAATTTTTCTATAAATTTGGTCAAATCAAAAAAAGTTTGACTAATAAAAAAGTCAAACGACTTATAATATGAAACGGAGGGAGTACATCACAATAGCATGAAAAGAACATTGCAAAAGTTATTTAAGGGAGATCCATAAATAGATTGCCATCAAATACACGGTAGTTCACAAGTCAGTTTAGGTGATTGATAAGAACTGGTCAGAACAATATGAAGAAGCTATGTCATGAAACACTGATACTTAGCATTGCATACTGGGAATAACAGAAAATCAGTGATGCATATTTCAATAGCTTTCAAATACCATACCTGTAACGCCGATTAGAATTTGAACGTTTGAGTTGTTCCTGCAAGTTGTGTGGAGAATCATTATAAGCTAAGAATTGAAGTTTTCTCTGGCAAACACCATTTTGTTTTCTTTTTCTTATTAAAGGAAGGCAAACACTTCATAGTTTGAGTCAACAAGGAGATTGAACTATAAATAATAATGGTTTTAACATCTGAAATCTAACCACTTCATGGTGGAGAATATCAGTTCGTGCAGTAAGGGATTGAAGGGAGCTGCAACCAAATAATTGGAAGAGAAAATAGGTTAGTTCGAATAGAAAACAAACTGAAACTTTCTTGCTCATAGATAAAGATAAGATTGGAGTTCAATGAGTGTGATTTAATTTACTTGTATCGTAGCACCACCATAGATTAGATTTGTCTTATGTGGTCGAACAACACTAATATTTGATCAGCTTGACAGTTAACATAACAATATTATAGAAGAACTACAAATGATAAAATCAGTAGCAACCCAAACAAGCATTTAGAGGTATGAAAAAGGAAGCTTACACGCTTGATGCGTATTGATTAAAAAAACTGTAAATAAATAATTGCAACATATACCATAAAAGGTAACTAAGCTATTTAATGGGATTCTAAGTCAGATTTCAAGTGCACTTGCTTTTGGTTTTCTGGATTTAACAAAGGGATGAAAAAAACAGTATTACCTGAGCAAACAGAGAGGTAAATTGCGATCTTATTTTAACCACTCTTCTAGATCAGGAATGAATTGGCATCACAAATGGTAATGGCACTCGTTAATTAGCCTTGCAATGTGAATTTAGAAGGGAAAGAGGAATTTGGGGATCGAAAAATTGCATTGAGATAGGCTCAAAGAGCAAAATATAGTGTACAATAGATTGGAAATTACTCCTAGACACACTGAACTGAACTCCCTTAATTAGCCTTGCAATGGGAATGATTTTTTATATCTTCTTAACTTCGATCCTACTTGCAGAGAGTATGAAATCTTACCAGTTAATATGATTAACAAGATTCTGACAGGCGTTATCAAGCGATTTCTGAAATACTTCAAGTGTCCTCCTCTGGGAAATAGCATTCTCTTCACGTATCTGCACAAGCACAGTTCTTAAACGAGCTACCAAAAGAGTAGTGGAGTAGTAAAAGAAATGCTGGGAAAAGATTTAATTTGAATATTTTGATCCAAGACTCTAGCAAACAGCATGTGAGATGGATGGAGCTAGAGATTTGCAGAGCTTCGTCTCACCACTCGACGAAGTCGCCTGTTGTACCTCAGCTCCTCCTTGCTGCGCGCATCAGCAAAGAACAGAACACAGATCAAGCAACAAATTTCCCTGGGAGAGAAATTAAATCAAACACAACGCGGACGGGTCGAGGTCGTACACTTGGGCGACGAAGAAGAGGACGAGCATGCTCGGGCGGAGCTGCCATTTCCCCGCCGGCGAGGTCGGCGCCGGCCGGGCATGCACCGCGCCGCCGCCGATGCCGGCAGCATCGAGATGCTGCCGCTTCGAAGAGGTCACCAGGGCGAGGCCATCTGTTGCCTGTCCCGGCGGCGGACGTTTCGTGTGCATGACTCTCTCTCGCCGGTCGCCGCCTTCGCCGGCCGCCGATTTCTTGTGACTGCGCTCCTCCACCCCGAGCTAGGCAGCTCGCTTTATGGAGGAGAGCAGTGGACTCGGGAGGCCAAGTCGACGCACGTCTCCACCCGCGCAGCTCACGCGGCAAAGGAGAAGAATAAAATGTTACTGTATAGCAACGATCTTTTCAGATTTTTAGGATTTTTAGAAGTAGGTTTTATTTCGTCTTAATTTTACTATATATTTTAAGATGAAAGAAGTAGAAAAAAAAAGTGAAAATAAAATGAACTGTCTCCTACGACCTACCTAATCCTGTCAAACACATTTGATTTGCAGTAGATTTCAGCCAAAAATGAGCTCCGAAAAATCGTCCGCTAGAAAAGCTCCGGAAAATCAGGGAATTAGTCTCTTGCTTGAACCGCGTGGTTTTGGTTCATGAAGCTGCATTTGTAGGATATGTATGCAATGCCATGCCATGGAATATGGATGCATGTGCCGCAGGTCACTTGCGGTTGACTTCTGAAAATTTGGCCCAACCAAAGTCAACGGTAGTTGTTGGTCCGGCCCAAATAAGGCACCCGTCAACCGAATGGGCCAGCAGATATCAAGGCCCACTAGGCCACTATGCCAACTGCTACAGTATCGTTTGATTCTACTATCACTTGACATAAATCAACAGTAGTCAACACAGTTCTGCAGGACATCACAGTTTTTGACAAATAGCAAATCCATTGCTGAGACACTGTAGCTGTAATTTATACACTTCTATGATCCATAAAGGATGTGACATCTGCTGATCATCTGCAGAAGTCTCGTTATTTACCTAATTGTCCAATGAACAGACACGATGCAGCAACCAAACAAAACAAAGTTGATGGATGAACATGAACATGAACCGAAGTTCTGCCTAAACTGGGGCACCTTACACATACAGGCAGCAACGTTGCCATGCATATATAAATTATCCATCACGTTTCAGTAGTAAGCTGGTCGGCTGGGCTTCGGTAAGACGACACTGTCAGAGCTCAGCATCAGAACAACCTCCCACATGTCCGGCCGCTCTTCTGGGCTACGCTGGACGCACAGCAGCGCTATCTGAGCCCACCTCTGTATCTCAGCAGCAGCAAGAGTATCGCCGCGCAGCGACGGATCGATGAACTCCATCTGGTTTCCCCCTCTCCATAAGTTCCACGCCTGAGCAGGAAAATTGGTATTACTGGTTAATCAGTGACCAACTCTGAATATATTGTGGTTGGCTGTGAGGTTCAGAGAGGTGCACTTACCCACTTATTTAGAGGCCCGTAATCGCGTGATTCATCAGAAAGCTCCAGTGTAGACGGAGGGATGCGACTTCCTCTAATGATCTCGAGAAGCGTAGCGCCAAAGCTATACACATCTGTCTTGAGAGAGACACACCCTCCCTGTTTATATTCAGGGGCCATATACCCACTGAGAATATGAAAACAAAATTAAAATAGCAACAGATCAAACGTAGCGCAGGAGGTGGATGGATAAACATTTCGCAGTGAAAAACCCAGTCTTACCGTGATCCCACCACAATGCCAGTGCAGTCCATATCCTGACCTGGCCTCAGTGCTTTCGATGTACCAAAGTCACAAATCTTGGGTTTTAAGGCAGCATCCAGGAGTATGTTGCCTGGTTTCAGATCACCATGAATAATACGTGGTTCACATTGCTTGTGTAGATATTCAGCTCCCTCAGCTATTCCTTTAACTATTTGGGAGCGCTTAGACCAGTCCAAAGGCGACTCTTCTGCTCGCTCACCTGTAATCAAATGTGAGAAACATGTATGTACTGCATCGTTAAGTGAACATGAACAGTAGAACTTGGTCTCGAAACTGAGTAGATAAAGCTAGTTGAATTGAATCCTACCAGTTATGAATGAATCCAAGCTTCTGCTTGGCATATACTCGAAGACCAGTATCCTCTCTCTGTCTTGGATGCAATATCCTAGAAGCTTAACTATATTTGTATGCTGAAGCTTTGAAACTATTTTAGCCTCATTCTCAAGCTGCTCAAATGGAATTCTGTTAACATATGATGCTCTTTTCACAGCAACTTCGGGTATTTCATTTAGCTGGCCCTGGGAGAAGTAAACACCAAATGCAAATCAATCATGCTACTTCCTCACAAAAAAACAAAAATCTGATGTTTTTCCGACTACAAGAGAAGATGTTTCAAACGACATCACTAAAGATTAATCATTCTGTTGAATGCAAAGGTCGGCCAAGAGCAAAGCATTACCTTGTACACAATGCTGAAAGCACCTACACCGATTTGGTTTTCCAGAGAGAAGTTGTCTGTAGCAACCTCCAACTCAGAGAAAGTGAACTTTTTAAGGCCTGTTATTTAAAGTAACACGGACCATTGATTATTACCTTCAAACTTCTTGTCGGCATTAGAAAGGGAATTGGAAAGGCAAGCCTAGTTTTACATGCTAGCTTTGGGATATTATAGAACATTCACTATTACTCCTACCTGTTTCTTCTAGAGCAACAAGATTTCCAGCGTTAGAAGCAGTAGCAATCCTCTTCCAGGGCCACCACCAACAGCATCCGGATCTTTGGTTTTCTGCTAAATGTATCGATGGTTTAAGAAGAAATTAATGGATCAACTAGCACTCGAAAAAATGTAGCGATGGGAAAATTTGCAGAAAATAAAACCTTAGTAACTAACTCCTGATGTGAATCGTGTGTTCATGGTGCGAGCCAGGCCGGTTCGCACCTGCTTTGTAGGATTGATGAGCGACAGCTATTCAAGTACTATTTGTTGTTTTGACCACTTCTGTAAATGCTTGACCAACTGACAATACTGATTGAACCAGCAATTAAAGTTCAAAATTTACAAACTTTTTTGTGAATTAATGCTACATGAAGAACGGGGAATCCACTTCTCTTATCTCATGTACTCTGTGTCAATACTTCAAAAATAAAATTTGAACTTTGAGCAGGTTAAAAGGTTTCCGGAAAAATAGAAAATCATATATATATTAACTGGGTCGTCTATAATTAATGAATATTAACTTTTTTACATTTTAGAAATTACATAAACCTTTTCAAATTTAAAATAAACTGAAAAACTGAGTAAATAAAATTTAGTCCATGAGTAATTTAAACAGATTTAAACAATTCCAAAATGTTCTAAAAAAATAAAAAAAAAAGTCTCATTTGGTTTGTGCCTGAGTGTGTGATTCACGATATGGATCAGAAAACAATGTTTATTTCTGATTTTTTTTCCCACCATGGGGTATGTTCAATAATTGTGACGGAAAATGGGCTAAATTAAAAAAATATCGAGAAAAGATCCTATATTTAATATTTATTACTCCATGATTTGTAGATGAGACCATAAAAGTGAACTATACCTGGCAAGTGGCCTTCGTTAACTATGGAAGGCTCTGTTACCAGTTGAGTTTGCCCTGAACTGCCCGTTGTTTGTCCCATATCATTGCTGCATGTATTCCAAAAGAGAAAAAAAAAGGATTTCAAATATGATAGTATCATTTATCCCTTTGAGACTTTTTCGAAAATGAGCATCAATCACCTAGGATCAAGCCTTTAAGTACACTGTACACATAAATGTCATGAGGTCTTACCAGTAATTATGAGCAGGCAACCCTAGAGCTACAGAAGGTACCTCTTGTGCACCGTCCTGAAATACCAAAGTTAGGCTCAAGCGATTAATCAAACAGGCACTTGTCCACTTACATCCACTGCCTTCCATATTGTTGGAACAAACTTCAGAATCATGAAATGGAGGTCTTAGGCCATTCGGCAGTTTGCACACTAGTTTAACAGTAATTCGCAAACAGAATTAGTCTTACGGAGATATTGTAGGTATGGATGTACGTACCTGCGGCTTAACAATATCAGTCTCCGGGATGCGATAGTAACGAGTGTTTTGATCGTGGTTGATGATGGTGATCATTCCTATCAGGAGGAGAATGTAAAACTTGAGATCCTTGAGCACCTTGCGCAACTCTCTGGCGATGCGTCTGCCCTTGCAGAAACGGTACGAGTAGCTCCACTCCTCCTGGCAAGATTTGACGAGCGCGCCCGCCCTGCGAAGCGTCGACTTGAGCCCTTCCGTCGGCTTCCACATGTCAGGGTCCTCGATGACCTTGGACGCCTGAACCCGCCGTAGCAGATCACGGATCATGTTCGCGCGTTCGGCGAGCAGCTCGCAGTCCTCCTTGTTCTGGCGGACTGTCTCGACGCGACTTTTGATTACCTTGACCAGCGTGATCACATCCAGGCCGGCCAGCTGAGCTACATTCGCAGCCAGCCCCAGGCAGCAACACACCTCTATAACCATATCTGATTAATGGATTAATTTCCTGCATGCCAATATGCCACGATCATGATTCATGTGCGAACAGAACAAGAAGGTTCATGTCAGATTACAGAACATGTAAAAATCATATCCTAGCTAGATACGTAGTATATGCATAAGAATGACAGTGCATAACTAAATATTACATCATCACATATGGACCAGAAAAGAAAACTCAAGCCTTAATTTCTAGCTATCTCAACTTCTTTTTGCCACTCCAACTTACTTTGACAGGCCTTTGATCGGTTTACTCTGGCAGTAGTAACTTAGGAAGGATGAAGGGATATTTGATGATCCACTCACCTCAGCCAACGCTGGTTGCAGCATTATATAGCTGAGGTGTTGATCTGATGAAGGGGGACCCAAAAAACAAAGACCTGGGCATCAAGACTATCGAGGTCCAGGTCTTATATAAAAATAGAGAGAAGAAGAATTAAGTGAATTAACCTGCCTTGTGGATTATTTTAATTAACTAGTTTTGGAGCCAGTCCAGCTGAAACGACATGCAGCCATCAATTAGCAGCTCCAGTTTCTTCTTGTGATGTGTTAACACGCGTAGAATAAAATTTACTTGATAGAATTTTGATCACTCCGACCTTGATATCTCAACTAACGCCAAATGATATTATGAATCCTAGTTGTTTCCCACCGGAACAGGTTAAAGAATTTTGTTTGTTCATGAGTTTGTTCCCTGATATATCTGGCTGTTCCATCATTTCTCAGGCCTGCAGCTTCTCAGCAGGTAACCAATTATCTGCCACATGGAGGACAAGCTGCTTGAAGGTCTGAACTGCCCGCACAATCATCACAAGTTCACAACAAGACAAATTATATATGATGTGTTGATGAACGAGGACCAATAGAAAAACCTTGCCATCAAGAGTTCAAGAGTATCCAGGTCCAGGCCCCCATTGTCTTTGTCTTTAAAAAAATAAAAGAAAAAAGGAGCAGAAGAAGATTGAAAATAAAGTAGGAAAGTGGTAAGCTAAATGACACTTTGAGGTGATGCCAACAATGCGCCCACTAATTAATGTCTTGCGCTCCTGCTAGTTCATGCTTTAACTACTAAAGTATATATTAAATCTCCATGGGAGGGGCTGCCTTTTAGGAGACACGTATAGTTTTAACTTCATGGGAAAGATTCCCTGTTCATGCATTTGAGGGAAGGAGTTACCTGAGAAAGTAGATAAAACAGCCACATCTGATTCGATTTTAGGATCAGCATCTTTAACCGCTAGATTTCAGTCACAGGGAGAACTCTGTATTCCCCTATTGTTGAGATAGAGATACAGTGAAATGACGTTGTTGACTGCAATCACGTGTTATCAGCAAACTTGTAAAACACCAGTACTCTGATCCAACCACATCCAAAACAAGAACTGCCTACCTGTGCTGTCTGCCGCATTTGCACGAACACCTTCCGCTCGTGTTCCATGCACACGGAAAAGGCGGGGAAGAGACCGCGCGTCTACGGACAATTCCACAAACGGATTTGCTAAAATGTTGTCACCATATTTTATGGCTCATTACAGTCGAATTTCTGACTGTCTGATATTGTTCTCAGTCCACCTCAGCATTTCTCGGCTGTCATAACATAATTAATTAAAATTTAATATGCTTCATTAGTTCAAGCTTTTGATGGTTTTATTAGCAGGTATCTAATGTAGTAGATATTAGATCAGTATACGTAATTTACAATGCAAAATATAGAAGTTGCATTGTACTTACATTATAATTACATTGTACTTACATATGTAATTTTAGAACTTACATCGTAAATACACTAAATATACATATGTAATTTAAGGACTTACAATATAAATACATACTGACTATTTTTTAATGAAAAATATGGCATCATAAATATAGCTACTTCCTTTCACAAATACCTCGTGCTGACAAGGGGTAAACACCGACACCGCATGATGCGTGGCTCCTCCGCCTTGTTAGAAATAAACTTGCCACAGTATGTTTGTGGCGTGTGTGTTCTGCTGCATGTATGTGTCTGTGTGCGTCGTGTGTGTTCTGTTAGTTTTGATTGAGTCGTGATCGTGAGTGCATGGCTGCTGCATGGTTGTTTGCATGGCCGTTGCAGTGTTGATCTAGTCGTTGGAGTGCAAGGTGTGTGTGGCGTCTGGTTCAGCGAAGCAGCCGCGTCGTCCGGGCGAGCGTGTGGCTCACGACGACGTTGAGCGGGTCCTGCGGAACGTGGCGCAACGGCTGGCATGGAGGCTAGCTCCTGGTGTGTTCTTGGTCTTTAAGTAGCCCCTTACTCCTGCATTGTTTAGAGTGTGAAGTTCCAGTGAGTAATAAAGCCAAGATACAGGAGCGATCGGCTCCGCGGCGTTCGTCACCGAAACTCTACTGTTCATCTTCAACCTCCAGCCATTCTTGTGCGTGAGAGAAAAAGAGTTTTGTTCTTGTGTTCCTAGGCTGTTTCTAACATTTGGTATCAGAGCTGGATGATGAAGATCGGAGAAGGCTCGAGCTCGCCACCGAAGATCGGAGAAGGCTCGAGCTCGGGTGCCGCCGAGCGCGTCATGGCCAACTCCAGCGCCGTGGAGCTCCCGCTGTTAACAAGGACCAACTACCACGAGTGGTCTTTGGTGATGCAGGTGAGTATGGAGGCGTTGGAGCAGTGGGACGCGGTGGAGGCGGAGAGCAAGGACCGGGGCAAGGATCGGCGTGCGCTGGCCACGATCATCCGCGCCGTTCCAAGGGAGATGAAGGCCGGGCTCGCCGTGAAGAAGTCGGCGAAGGAGGCGTGGGACGCGGTGAAGAAGATGCACGCCGGTGACGACCGCATGAAGGCTGCGAGTGTCCAACGTCTCATGAAGCAGTTCGAGAACATGGCATTCCGTGACAGAGAGAACGTCGGCGACTTCGCGATGCGCATCAACGGGCTCGTCGCCAGCCTGCGCGAGCTTGGTGAGGAGATGGAGGACAGCCGCGTCGTGAAGAAAGTTCTGCGCGTGGTCCCCAAGAGGCTGAAGCAAGTCGCGGTGGTGATTGAGATGCTGGCCGACATCGACACCATGAAGATCGAGGAGCTCGTCGGCCGGTTGCAGGTGGCGGAGGACGCGGACGCTGAGGATCAAGCGGTGTCTAGCGCGGAGCACGCTGGGCAACTCCTGCTCACGAAGGAGCAATGGGAGGCGAGGCGGCGTCAACGCCGTGGCAAGGAACATGCGCACGGCGGCGTTGACGAGAAGGGCGGCGGCCGTGACGACGACGACGACAGCAGCACAAGCTCGGGGCGCGGTAGGAGCCGCTACCGAGGCAAATGCTTCAACTGCGGCGTGCGCGGTCACATTGCGAGGGACTGCCCGAGGAAGAAGAAGGGGCAAGCTCTACTTGCCGACGTCGACGAGGAGTCGACACTGCTGTGAAGATCGAGTCCGTAGTGTCGTGTGGTAGCGTTTAGGGGGAGATTGTTAGAAATAAACTTGCCACAGTATGTTTGTGGCGTGTGTGTTCTGCTGCATGTATGTGTCTGTGTGCGTCGTGTGTGTTCTGTTAGTTTTGATTGAGTCGTGATCGTGAGTGCATGGCTGCTGCATGGTTGTTTGCATGGCCGTTGCAGTGTTGATCTAGTCGTTGGAGTGCAAGGTGTGTGTGGCGTCTGGTTCAGCGAAGCAGCCGCGTCGTCCGGGCGAGCGTGTGGCTCACGACGACGTTGAGCGGGTCCTGCGGAACGTGGCGCAACGGCTGGCATGGAGGCTAGCTCCTGGTGTGTTCTTGGTCTTTAAGTAGCCCCTTACTCCTGCATTATTTAGAGTGTGAAGTTCCAGTGAGTAATAAAGCCAAGATACAGGAGCGATCGGCTCCGCGGCGTTTGTCGCCGAAACTCTACTGTTCATCTTCAACCTCCAGCCATTCTTGTGCGTGAGAGAAAAAGAGTTTTGTTCTTGTGTTCCTAGGCTGTTTCTAACACGCCTTCCCGACGATCCTTGAAAGTAGGAGTAGGAAAGCCCAATCACACGAAATCCTCAAGGGCGTTGTCGTGGTGGACACAGATTGGTACCCGAAGAGATGAAATGGGGAACATTTTGGCTGTTCGGCCAGCGGCGAGCTCCAGCCGCCACCGGCGACCATCCCGGCAGCTATGAACTCTCTTCTCTCTCTCCCTGAATGAGTGGCACATGTCCATGATTTACACTAACCAAGGAAACGAACGGTTGGGCTCCATAGAGGAGGCCCAATTGTGCGAACCCAAACAAACCATACGGCCCACTAGAGACTGAAAATCAATTTGATATCATAACCGTCAGAAAAACAATCAGTTGCTCTGTAGTCTGTACTAATTCAAAAATATGAAGGCTCTGACATGTGTCTCTAGTTCTGAACACCAGTTAAGTTTATATACGTTAGTAAAAATATAAATATGAGTTCTTGGCATTATGAAATTATTTTTTGTTTCAAACCTAGCTTTGAGGTGATTGATTTAAAGCAAAATTTGCTACAGAACATCCAAAAAACATGTAATTAGCTAGGGGGACATCGCAAGATGCGTTCTTATTATAGGGCATCGCAAAAAGTGATAATTAGCTGCTGGACACTCACAATATTATTTTATTATTTTTAGAGGAATTGAAGAAAGAAACAGTTTGTGAAAGTACGGTTTTCTATCCTTTGAACCCAATTAAGCCTCACTCCCATGTTGGGACCCATCTGTCAAGGAATATTTTTTTTTCTTTTTTCTCTCTCCTTCTATACTCCTTGCAGGGAAACGAGAGGAGGAAGAGGGGAGGGCGTCAGGGCTCCGGTGGCATTAATGCTACATGAAGAACGGGGAATCCACTTCTCTTATCTCATGTACTCTGTGTCAATACTTCAAAAATAAAATTTTAATGATGTACCTAATTCCATGCTCTGAATGATGTAATTTTTGTAACTCATCTGCAGTATCCTGTGAGAGTAATCAAAAATTAATAAAGATAGGAACAAGATCCCCGGGACAAAGTTTCTCTTGAATAGATAGTTAAGAAGATAATCAGAACAAATTAGAGCAAGGAACTGGCATGATAAAGAACATTTTCCAGCAAGGAGCTGGTATAAACTTTGACATTAAGAGGAAGTATCACATTTTACTGCATCTCTAGAACCAGAGTTCTTTCAGTGCTTCTCATTCTCAGTAGTGGCATCACAACTAATCTGAGGATGTCTCCTATTAAATGGAATCTTTGATCATTAACATACATCATCGAACTTATAAATTTTAATCCCCTTTCCACTAACTTGCTTGAAGGAGAGAAAAGAAAGACAAACTGTCATGCCCCAAACTAGCCCCGAACGGGAACCAGAGTAAGACGATCCAAATTAACCTGTATACCTGTACTAGTCCCAGAAAACAGTGCTGGTATAACAGGAAGAGTGAATATCATAGCGACAATGATCTCTTTATTAAGTGTAGAGATACAACCATTATTGGAATTACGGACAGACTTCGAGTTCGCAACTGCATCACAAAAAGGCAGAAACGGAGACTAGCCCAAAGCCACAAGCATGATTTGGGAACTAAGCCGAAACCCTACTACAGCTTGAAGTCTGCTTGCTCCTGGAAGAACTCTTCATCAGCTGGATCCATCTCCTCTTCTTCGAGAATTGGGGGAGAGGTTATTTAAGTAGAGCAAGAGTGAGTATGAGAGTACTCAGCAAGCCATGAGAATTAAGTGTTTAATGCAAGCTTCAAAGAGAGGCTAGTTATTTTCGCGTTCAGTTTTAGTCTAAAGCTTTCGGAAACAACTAAGCGAGTGCTTCTCAACGGCACGGACGAGAAAGTGTGTCTCATCCGGCCGGAGTGGTGAAATGTATAGATTGATTTCATCTGCCAGAGTGGCTCCCTGCCAATAGTTATACGGACTTCTCGAGTCCCGCTATTCCCGACAGCTACCAGACAAGCATTGAAAGAATTCCCTTACACCAACAACAGTTCACAAAGCAGTAGTCAAACAAATCTACGCTAAGGAATCACCTCACATCCGCCCATGATCGTGGGCACGGCTGTTTGAACAGTTTGTTAGCCTCTGCAGAGGGGGTACACTTTACCCACACGACGTTACTAACCCGGGTCACCCAGCCCGTGCAGAACAGCCACGTCTGGTGACCTTGAGGTTTTCACGACAAGGCATTTTGAAAGCCGACTCAGAGTCACCTTATGTCAACAGGAGGGGTCCCACGGACCAACACCAGGTTAGGTCTCAGACCATGCTATGCCAGGAAGCCCAGGGGTCCTCCCCAACACCACCCCGGCGAATCCACTTGTCCCTTGGCATCAAGATTTCCCTAGCCTAGCTAATCAGTCAGCTAGGGGTGTCTCATTTCACCCATGTGGTCGCACTGGTTATATTTGGATGAAATTCCGAAGGAATCAGTTCTTAAGGCGGGAACGGGAAAACCGTACCTCCAGTACGTCTCCCACACCACGAGTTTTGGAAACTCATTTTATTTTCAAGGCACCGACCCAGGTATCGGATTTTCCAAGGATTTTGTAAACCTAAGTTTTACCCAGTTTGATCATTTTAAATTTGAAGGGAGCCTCGATACTCGTACGCGGGGTACGAATATCGAGACTTAACATAACTGGCAACAAGGGGTGTTTAGGTCTTTCAATAACCAAGGAGATTAAATGCAACAAATAGGTAAGGCCTGCCGGCTATATCACGAACCGCGGCCAAATTGGCATGTGTAACCTAGAGAATGCATGGTTTGCGAAAGGAAAAATACTTAGTTTCAGGTTATAGGTGCAAGATGGTCAAAGGTAACTTGCCTTGCTCGAGATCTTGAGCTTCCTCGTCTAAATCTGCGCACTGTGAGTCTTCGGGCTCCGAAGCTACATGTGAAATGAGGCGACTCAAAAAAACGATTAAAAGAAAACCTATTAATGACCACTAAACGTGCTATTAGATGGATCTCGATTTTTGAGAAATTTTGGGAGTTGAACAGAGTCAATCGAACGAGCAGTTGAAAAGATATGGATTTCCTAAGGTTAATTGATTTTCTGTCTAAAGGAAAAGGAATTATTAAATCCCTTGGAAAAGAAAAATAGAGGGGGATGAGATTTGGACATTTCCGCCGGCGCAAGGCGCGACCGAGCAAAGCGGGCTGGCGCGCGCATAAGGGCGGCCCACGGCCGAGCAAGGCGCATGTGGGAGTAATTGGGCTGACCGCGAGGTGTGGCCCAGAGAGCTGGCGCGAGTGCGGCCGAGCGAAGCGGGCTGGCGCGCGAGGAAGGTGGCCCATGGACGATGCAGTGCGGGAAGAGGCCGAATGGGCCGGGTGGAGAGGAGGTCGAGTGGGCTAGATCGTAGCGCGGCCCACGTGGGCCTGGCATGCGCGAGACGGATCGGTGGACTGTGGTCTATCACGCGGGGGCCCGAGTTGGGGGCCCACCTGTTGGTGACACGACTCACGAGGACTAGGTGCACGGAGGGAGTGAAGCTAGGGTTTGGGTGGATGCGGCTCAGATCTAGCACACAGGGAGGACTCGTGCGCGACGGGCCCACGCGCAGCCTCATGATTCATCGTGGTCCGGGCGGACGGAGGGAAAGCGACGGCGGTGACACGACGCCTACGTGGTAGCCACATCAAACGGCAGGAGGTTGAAGACGACCAGGGCGGCATCCGACGACGTGCGGCAGAGGCGGAGCTCAGGGATGGCGTGGCGCGAGTCTGACGAGGGGAGGGCACCGGAGTGAAGGGCGGCACAAGAGTAAGCGAGCCAACGACTTGGATTCGTTGGAGAGGGGCTGGAGGCGGCGAATTGCAGCGGCGGTCATTGCTAGCGAGAAAAAGGGGGAAACTCGCCGGAGCGGCTAGAGGCCGATTCCTTGGAGGAGGAGCCTCTAGACGTGTCTACGATCTCGTCCCAAGCGACGGGAGGGGTAGCGCGACATCGGTGTGCGAGGGCGACGGCGCGCGGAGCTCGGCACCGAGCGGCGGCGAGGTGGCAAGCGGAGGCGGGCAACCGGTTACACTAATGCCGTCTACGAGCGCGAGTACGCGGCGGCGAGCTCATCTACGGCCTAGGAGAGGAAGGGGACAAGGGGAGCAGGATGGAGGGAGTTTTACCGCGGGAAGGAGGTTCGCCGTGAAGAGCGGCCGACGGCGCGGGACGTGATCATCTCGGCCTCGGGCCAAGGAAGAGGAGGAAGAGGGCGCCCGGAGTCCGCATCTAGCGTCCACGAGCGCCGGCAGCGAACGACGAGACCGAACAAATGGGGAGGGACGATGGAATTTAAGGGGCTTCGATTGGCTTCGAGGAGAAGGGACTCGGGCACGGTCTCGTGTCACGCCCCAAACTAGCCCCGAACGGAGGCCAGGATAAGGCGATCCAGATTGACCTGTATACCTGTACCAGTCCCAGGAAACAGCGCTGGTACAACAGGAAGATAGAATATCACAACAACAGCGGTCTCTTTATTAAGAGTAGAATTACAACCAGGGTTAGAACTATGGACAAAACCCAAGTTCACAACAGCAATACAAAAAGTCGGAAGCAGAAAAGCAGAGACTAGCCCTAAGACACAAGCAGAGCCTTGGGGAAAGGCCGAAACCCTACTACTGCTCGAAGTCTGCGTGCTCCTGGAAGAACTCTTCATCAGCAGGGTCCACTTCTTCGTCTTCGAGAACTGGGAGGGGTTTAATTATATAGAGCAAGGGTGAGTACGGGAGTACTCAGCAAGTCAAGGGAATAAGTGTTTGATGCAAGCTTCAAAGAAGAGCCAGTTATTTTTCACATTCGATTTTAGTTTAAGAAGTTCTGAAACAACTAAGTGAGTGCTTCTCAACGGCACGGACGAGAAAGTGCGTCTCATCCGGCCGGAGTAGTGAAATTGTTTCGTTTGATTCTTGTCGACACGAAAGGCTCCCTGCCAATCGATCACCGACCCCGGTTGCTACAGCAGCCACAAGGCAACACGTCGGAATGAGAGGCTCCCTGCCAATCGTTCACCGACACCGGCTGTTCCAACAGCCACACGCAAGCACATCGGTACGAGAGGCTCCCTGCCAATCGTCACCGACTCCGGCTGCTCCAACAGCCTTAAACCAAGCACAGAAGGAAAAACCTCACACCAACTGCAATTCATAGGGAGTTGTCAAAACTACGCTAAGGAATCACCTCACATCCGCCCATGACCGTGGGCACGGCTGTTCGAACAGTTATTAACCTCTGCAGAGGGGGTACACTTTACCCACACGACGTTACTAACCCCGAGCCACCCAGCCCGTGACTCTCAGCCATGTCTGGCGACCTTGAGGCTTTCACGACAAGGCATTTCGAAAGCCGACTCAGGGTCATCTTATGCCAACGGGAGGGGTCCCACGGACCAACACCAGATTAGGTCCCAGACCATACTGTGCCAGGAAGCCCAGGAGTCCTCCCCGACACCACCCCGGCGAATCCACTTGTCCCTTGGCATCAAGATTTCCCTGGCCTAGCTAATTACTCAACCAGGGGCGTCCCATATCACCCATGTGGTCGTACTTGACATATGCTCGGATGTAATTCCCAAGGAATCGGTCCTTAGAGCGAGAACGGGCAAACCGTACCTCCAGTACGTCTCCCGCACCGCGAGTTTTAGAAACTCACTTTATTTTCAAGGCACCGACCCAAGTGTCGGGTTTTCCAAGCATTTTATAAAATCAGGTTTTACCCAGGTGATCATTTTAAATTTTGAGGGGAGTCTCGATATTCGTACGCGAGGTGCGAATACCGAGATCTCACTTGAGGGGTGACAAGGGTGTCAGGGTATTCAACATTCAAGGAGGGTAAATGTAGCAAGTGGGTAGGGCCTACCGGTTGTATTGCAAACCGAGGCCGAGTGTCAGTGTAACCTAATTAATGCATAGTTTGCGAAAATCAAAATACTTAATTTAAATTATAGGTTCAATTGATCAAAGGTGGCTTGCCTTGCTCGAGATCTTGAGCTTCTTCCTCGAAATCCGTGCACTGCGGGTCTTCGGGCTCCGAGACTACACGCGAAACGAGACGACTCAAAAAAACGATAAAAAGAAGCCCTATTAAAGACCACTAATTGTGCCATTGGATAGATCTCGATTTTTGAGGAATTTTGGAAGTGGAACGGAGTCAATCGGACAAACGGTTGAGAAGATATGAATTTTCGAAGATTAAATGATTTTCTGTCTAAAGGAAAAGAAATTATTAATTCCCTGGAAAAAGAAAAAGAAAAGAGGGACTTGAATTGGACTTGTTTTGGAATGGATTCAGCCCAAGGAATAGTAATGGGCGCGGCCGAACGGACCGACGGCCCAAAAGAATCGGCCCACGGCCGATCGGTGGGCGAGGGGGAGGGGAAGGTCGATGGGCCGAGCGACCGATGGGCGCGGCCTAGTCCGGCCTCCCGAGCGACTCGGTCCACGCGGACCAGGCGCACGGAGAAAGGAGGACCGTCGGCGCGTGGTGCCTACGTGGCTGCCACGGAAGCCGGCGGAAAGAGGGAGAGCGCCGGCTGGCGCTCACGTGGCGCCTACGTGGCGGCCACGGAGGCTGGCCGGGAGAGGCGAAGGGGGGGAAGAGTAAGGAGCTCGGCCGGGAGCGGGTGGTCGCTCCGGCGAGGGGGGAGGTCGGCGAGCCGGAGTGGCGGATGGCGTCGGGAGGCATCGGAGGGAAGAGGGGAGAGAGAGGATGCGAGCCCTCGGCTCGGGACGGCGTGAGGGGGCTCGACGGCGGCTGGCAATGGCTCGAGGTGGCGGCGGCACGACAGCGGAAGAGAAGAGAGCGGAGGAGAGGGCGGCGGCCACGGCGGCGCTCGGGGATGGTCTACGGCCAACTATCGGCCTAAAACACGGGAGAAGCGGAGGGAGGCGGAGAGGGAAAGAGGGGTTACCGCGGAGGGAACGGGTTCGCCGGGGAGGGGTCGACGGCGTGGGACGGTGCGGCACGGCTCCGGCCGAGGGAGGGGAAGAGGACGGCGCCCGGAGCTCCTTCGGGCGCCCTCGGCTGCAGCGGCGGGCGACTTGGGCGGCGGCGGCAGCGAGGAGGAGAGGGGGCGAGCTCGGGGATGAAAGGACGGCAATGGCGGACCGGGCGGAGGGGGATTTTAAAGGAGGGGAAGGAAGTCGGTTTGGAGAGGGGAAAGGCGATTCGCGGAGGCGGTGGAGCGCGGGGAGGGGACCGCGCTGGCGCTCTCCGCGCTAGCGGCCGAGCGACGGCAGCGGGTGACGTCGGCGGCGGTCGGCGACTGGGGAAAAAGAAAAAGGGGAAAGGAGAAAGGGGAGCCGGTCCTTGCCGAAACGGGAAGAGCCACGGGGGAGAGGGGAGGGGGCGTGGCTCTCCTTGGCGGCACGCGTGCAGAGGCGGGGCCGAGAGCGGCAGTCGGCGGCGACGGAACGGGGGGAAAGAGAGATGAGAACGGCGAGGGAGAGAGAGGAGAGCGGGGTGCTCTCTCGGCGCGTGCGGGGCACGTGACCGGGGGGCGCGCAGGCCGGGACGGACCGGGCCGAGCCGCGCGGCCCAGGGAGGAGGAAGAGGAAAAAGGGGCCGAGAGGGAAGGAGGGGGAGGAAGGAGGCCGAGAGGGGGATCGACTCGAGCAAAGGGGAGGTAAAGTAGTCTTTCCTGATAGATCGAACTGGAAGGATTAGGGCTCGGATTTGAAATCCGATTTCACGGTTTTCTCCGGGATTGAGACGAGAGGGGAAACACGAGACCTTGGCACACGACAAGACTCAACCGAAGAGCAACTTTCGCAAATAGGGTTTTTAGAGATTAGTTTTCTCGCTAACGCCGCGACAAAACGGGCGTTACATCTCGCGAGCAAGCGCGCGGTCGCCGACGCTACACCCGAGCGATGGTAGATTCGTCGGGCCGGGAAGGGAAAAAGGAGAGAGGAGGAGGACAAAAGGGAGAGTGGACTTTGCCATCTTGAGCGGCACGGGCGAGAGAGCGAGCTCCGCGTCTCCGGCTTGGCAGCTAGCGGCTTGGAGCGGCGCGGGTACGAGGTCCCATGGTAGCAGCGGCGCTGAAGAGAGAGAGAGAGAGGAGGAGCGTGGCGCGTGAGGGAGAGAGAAGGAGACGTGCGTGGGCGAGTCAACGCTTTACCATGGCACGTGCGCCGCATGTGCCAGGGAGCGGGCCGACGTGGATCGGGCCGGCGTGGCCCAAAAGGAGGGGGAAAGGCCGAGGGGAGGGGAGGCGAAAATGGGCCGGCCGAGAAGAGGTGGCCCAAGAAAAAAAAGAGGGAGGAAAACTAGACTTTTTCTGAGTTTGAATTTGGAGGGATTGGAGCTTTGGGTTTGAATTTTGAGTTGGGACTTTTTCTCCGGGATTCGAACAAGAAGCAAGGAGAGAGAGAGAGACGAGACCTGGGCACACACGAAGCACAACTGAGAACAAATTTTCGCAATTAGGGTTTTTAATAAATAGGTTTTTCGCTAACGTCACGACGGAACGGGCGTTACACAAACCATGTACCTCAGTGCAAAAAGGGTGAGCTCTGCTCAGAAGCCGCTCCTAGGTACGGGTGGTGTCAACGAAGCTGACAAGAGGGAAGAGCTGGAGGTAGAAGGTGATATCGCTCTGCACCTCGCGCAGCTGGTGAGCCTGCTTCCCACCCATGAAGCAGCTGTGCAGGTAGCTGCTGTCCTGACAGGACAAGATGAGCATGTATACGTAGGTGTGTCGGAGCGTCTCCTCCAGCTGCTCCACCGGGTTCCTCGTTTCTTGATGCTGCATAAGCTCTGTTCTTTGGAGCCGATTCAGCAGGTCGCCGATCATCTTCACACGCCGCGCTAGCAGCTGGCAGGTCTCCCGGTTCCTTTTAGCTGTCTGTGCAGCCTCCACGATCATCTTGATGACTGATGAGCCCATATGCATCTACACCGGCAAGCTGCGCAATGTTGGCCACCTGACCCAAGCCATTCCATAGCGCCATGCTTCTCTCCGTTTACTTCTCTCTGTTTGTTCCTTGCTTGAACACAAGCAGCCACTATCTACATAGCTAGAATTCTTCGGGATTCTCTTCTGCATAGAAGATACCTTTTTTTTTCTTTCAAGACAAGACTATGTAACTTCTTTTCGCCGGGCAGGACTATATAACTTTGACCACTGAAGTTGAAGAGCAACTAGTCTGTTGGTATTTCAAAGGAGCTCTCAGTAGGTATGGCCCTACATGAGCAAGATATATTGTTTTCTTCTGGATAGGTAACATCCAAGAAAGTTCCAGCGATGGGACAGCAGATGGCCATATCTGAAGGATCAAGTTCAGCAGCAGAGGATGTGAAACCACCGTATCCTGTTTATCTTGAAAGCTAACACTGTAAACGCAGGACAACAGTGCTTATCGTGCCCTCGCCACCAAAGATAAGGACTGTCGCCTTGTGGCATTTAGACGAACACCTCTTGCGCACCTGGTCAGCACCAAACTGCAGAGGTCAGAGGATGTGAAACCACCGTATGTCGTATCATGTTTTTCTTGAAAGCTAAATAAATACTGGAAAAGCAGGACAACAGTGCTCGCCTAACTTTATTGAACGTGTCATCCCCTCAGCTCCAAAGATCCAAAGACAAGAACTACCTCCTCCTTGTGGCATTTCGACAAACACCTCCGGCTCATCTTGTCAGCAACCAAACTGCAATCAAATTCAGGAAGTGCAAATTGCATTTCCACCAAGAAAACCAAATCAAACACGCAAGCTGCCATTGTAGTTCCAAGCAGCATGATCTATCGGATGACAAGGTTGACGGCAAAAAGATTTGCATTTAATCTTGACAGCGAACAGGTTGTACTTCAATATATCCAAAAAGATTATATAACTTCATTTCGCATCCAAAAAGATTTGCATTTAATAGATATATATCCAAACAAGCACGGACACACCACTGAGCAAAGATTATTACAGAGCCCAGTTAGTCGGTTAGAAAGACCAGTGAATGATTCACCTGGCAGTAAGAGACTCATGGTATGATTGAAAATCACAAAGCAGTCAGCTGAATTTTGTTCCCTATGAGAAGTGTGAAATCGAACATCCATGCATGCTTATGCTTCTACCATACTGGTAAAACATTACGGTACACTGTTCACCTCTTGACATATACTCCTACATGATACAAAGGTGGTAAGGATGGAATGCAGATCTGTTTGTCAAATTCTTGAGGTTTTGCCCATAAATTCAGAGTGATAGAACAGGGGCCTCAATCCCCATAGGGAAAGCACACGCGATCTTGAAGAAGCTTCCAAAATATGGACTCTTTCCATGTTTTATCCATTTGGGTTTGTGGGCAAAACGTCAAGAATTTGACATCCTCGTCAAAAAGGTTACTGCTGGAAAAACGATACTTGTGCTGAGTGTGCCCTGAAACTGACAGCTGAATATATGCCCATGAATCCTAAGCTCCATAAGTCGTCATTGTGGTAAACACTGTGCTATAATGCTATGGATGTGTCGACACGATTTCTGCCCTTAGATAAGCTGGACAACGAGGTTTAGGCAGCAGAGCAGTCTGGCAGCTTAACATCAGAACAACCTCCTGGATGGTGGGCCGGTTGGCAGGGTTCTCCTCCACACACAACAGTGCTATGTGAATGCATCTTAGTATCTCTCTCTTCTCGAATTCATCACCTGAGGGTGAATCGGCAAGCTTGATCAATCTTCCTGTTCTCCATAAGTGCCACGCCTGAGGAAGTGGGTAAAAAAAACAAAAATTCTCATTAAATTAGCACTTGGTAGTGCAAGTTACTAAAAGATGACAGGGACACCAGTTATCTTCAAAATTCGAGACAAATTTCAAAAATTCTACGCACCCTCTTGTTCAGAAATCCATAGTCGTCTCCAGAATCTCCACTCGCAAGTGAAAAGCATCGCTTTCCACTAATAATCTCGAGAACCAATGCTCCAAAGCCATACACATCAGACTTCGTTGAGAAAAGTCGTCTTTCCCGACATTCGGGAGCAATAAAACCACTAAAATATGGAAACAAAAATTAAGAGCTTAAACAATAAGAAGGAAAAAAGAGCCGCTGGGATGTCAAAAATTGTGATATCGATCTGATAAGATCTTACATTGACCCCAGTATGCGATCGGCATACTCTTCATCTACACCTGGACTATACCTTCTAGCCAGGCCAAAATCGGAGATCTTGGGATTCATGTTGGAGTCCAGAAGAATGTTGCTTGGCTTCAGATCTCCATGTACAATATGTAGTCCGCAGTGCTTATGGAGATAAAGCAGTCCCTCAGCTATCCCATTAATTATCCGAGAGCGTGTAGACCAGTCCAGATGAAACCTTCTTGTTCTTGCACCTATAAAATGGTAACACAAATGAGATCATTAATTAAGCACAGTCTGCACAGAACTTTTGATCCAAAATTGAGGTGAAGTAATACTGAACATATGCCAAAGATGAAGGTATCAACGCTTCCATTCAGCATATACTCATAGACCAAAATCCTCTCTGTTCCCTGAATACAGTATCCCAGAAGCTTAACTACATTGGTGTGCTGAAGCTTCCCAAGGAAGCAAATCTCATTTTGGAACTCCAAATCTTGGAAATCCATTTGATTACGTGAAGAAGGTAACTCAAAACATCTTTTAACAGCTACCTCAAGCCCATCATGCAGTTGACCCTGAATGCAAACAAAAAATGCAGTTGACCTAATGAAGAAACCAATTATATAATAATGAAGTTTCTCAAGTTACAACACATTCGTTTGTTGTTTGATAGCTATGATTTTTGCCATATCCTCGAAGATTAATTAGCATGAATTCGAATCACAGTAAACACATGAAGAACAGCAGGAAAAGCAAATGATCTGTTTCTTATGATATCAAAGTATGGAAACCGAATTTTGTGAAGCAAGCATATTCATTACTCCTCCGGAGAAGATAAGGTGGTTCCTTTTTTACTTTGCAAAGCCAATAATAAGTCACTTCAACCAATTAAATTTTCTTGGCTTGTCTTCATTGAAGATGTATATGAAAAAAAATCATGTTTATTTTGGTAAATCCAAATTACATATTCTAGATAATGTCTCACTAAAATGAATAGAAGCTGATTGAACGCAATCTAGGATGACTTTTTTTTCTATTGAAGAGTACCTTGTAAACACAGCCAAAGCTACCTTGTCCAATTTTATTTCCGTCGGAGAAGTTTTCTGTAGCATCAACTAACTGGGACAAATAGAACTTGACAGACCCTGTTATGAAATGAAAGAGAGTTTTGGGACTCACAAAATCATTCTATTTGGCACGCATAGAACTCTATTGTCTCCCTTCATTCTACTGTTTAACAGGACATACCTGTACAATACGATTGCAGTGAGCACCTTTCAACTTCACGATGTGCTTCAATCCTGTGATTGCAACACTATTATGACTATTTACGGAAGAAAATGTAGCCTTTGGATATTAAAGATCAGTGTCGAAAGGGTTATAGATGCCATAAAATTTTTACATGGATCTTTCACTGAACAATGTCTCTTAAGTAGCACACTGGAAACCATTTAACAAAATTCTGAATTATGTGACAGACTATAATTATTATGTAGCTATTGTGGATCAGAGAATCTCAAGTCTCACCATGGATGTAAACTACTGTTGGACCTTTAAATTCAAGGAATCCCACATCCCACTGAGAAAAAATGGCAACAAGAAATGTGTTCACAAATCTCACCTGGCATCAGGAGGGAAGCAACCAGTAGAACTAGATGTTGCGCAAACATTAAACAGCCTTGGCCCCCCTTTTACAGCCTGAAATTTCTTAATAGAAAAAAAGGTGTATTAATAATCTTTATCATATCAGTGTGCCGATACTAAGGATCTGGATCCATGGATAAATCGAGTAGTACTAGATTATTACACCATGCTTCATTGGAAATTACAGCTAGGGGGAAGAATTACTCTATAAAATAACGTAATCACACCATATATAGAAAAAAGTTGTTTCCCCCCACATGCATTGTTTTCATTTGTTCTCCTTTCTTATTTCTGGAAGGTCTACATTATTTTTCTTGGAAATGTGTAGGCATGAAAGTAATGATGAAAATTATCAGTTCTTTTTTCTGTTAGGAATGAAGAGGAATGATGGGGCCAACCAGATTTGTTGTTTTCAAGTTTTAACCATGTCTCAAGCATAAGTTAGGAAAAGAACACCCTACAGGAGCTTTCATTACCTTCATGCTTCTACACAACTAGTTTTTTCAATGTTTCATCTTTACTAATCCATGCCCTTAATGGACAAATAATTCTATTTCATCCACTAAACGTGGTCGATGCAATCATCAGATTTGTCTCCATAGATAACCAATTACCATACCTGTGTGCGTCGAGGCTGTATGATTTCGAGAATTTGGTCTAGGCGATCTGAGGTGTCGATGTGGCTGATGAGTGGGAAAACTTGGAGAGAGGAGTCTATTCTACTCTGAACAACACGAAACTGATCAGCCAGCTGACCACCCATGAAGAAGTGGTATATGTAGCTGCTGCTTCCGCAGGATGTGACAAGCATGTACCCCTCACGCAAGATCTCTTCGAGCTCGTTCAGTCCATTCCTGATCTCTGGTTGTTGCATCATCTCTGAAGTCTGAAGCTTTTTCAGAAGGTCACCGACTATCTGCACATGATGGACAAGCTGCTGGCAGATCTTCTTGTTATGGCGAACCTTCTGAGCTGCCTGCATAATCATCCTGACAAGCTTAACCGCATCCAACCCTGCAAGATGCGCGATATCCATTTCTCTCTGCTTGGCTGCTCACTTTCAGGACTAGTGATCAGGTCAGATTGTTGCTGCTAGAGATGTGCCATCCTAGTATAACAAGAGCAATTTTTGTGAAACAAGTTCCAGCCAGTTAGGTGGATGAATCAATTTCCAGCCAAGTAGATGTTAACAATAATATCCATCATCTAATGGATCCCTAATCCTATCAGACACAGAGAAGCAAGTTGAGCCCTCATACCCAAACCGTGGCAAAGAAACCACGATACTGCTGGCCATAGCAACTTGGACGATATGGAAAGAGATAAACAAACGAACCTGGAGGGAGTTGGCCAATGAACACTGCCCAGTAAGCAAAGACTCATTGATTGATTGGATTGGTCACCTAGCAGCTTGTACCCTTGAACAGTTGTATTAGGTCGTAATCCTTTTTTCCGAGAATTTAGATCAGCTTCTCTCCTTTTTCCCTGTCCTTCCCTTCTATTATTGGTCTATGTATCATTTCCCTCAGGCGCTGCTTGTATACCTGACATGCTTTTGCCTTCTTAATACAAACATATGCAAATCTTTTGTGTATGCACGGAAGTATTCAGATACCAGTCCAGACAAAAGGTAATACACTCACTCACTAAGTCAGTCAGTCGTCCAAAAGGGGTCCTACACATACGCTGAGGCCAAAGAAACGATCGTGACCTTTTTGAAACTAGGGAGAAATCATAAATCCTAATTGACAAACAGAGTAGGTGTGACACTGTATTAAAGTATTAGGAGGCTGCCTGAAATTCTTACGTGCGGTGCAGGTGGTTCACACATGACATGAGAGACCAGGCATCCAGGCTCCTGACTCCGGAAGCCTTTGCCGTGCTCATTTCGGCTTGACATTTCAACAAACACCTTCTGCTCGCCTGTACTCGTTCCGACGGACGCCATCGGAACCCACCCCCCAAACTGCACAAAATAAGACAAGAAGAGAGTTTTTTTGCACCACTTGTTAGTAAAAATTGGAAGAAAAAAGGATATCGACATGTACGACGCACTCTTGGCTTCTTACCAGTGGAAAATTACACGAAGAAGTCGAGAAGATTAGCCAACCGTAGAACCAAAGCGTGTCTCCTCCAATCCAATCTTCCTTGCCACGATGTAGTTGACGACTTGTCATGCTAGTCTGCTAGACGACGGAGACTCCATGTCTCCGCCCCCAAATTTGTTTAACTCAAGACAAAGGGTTTCAACGAGACCGAGCTCCCTCCGAGAGGAGTCTACGTATACGCCTCGACACGGGTAGGTCTCCCATTGGTCGTGGCATTGCGACAGCCGAGAAACACGTCCCGCTCAACCCCTCCCGTCCTTGCGCCGACACCACTGCTTCGCGGACGGGGGAGAATTTCGTCGAGCACCTTGCGTTCACGGAGATAAGGAAGGGCCCATTTCCTTTTCGTGGGTTCCTGGGAAGTCGAATCGCCCGGCAACTTCCCTGGCGACAGGAAGAGCGAGCACCTTGTCGATTCCGGATTGATTCTGCGGCGGCGATGCCTTCTCGGCTGCTCGGCGGCGGCGGGCTCCGCCCGCCGTCCGCCGCCGATATCACAGCCGGCAACTTGGCGGTTTTTCATTTTCAGGTGATCTAATAGGCCGGGCCGTCTTTCCTCTCAGCTTCGTGCAAGGCCCACGCTGTTTGGCCCAATTGCACACTAACACTCAAATACTCAATGCATATCCTTCACACACTCAAATATAATCGATACTGTATTATTTTAGACATATTAGCAGTCAACGCTTTGAGGCGCTCATAACTTCATAACATGTTTTAGTAGAGCTTTAAAACATCAAATAGAAAAGAACAGAAGTACTAATACTTAATTTGCACTGTGCTTACAGGGCTCATAACTTCACAAGTTTCAACGATGATCTGATCAGCAACGTAAGTTCCGAAACCATAATATACATAGAACAGTCCAAGTTTTTTTGAAACATAAATTTAGTTTTCTCTACTGGCTAATACACCCATCTTTCATTTAGGCAGAAAAAGAATAACAAGATAGTTAGCCAGCAAGCCTACTGGCTACAGCCTACAAGCAGAGCCTTCAGTTAAATTATTCAGATTTCAGAATATGCAGAGCAACGGGCCGGGCCTCTCGTTGTGAGAGTTTTGAGCTTGCTGCCTTGCTCCCCGTTCTGGTTCATTTAAACGATGGAGGAGAGGAATTCATCCAGCTGTTAACCAACGCCAAAGCATCAAGGCTGTCATCGCTGACATTCTCGTCCAAATTCATTAGTCCACTCAAGTTATTGCCTCCAGTAGTCTGCAAAAAAGAAGACTCATTAACATGCAATGAGTGTGAGCAAGGAGAAAGATGCACAATGCAGTGATCTCAATGATCAGAGGCAGTCTCATATTCGTGGCATGCATACAATATGTTATAGCTGCAATTTTATAGGCATGAATAGATCAACGGTTTGACTAGTTTAGGAGTTATGTTGAGCTTGGAACATGACAATATTTTCATCTCTGTTCCAGCAAGAATGTTACAGGCTGAGCCGATGACTGAACAGAAACTTCACTTACTTCAGCTCTTACTGGTAGAGCCTCAGATGGCTGAGCAATACAGTACCCAATAGCAGTCATGTCAAATTGAGAAGATTCACGGCTGATCTGTCTCATAGTACCTGCTTGATTACCTTCATTTGAAAATTATCCAAATATTTTCTGTGTTAAGAAAAGTATATTCTTCAAAACAAATCGTTCAAAGGCCAAAACAAATGCAGAACCAACCTTGATAGCCATTGAAGAATGATGGATCAAAAGAAATTTGTTCTGATCCTATAATGAACCCACAAGCATTATTGTTGTTAAGAAATGTTTGAGGCAGTTGATTTGCATGAGCGAACGTAGCATGATGAGCAGTCTGAACTGCCGCAGCATCTTGAACTGTCAAATGCAAACAACAAATTAAATCATCATTCATTGTGTCTGATGAAAGACAAGAGGACCTTTTTCCTTTCTTTCAGTGATGGTGTCGTTTTTGACAACCTCCCAACAACTCGACATCATCTTGTTGAGGTAACTAACCATGTACATTTGAAAATACTTCTTTCCATTAATGAAACTTGGTCGACCTCTCTTTGGCTGGCCCGGCAAAAAGAAAGACAAGAGGACAATACCATGCCTTACCTTGTGATGTAACATGCAAATCGGGAGGATTTAGTCCTGTTGTGTCTGTGAAGCGAATGGAAGCATCATCACCAATGCTTGTGTTCAGAGTTGAAGACAAAGGTACTGGAAAGTTGTCTTTCATTTCGTGATCAAAGACAATGTTATCCAGTTCATTGTATGCTTGTATTTTCAAACAATTCACTTCATCCTGCAAAATGAAAATGTGTATACAGTTCTAAGCTCAGATCAAGGTTTGATTTGTAGAACAACGCCGGTATCAAGTATCAAATACCTGCTCATCTGAATTGAAATTGTCCTTTGCAACATAGCGACCACGAAATGTTGCTCCAACAAGGTCGTGTACGCAGTTAAAGAAGAGTATAACATGTTTCTCTTCAACTCCATATGATTTCAATTTGCAATTGCCTTCGAGATCACACTGTTCAGCATGTTGAACAGTAGCTTTCCAAAGCATGTTGTCCTTCTTCATGTTGAAACACTCCTGAACTCCACGAAATGCATAAGCGAATTCATTTGTCAAAACTACTGGATAGAGAGATCTTTTAAGGTGCCCCGTCTTACTACTATAGAGGTGTGAGGTATACTAGTCATCCTAACCGCTGATTATTCATGATTTATTATATTGAATAAAAAAATTATATTTCACAGCCCAAATGAAATAATGGACAAAAATTATCATTCAGAAATTAACGTTGCATGCGAGGGCAACATCCCAAAGAGGCACCTAATATTGGGGGTCCTACATATATATAAAACAACTGAATATTTATTTTTGGGGTATTTAGATAAAACATGAAATTCTCTATGGTACATGTAAAATTAAATAAAAGTAACCAACAAGTTTCATACTTTACTAAAACTATTGTACTTTTGAACGTCAAACTAATGTTATGAGGAACAAAGGTTAAATATGATCCGAAAATTCCAAATGAGGTAAGAGAACATTGACCCTCAGATAAAAGCACAATGGACGGTCCACAAAATTTTGCTGCACTGTAAAAATATCTGGACAGTAAATATATGAATCTACAAATTGATGTTGAAGTATAAGTGAATTGTTTGTTCTCATCAATTTAATGCATGCAACTCAATAGTGGAGTTGAGACATTAATTTTTATAGCTTCTATTGTTTCATTGCAATGAAAGGTAAATTAACATGCTATTCCTGAATAGAAGAATAAGTTCCAATTAAATAAACACAGTGAGAAGTGCCAATTTCTGTAAGGGCCTACATTGTGCACTCGTGAGAGAGAGAGAGAGAGATTAGTTGGGAGTCCAGGGGCCTTACAGTGTAGATCTTTTCTTCATCCTTGTTTAAAGCCTTTTTGAAGTCTGCCACGGTATGGATGCCATTATCTTTAAGCCACTTAGCACGATTTCCCTTCCCTGAAATTCCCTTTAAACGATGCACTTCATCTTTCAGCTTTGGATGGTCACTCTTTTTATTTGCTGGACAAAAAAGAAACAAGATATACATGCCAACAGACCATACAAATCCAGTTAATTCGAGTATGCAACCTGTAATTTCAAAGATAATCCTACAAAGGAAGACCTTTTATATAGTCAATGGGACTTGGGAGGTACCGAGAAACAATGTGGAGAATACTTGCAAAATAGAAACATCATGCAAACAATCTACTGAATAACACCAGCTGCAATTCTGAAGAGAAACTTACATTTGTTTCGATTAACCTGCACCTCAACAGGCTGATTCATCACGGCTTCCTTAATCTGAAGCCCAGCTTTGTCGCTGCTAAGAACCCTTGCTGCCAGAATGAGCTTTTTACTTCCAGTCTTCGAAGATGGCATATTGAAAAAGACGTCAGATAGGGAGGCCTTCCCATTCGTCAGCTTCACTCGAAGAACTCCTCCTAACACCGCTCCTTTTGAACTACTTACTATGTGGGCATCAAAATCACATTCAGTCCACTTATCAGGGGCAGCATCATAAAACTTATCATGAAGAACCAAAATTTCAATTCTTGCTGAAGAAAGTTGGCCGGCTGTAACTATCTGGTTATCCCTAAATATGGCAATTTTGATGGCTGTACCATCATCTGATGTAATTTTGTCATTTGTATAAACAAGATGGTCTTTCAGCTTATTGAGGAACCTCAACTCAACTCCTTGACCCTCGTGAACTTCATTTGCGGCAAATCTGAGAGCTGTCTGTTCTTGATTCACTTCCTCAGTGACAGCGGCATTCTCTTGTTTTGCCTCTGATCTACAATACAGACATAAATAGTATGAAACACCATTGTGTATTAATTATAGTGTCATATGAACATCTGGCAGTACTTTAAATTGTCTGAAATTCAAAACCGTGAGATGGACTTGATAGTGCAGTGGCAAGGGGTGTATGGTTTCAACCCTGAGGTCCCATGTTCAATCCCCAACATGCTCACAATTTATTCTTAAAAAATATTTGAAAGGACGTCTCTCCCTACAAATCTCCTTTTTTATTGAAATTCATAACTGTAATACACAACAGCATGAAACGAACATCGCCATAAATATATAGTGTCATCAATACACAGTTGACAGTAATCAGAAGTCACTTGTTACACAGTTGACAGTAATCAGAAGTCACTTCAAGTGATTGATAAGAATTGATCAGCACAATAGGAAGAACCTAAGTGTGTGTCAGACAGTGATATGTAAGATTGCATACTGGAAATAACAGAAGTCAGAGATGCATATTCTCAATAGTTACAAAGACCATACCTGTAGCGCTCATTAGCATCACGGTTAGAAATTAACTTTTTTATTTGTCCCTGCAAGTTGATTGGAGAATCATTATGCCATAAGAACATAAGTTGTCTCAGGCAAACACTTTTTTCATCATAATAAAATATAAGCAAACACTTTGCAGTTTTAATTTTACTCGACAAAGTAACTTCCTGATAAAACACAGTAAAAGAAGCTCTCTCATCAGAAAGGGGTTAATTAAACTAGTATTAAGTAGTGTCCTTGTAATAAAGTATCCGAAATCTAACCACTTCATGGCTGAGAGTACCAATTCGCTCAGAAAGAGTCCCAGTTTGCTTGGTAAGGTGTTGAAGGGAGCTGCAATCAAAGAAGTGGAAGAAAAAAGGTTAGTTTTTTATTAAAAAAATCATATTTCTAGGACATAGAGAAAGATATAAGATATTGATTAATACATAAAACTGGACATTTTAAGATCATTGGAATAAGTGTGATTTAATTTCGTAGCATTTGCATAGATCAGATTTGTTGCATGTGTTATATCAGCATTAATGTTTGATCAGCTTGACAGTTAACATAAAAACATTATAGAGGAACTATAAATGATCAAATCAGTAGTTGTCCAAACAAGTATTTTAGATATATTAAACAGGGAATTTACATGTTCGATGCTTACTAATAAAAAAACTGCAAATGAGCAAGCTCGATAATAAAAGGACATCATGAAAATTAAATACATTAATCAGGACCCTAAACCAGATTTCAAGCGCATTCGGTTTTGGTTCTAGATTTAACAAAGCAGTGAACAAATTATATGAGAGCAACTAGAGAGGTAAATTTGGGGTCCTATTTGGCCACTCTGCTAGTTCAAGGATCGACTTTATAACTTCTTTAACTCCAATTCTACTTTCACCCCGAAGGAGAGATCTTACCGGTAAATAGGATTAAGATGATTCTGAAGAACATTATCAAATGCTTTCATAATGCCTCTCTGAAATGCATCATCCTCAGGTGCCTTTCTCGTAGAACTCTCTTCATGTATCTACACAATCACAGGACACCGAAATGAGCTACCAAAAGAGTAGCAAAAATAAGAAGGGGGGGGGGGAGATTTTGTTTGATTCAGTTATAGAACGAGAGATCGATGCAGAGCTGCTCACCACTCGACCAGGGCGCGCGTTGTTCTTGTTCCTCCGCTCTTCCTTCCTGCGCATCCGCAAAGCACGCGGGTCAGACAACAAACTTCCCAAGGAGGAATTAAATCAAACAGGAGGCGAGCGAGCGGGCGTACACTTGTGCGACGGACACGAAGAAGAGGACGAGCATGCTCCGCCGGAGCTGCCGCTTCACCGGAGACGACGTCGGCGCCCGTTGCGCAAATGCCTCGACGCCGCGCCCGGCTGCGTCGATCTGCAGGCGCTTCGGCGGCGGCGCGCCATGTGCCGGTGCCGGCGGCGCACGTTTCGTGTTCATGTTGTCGTCGCTCGCCGGCCGGCCACCTGAAACCGAGATGGATGGATTGTCGCCGACGCCGCAGAGCTCGCCCTACTCCGGTCCGGTATTACGAGGTAGGTATTAGCTTCGTCGTTGCTTCTCCGGTCGTCGATTGCTCGCTGTGCCGCCACTCCACCTCGACGACGAGCTTTTTATGGTGGTTATGACGTTGTGTCGTCGAGCGGCGAGTGGAGTGGACTCGGCCGGGCACGAAGTCTAGCTCACGCGGTTAGTGGGAAAAATAAACTGGAACATGGATTTGGATTATTATAAGTCAAGTGAATTAGTGAACGCACACTCATTTGTTTCTCACTTCCCAAATACTCCCTCCTCTGTTTCATATTATGTATCACTTTTTTTTCCAAGTCAAACATTTTTAGGTTTAAAAATGTTACTATGTTTTTTTATAAAAGTTGATCAAACTTAAAAAGTTTAACTAGAAAATAAGTCAAAACGATTTATAATATGAAGCGTAACAAACTATAAAAGGAATTTAAATCTTGCAAGATTTCAAGTCCAAAATCAATCTACACAACATCAAGAAAATAAGACAAATCTGGTCATAAAGGGTGTTTTCACTATTTACAGCCAATTTTTGTTTTAAATTATGTAAATTACATTTAGTATCACATTTTTGTGAAGTGATATAAAATCTTGTAATGTTTTTTCCAAAAAATTTGATGATCATGATTCATGCAAATGATATGCAAGAGATGAGTGCATGTGTATGTTGGTTGTAAATTGACATTCCCCAGTAACATCTATTCCTTCGTTCAATTACTGTATCAACATTTTACAGGCTAATACCTCCGTCCCCAAAACTCTCATTTTTGGCTACTTATCTCTTTGTTCTTTATGATGAAACAACTAACTTTTAAACTTGAAATTAAATAATTGTACTTTGGTAAATTAGAAAGTGCACAAATATAAAGGTACATGGACGTAAATATTCATAAGGAATACAAGACAATATTATACTCTCTCGTTTTATATGAGCACATTTTTCGAACTGCCAAACAATGTGTTTTTTTTAAAAAAATTATAGAAAAGTTGTTTTTAAAAAATATATTAATCAATTTTTCAAGTTTTTTAAGTTATTATTTAATTAATTATGTACTAATGAGTCATCCCGTTTCACATGCAAGGATGAGCAGAACTCAACTTATCCATCCGAATACTACCTTAAAACTGAAATAACGCCACATGCATTATT
Organism: Oryza officinalis; assembly: GCA_008326285.1. Taxonomy (NCBI): domain Eukaryota; kingdom Viridiplantae; phylum Streptophyta; class Magnoliopsida; order Poales; family Poaceae; genus Oryza; species Oryza officinalis. The sequence goes on from BDMV01000012.1 coordinate 27,004,870, forward strand.
ATATGAGAACGGACTATACTATATGCAAGATTTGGTGACTGAATGATAAGAGAGCAAACAGCAAATAAAAGTGAAAAAAAAAACCTTCGTACGTAACCACATATCCTTTGCAAACGCATGGTTTGCTAGAAAAGCTCCGGAAAATTCAGGCAATAGTCCCGGCTTGTTCTACTCGCCGGTAATGGTTGGTACTTCTCTCTTTGCTTCTTGCATTTGCCAAGCTCAATTAACATATCACGTCTCAGTATCACCTCCCAAATTCAACGGAGAGAAATCAACTGGCTGAAACCGCGTGGATTTGGATCCCAATACAAATCCAGGCTGCATTTGATATAAGTGCCCGAGTTCATGAAGCTGCTTATGTATCAGAAATATTTATGTAGAAGTATTTGTTTGCCAAGCATACAGGTGTTGTTAACAGGTCTTGGTTATTTCTGGTGCTTGACCTGAAAGCGCGGCCCAACTAAGGTCAACGGGAGTTCTTGATCCGGCCCAAATAAGGCACACGTCGATCATATGGACTGTACATATCAAGGTTCATTGTGCCAACTGCTACAGTGTCGTCTGATGTCACTCAATAAGTCAAACAGTAGTCAACACACTCTGCAGACATCACAGTTTTGACAAATGGCAAATCCAGTGCGTAAACAGTGTACTAGCTGTAGTTTACAACGTCTCTAGGATCCATGAAAGAACAGACATCTGCACTTTTGCAGCAGTCTCGTTATTTAGTTACACTTGAACAATGAACGTAACACACATGACGCAGCAACACTGAGGCATGCAGTTTACAGGCTTCAGCGACCTGAACTTTCTGTAGCACACTCCATGCTGCCAGCCTTCCTTCCATGTGTATCATCCGGTTTAGTAGTAAGCTGGTAGTTTTGGGTCTGGTAAGACGATGCTGTCGCAGCTGAGCATCAGATGCTTGGCCGCTCCTCAGGACTCTGCTGAACGCACAGCAGCGCTATCTGAACCCATCTCTTTATCTCAGCAGCATGAGTCTCATCGTGCAGCGACGGATCGATGAACTCAATCAGGTTTCCATCTTCCACAAGTTCCACGCCTGAGTAGTAAAATTGCTGCTGGTTAATAAGTGATCAACTCTTATTGCAGAATTTTGGAGACGCGAGTAATGGAGTTTTATGTTACTTATGGCTGGAACTTTAGAAGAAGAATTGAAGCTTAGCGTTCTATGATTCTTAATATGGGTTATAACTTTTGTGATGCTGCCCATGTAATGGAATGATTTTTATGTAAACTTCATACCTAGATGGAATGAGTTTTATGTAAACTTCATACCTTGTGTTGTCTTTTTTTTTTGAAACCGATCATACCTTGTGTTGTCTCCAATATAACGGGACGAGTCTTATGTACTCTTGAAAAGTTGTTTGGCTAGGTACACTCTTACAGGTGTAGAGGCCGGGTTTAATATAAATTCATTATCTAAAAAAAATAAGTGATCAACTCTTGAATAATGTGTCAGGCTTGCATGCCCTTCAATTCCTCTTCAGGAGTAGCACTCGGAAAGGTTCACTTACCCACTTATTTAGGGGCCCGTAGTTGCGTGATTCATCAGAAAGCGCCAACGTAGATGGAGAGATGTGTTTTCCTCTAATGATCTGAAGAAGCGTAGCGCCAAAGCTATATATATCTGTCTGGAGAGAGAGACAGCCTCCCTGTTTATATTCAGGGGCCATAAACCCACTGAAAAGATGAAAGATTAATCCGTCACAACTAGGAGCAGATCAAACGGGGTAAAATATTAGAGATATTTTAAGGTCTTAGACGATGTACTACATTTTCAAGTGAATTTTGCCTTTTGGTAACACCTCAGTATTAAATGTACCAAGAAGCACCACAAATTAACAGTAAAAACTATGGCACCTACTCGAGGACCGTAAAACCACTCCAAAGTCTAAACATTAAAGATTGTGCTGTACAAAACCTAGCCTTACCGTGAGCCCACCACGACGCCAGTGCAGTCTTTATCCGCATCTGCCTTAAGTGCGTTTGATATGCCAAAGTCACAAATCTTCGGTTTCAGAGAAGCATCCAGGAGTATGTTGCCTGGTTTCAAATCTCCGTGAATAATACGTGGCTCGCATAGCTTGTGTAGATATATAGCTCCCTGAGCTATCCCTCTAACTATTTGGGAGCGCTTAGGCCAATCCAATGGTTCCTTTGTTGCTCGTTCACCTGTAAATGCGAGAAGCATGTATGGATATAAGTGAATATGAATAGGAGGGTACATCAATATAAACAGGATAATTTGGTCTCAAAACTTAGACTGATAGTGCTAATTGAACTGAATCCTACCAGTTATGAATGAATCCAAGCTTCTGTTAGGCATATATTCGAAGACCAGTATTCTCTCCCTCTTTCTCGTGCAATATCCTAGAAGCTTAACTATATTTGTATGCTGAAGCTTTGGGATTAGATCAAGCTCATTCTCAAGCAATGGAATTTTGTCAACATATGATGCTCTCTTCACGGCAACTTCGAGTCCTTCATTTAGTCGCCCCTAAAGTAAATGCCAAATGCCAGTCAATAATGGTAAAATTTATCACAGAAAGAGAATCTAATATCTTAGTACCAGAGAAGATGTTTCAACGACTTCGCTAAAGATTAATCATTTTGCTGAATGCAGAAGCCGGCAAAGAGCAAAGCATATGCAAATCCTTACCTGGTAAACAATGCTAAAAGCACCTACACCGATTTGGTTTTCCAGAGAGAAGTTACCTGTAGCAACCTCCAATTGAGAGAGAGCGAACCTTTTAAGGCCTGTCATTTAGACAAACATGTATCATTTAGTATTTCGAAACTTCCCTTGGCATTATAAATGGAATTACGGAATTGGAAAGGCAGTCAGATTTTACGATGCTAAGTTTTGGATTATAGATCATTCATCATTACCTGTTTCTTTTTGTGCAACAAGCATGCCAGTGTTGGAAGTGGTAGCAATGCTCTTCCAGGGATGCCACCGACAGCATCTTGATCTCTTCTTTTCTGCTGATGTTTCTTCAACAATATTATGCAGGACTGTAGAAAAAGGTGATTCAAGTTTACTTTGCTAAATGCATCAATATTTTAAGAACATAGAATAGCACTCAAGGAAAAGAAAGTTTTTTGTTCATTTAGCCTGTTTTCCTTTGTGAAAACAACCCTTGCTGGGAAATTTTGCTGAAATATAAGAATTCATATGAAATAGGATTACCAGAAATCAAGATTTATTTCTTCTTTTTTTCCCATGGAGGGTAATTTTCGGACCGTGATAAAAAAAAAGGCAAATGAAAATTAAAGAAAATCAAGAAAAGAACCTGCAGGTACTTCTCCATGATATGTAGATTGGCCCATAAAAGTGAAGTACCTGGTTCGTTAACAGAGGAAGGCTCTGTTGCCAGTTGAGCTTTCCCTGAAATACCCAGTGTTTCTCCCCTATCATTGCTGCATNGGGGGGGGGGGGGGGGGGGGGGGGGGGGGGGGGCATTCAAATATAATAGCATCATTGACTTTTGAGCTTTTTTCAAAAATGTACATCAATCACCTAATATCAAGCCTTTAGATACTGATACATACTGTGGTCAGTATCTCACCGGTCATTATATTTGAAGTGTTGAGCAGGCAACGCTCGAGCAGGTACTTGTACGCCATCCTGAAATAACAACTTAAGTTAGGCTCAACCGATTAAGCAGCATTTATCAGCACACATACAATACCTCTCATATTGTCAGAACAAACTTCAGAATCACAAAATGGATAGATGGTTTGAATTATCCTGTTTTAGGCATTTGGCAGTTGCACGTTAGAGTGTATTTTTAGGGAATGCAGAAAAGATTTGTGTTGCACAGTACACTGTAATTAGCAAATGAAGCTCGATCTTAGCTGTTGTAGACTTGTAGTAACAGTATAGTATGGATGTACCTGCAGCTTAACAACATCTGGAGTCTGCTGGACCAGAAAGTAACGTGTGGTTTGATCACCATTGATGATGGTGGTGAGTGCCGTCAGGTGGGCAACCCAAAATTTCAGAGCCTTGAGCACCTTGCGCAACTCTTTGGCGATATGGTCGCTCTTGCAGAAACAGTACGCGCAGCTCCTCTCCTGACAGAATTCGATGACCTCGCACGCCCTACGAAGAGTTGACCAGAGCCTCTCCGTTGGTTTCCACATGTCAGGGTCCTCTATGACCTTGGATTTCTGCAACCGACCGAGCAGATCAAGGATCAAGTCTGCGCGTTCGGCGAGCAGCTCACAGTCCTCCTTGTTCTGGCTCACTGTCTGGATGCGCTCCTTGATTTCCTTGACCAGACTGGCCACGTCCAGGCCGGCCAGCTGCGCTACATTTGCAGCAAGCCCCAGGCAGCAACACGCCTCAATAATCATATCTGATTAATTCCCTGCATACCATGACATGTGTAGATAGAGCAAGGTGCATGTCAGAACAGAACTTGTAAATCCTTTCTAAACAATAACATGTAATTCGTATCCTAGCTAGCTATGTACATATATGCAGCACAATTAAGCACAATTAACAAAAACTTAAGCATGCATGTCATTAATTAATTAGCAGGAGATAGCTAGCTTCTTAATTTCACTTTTTCCCCAACTCTAGTTTACTTTGACAGCTCAATCAGCTTGCTCAGTCAGGAATTTAGTAAGGATGAGGGGAAATCTGATGATGCACCTCACCCCAGCCTACTCCGGTTGCAGCATTATATATATGAGGTGAAAGAGGAAGGGCCTAAAATACAAACACCTGGGCATCAAGACTATCCAGGTCCAGGTCTTGTTGTAAAACAGAGAGGACTTAAGTGAATTAACCTGCCAACTGGTGGATTCTTTTAACTAGTTTTGGAGCCAATCCATCCGAACTACCTGCTCAATCATAATGATTCGCGACAAGACAATAATATATGTGAGGTGGTGATGAATAAGAAACCAAAAAAAAAATCTGGCCAGGCCCCCATTGTCTTTGTCTTACTTTTCTTTTTTGAAACGATATCTTATTTTTAGAAAAGAAAAGAAAGAAAAGGAGCAGTAACAAGAAGATTGATGCCATTTTTAACTGATGCCAACAATGCGCCCACTAATTAATGTCTTCCACTCCTCCTAGATCATACTTCAACTATTTAAGTGCTAATATTACAATAAAACGTGATGCTATCTTTTCAATAGCTGCCACACCCAGCCCCCGGTCGCTCCGCCCCAGGGGCGACGCGGGCGGCGAAACAAGCCACGCCGCCCCCTCCCTTCCCCTCCTCTCCTCTGCCTCGCCGCCGGCCGAGCAGCCGTTAACAAAGCCAGGCGGCTGCAAGGACGGTGGCAGCAGGGCTCTCCCTCTCCCTCGCTCGTGGTCAACGAGGTTGGGGCGCCGTTGAGAATGGAGCACGAGGGCAAGGCGTCGGCGTCGGCATCCAGATCCGGCGCCGCTGAGTTTGGATCCAGCACCCCCATGGCCAGATCTGGCGCTCCCATCGGTGGTGACCCGAGTCGATGACGCATTGGAGACGGTGGCGTGGAGTCCAGGCGGTGACGGGACAAGCAGGGACGGCGGCGGCTGTACGGTTCTGGTCATGGGGATGGCCGGATCAGGCGTCCCTTGACCAGATCCGTCGTCCTCCCGACCGACAGCGATGACGACCTTGGCGACGCAGCGACGCACGGCCATGGAAGGGAGGCCGCGTGGAGGAGGCTGGCGCGGGTGGCACTAGCGGCAGCACGAGGCCGGCGCGGGTGGCTTCCGCCGGCGGTTGCGGGAGGCTGACGCGAGTGGCGCCGGCGGCATTGAGAGGCCGAAGCGGGTGGTGCCCGCTGGTGGCAGCGGGAGGCTGGAGCGGGCGGCAGCGAGAGGCTGGCACAGGTGGCACCGACAGCTATGGGAGGCCAACCCTACTGACGGCGCGAATCGACGTAGTGACGGCAAGGAGGCTAGCGGTGGGTGTGTCACAGTGAGGCATGCGGAGGCTGGCCGGTGGGGGGCGCTAGTGTAGCGGTGCCCACGCGCTGACAGAGGATGGTTGACAGTGGAGCAATGGAGAGATAGCTATGGATCGTTAGGGGGTAAGCGACAGGTGTAAACCTCGCCCAATCTTGCCGGGCCAACATCGACGGCGCCTCGAGCGTCACTTTCCCTCTTGGGGGCGTTTCTGAGTCGTGCCTCTCCCTCTGATGGAGCTGCCGGGTGAAAACCATGTCTTGGCTCTCTTTGAGACCTTGACGGACGGTGGCGGCGATGCTCTTTGTCGCTCTTCTCCCTAGAGACGTTGTCTAGGAGGCCCCCCTGACAAAAAAACTTCTCCGAGACAGCTTGTGCATGCTCTCTCTGGACGTTTCTCCTCTTGCGGCGGCGCCCTAGCTAATGCAAATTGGCCATGCTAGTGGGCCTTGTTGGGGAGAGTGGTTCCATTTTTCTCTCACCCTCTCCCCCTTAATCCCAAAGGCATGGATAGAGTTTACTACAGTACTCGGTTGTTAGGGTTTAGATTTGGGCGGTTCAGCTGTAGCTTCTTTGTTGGCCTAGCAGTGGCTAGTCCGGTGCTAGCCTTTCTCCTGGGTTTGTGTTTGGTGTTGTCGGTGTGTGGCAGTGGTTTTTTTTCTTTCCTGGTTACTACCTTCCGAGGTGCTAGCTTTGTAATTTTTTCCTATTCTCTTCAATGAATCATCACACCGTCTGTTGTTGGTCGTTCAAAAATAAAACATGATGCTTATGCATAGTACTCCTATATATTAAGGCTGAGTTCTTTGGTTGAGGTTGAAAACTAACCTCCTGCGCACGTAAAATAAAACAAAGTAACTCATTAGTGCGTGATTAATTAAGTATTAGGTAGTTTTTTTAAAAAAATGGATTAATATGATTTTTAAAACAACTTTTCTATAGAATTTTTTTTTGCAAACAATATACCATTTAGCAGTTTGAAAAACATGCGTACAGAAAACGAGAAAAGTGAACAATAGAACTCAGCCTAAATCTCCATGGGAGGGGCTTCCACTACTACAGAAACAGCCTTTCCGTGCGGGCCGAAAGGCACCTTTCCGTGCGGAAGGCCTGCCCGCACGCGCGAAAAGGTCTGGGAAAAGACCATTTTCGCGTGCGGTCGGCCCAACCGCACGGGAAGATCCATTATCCCGTGCGGGCCGCTTAAGCAGACCGCACGGGATAAGCGATCTTCCCGTGCGGTCGCGTTAAGTGGACCGCACGGGATAATAAACCAACATATACAATAATATTTTATATGCACATAAAATAATGGGTGGATCGCTTATTCCGTGCGGTCCACTTAACGCGACCGCACGGGATAAGCGATCTGCCCATTATTTTATGTGCATATAAAATATTATTTTATATGTTGGTTTATTATTTTATGTGAATATATTACTTTATCTCTCCCCTCTCTCTCCGTCTCTCTTACTCTCAGTAATAGTATACATACACATCGCACGTATTAAGAATATTGAACGTAATTAATTATTTTTTCATGGAATTAAGATATTAAATTTGTACGCATGCATCACATATGTATATAATATACGTATCATCGTGTCTCGCAATTTACAGAAGTTTAAAAAACCACATAAAATATATCCTTAATTAGAAATATTTGTACTAGCTACTATACATATGTTCTTTTTCCCATTCTCTAAGTCGTTTGAAGGTATCCTCTGTCGCAAGCTGGCTCTCCGGATCGTAGAAATCGCCCAAATGGTTGCAGACATCGCGGCGGATGAAGCGGCAAATATCTGCACACAAGTTTAGTATGGTTCGATCGTCGAACCGGTTCGCTACAACTGGAACGGACGGGATCTGTTTCAGAAGGAATACACATTGTTATAGTTAGGAAAGTTATAAAAGATCTTATAATGTGTGAAAAGATATTTTCTCTCGACTTACTTCTTCAAACTTTGTAGTGTATCTCCCGTTGAGTCTAAGCATCTCGCATACGTAGTATCCGCATAAATTAGTCTGTGGTGGTTGCTTAAAACACTATGTTGAAAAAAATTGTATACTTCAATATTTTGAGTGAAACAAGTATATGTAAGAAATGTCGGAACAAGAGACATGTAATTACCGGCCATCTTGTCTTCACGAGAAGCTTCTTCTTTTGTGGATTATTGATTGGTCCACCGTGGTCTACGTAATATCTGTGTGCTCTATAAAGACAAAACAATTATTTGAGTCAATTATGTGTATTCGAGAGTACAATAGCCAACATTTAGTAAATGGTGCATAACAGGACTTACAAATTTAATATAACGAGAAACTCTGTAAATGTTTCCTCGCCATAGTGCGCCGGATCCAGCACTACGGCCAGGTGGTCCCGTGGATATATCAGAAAAAGTATGTAATGATCGCTGCAAAGAAGATATGTTAGTTGTATGTGATATCGTACTAAAACATAAGTACTACAGAAGAATCATAACGTACCGCAGCGCGTAAGGGACGAAGAGGACAGTTTTGTCTTTGTGCGCAACCATCGCTCTGCCCAAGTACAGTGCTACGCCGACCATCTTTTTCTTGTGCATTTTTTCGACGACCTCTTTTTTCTCGGACGTCGTTTTACCTTTGAGCTCAGCGGAATCTGCACGAATATTCACCGTGTGTTCCGTCCAGCAAACCCTTGTTGGGTTTATGTATCCTACTGGATGGTTGGCCTTTTCAGCGGCGTGGAATTGCATCCTAAGTAATAAAGCGGGTAATTTATCAGAAGTTAGTTAGCAAATGAATTAATATATGACATTAATTACGAATGACTTACAGGCAAAATGCAGCAACGAGATTTATATCCATTTTGTCCAGCTTGAATAATGCGTGAAGGTCGTTGAAATCGATTACCAGCATCCCATTTGGGCCACTGGTGAAAGCGTTATCCGGGACCTTCACAGTAATCATGCCCAGGCCTTTTTTAGATGCCTTCAGATACCAGTCATGCATCAGCCTCATTTCCCAAGGCAGGCCTTCCATGAGCTTCGGGGGCAGGAACGGCTTCCCGTGCACGTACTTTGTTGGCACCTCGTCGGAAGTCCAGTTTTGCAGGTCCTCCATTTGATTTTTCACCGATTTTTGTGAATCCGACAAATGTGGAGTTTCATCCTGCTTCTTGTCAGTCGACGCTCTCCCCCTGAAAGCCTGGAATACTAACCTTTCCTCGTATACGGCCATTTTTTCCTTATCATAAGTTGACCTAATCATTGTCGGGATAAGCCGACGAGGTTCAAGCTTGGTCGGACTTGGAAGACTTGCGCTTCTCATAAGAGGCCTTTCAGGTAGCGCCAATGCAGACTGTGGTGTCAGAGGAGGTTGTTCTGCTTGGACTTCAGGGGCTGATAGATGTGGTGAACCTGGACCTAAAGGATTAGGGGAGGAGGGATGTGGGGAGGCAGGCCTATTAGTTGGCGAATCTTGCCCTGGTGGAGAAGGTGGTGCAGGCGCAGCAGCTATCTTTGGAGCCGGCGGGCGTGGGGTTGAAGGCGATGGACCGACCAGCAGTATATCTCGTCGATGCCATAGTATCAACTGATTCACCGCATCCCCAAGCAATTGTATCCCGTCCGGTGTTGGAATATCTATCTCTAAACTGGTATGCTCTGCATGCACCTTGGCCACTTGGACCCTTGCATATTCTTCAGGGATTAGCGTGTTCTGAATTTGGCGCCCTGGTATCGCAAGCCCTGTACCCACCTCCTTTGTCTTCCCGGCCCTTCCTATCGGCACGAGCAGGCTGCACGGCGTCGGGCCAGTTATGTTGTCTACTGGATAAGGTGCGGTGTCCACTGACCCGACACTGCTTGGCACCTGTACTGTGGGTTCTTCGGATTGCTGGAACAAGTGCGGGAAGGCTTGACGATTTTGAGCAACAAGAGAGTAGAAATGTTGTTCAACTTGTTTTGCTATCCTCTCTTCCAATTTCTGTTTGTACCTGTCCCGTTTCTTATAACCCTTAGCTTCCTCCGGAAACCCTTCCTTCCAGCTCGTCCTTGACGATAGGCCCCTTACTCGTCCGGAATGTTCAGGGTTGCCTAATGCAGCTGTTAGTTGATCATGTTCTCTCTTGGCAATGAATTCCCCTGTTTTCTCTTTTTCCGCAATGTCCTTAAGACTACTGGTCACACGCTCGATATCCGGATCCTCGAACTGGATCTCTCCCGCATCGGTGACTTGCCCTGTGCTCCGTGCCCAAACCCAGTTTTTGCTTCTTTCCTTTAGGGCATCTACAAGCAGGGGCTTGCCTTGGGCGGCAAACTTCTCTTCAGTTGCTCGCCACTTCTCTACGTGGCCATCGTAGCCGCTCGAGCCCAACCGGTGCGGGTATTTGTTCCTTTTAGCTAGATCGGACATCTTTTTCCTCCGCGCTAAGGCTTCCGGGCTAGTCATCTTTGCCACAAAGGTGTCCCATTCGGCGGGCGTAATACCACCGTAGTCGGCGAATGGAGTCTTGTTCTGTTGCACGTAGTGAGTGTTCAAGTCCGATTTCCACTGCCTCCACCGATGCGCCATCGTTTTTAGGGCAAATTCTTTTCCCATAGCCTCTGAACCAGGCGGATAGACAAGCCACTTCTGCAACTCGTTCCACATGAAGTTCTTCATGTTGTCATCCACCTGCTCCCAGGAATCTACATTCAAAGGGCCGTGCGTTCTGGCCACCACACCGCAGGTGGTGCTGAATTTAGTCATTGCTACCTTGGGCTCTACTGGTTTCCCATCCTGGTTCAAAGAGGTGATGTAGTATGTCTCCTTGGGGGTTTGGGTCTTACTTCTCTTAGCACGTCTTCTCTTTTGACCGGACGTTTCTCCGGTGTCGGTTTCTACCGGACCGGACGTTGCCGTGTCCGTCTCGGCTTCGGCTATTACGGCAGACTTGGCAGCCTTTCTTTTTGACTGGCGTCTTGTTTTCATCTGTTCGTACATCAGAAAAAGTTAAACGCGACCGAGAGTGAGACGGCTTAGTTTATAACACTACAACTCGACTTACTGCTTCCTCCATAGGGATGTAGTCGGGGTCTTCTTCAACCGGTGGTGCTGGCGTAACTTCGACATGGCACATCGGATCGCTTGGTGTCTGCCATGTGCCTTCGCTCGAAACCTCTTGCGTTGGTTCGACGTTGGGTGCATCGGAGGGAGCTTTCTCGGTCGACATTTGATCTACGGTTGGTCGTAACACAATTAATTTTATTTTCATCTTATTTTAACTAAAATACCAGGCGGAAGAAATATTATACATAATATTAGCATTTTTAGAGTATTAAAATTTGGGGCAAAATTTAAACATCACATATATTATACATATATTTACAAACAATGCTAATATTATGTATAATACAAATATTATGTATATTAAAAAATGCTAAAATCATACATATATTAAAAAATGCTAAATATATATTAAAGTATATTATACATATATACATAAATAAACATCTAATTTACAAACATCACATATATTATACATATATTTACAAACAATGCTAATATTATGTATAATACAAATATTATGTATATTAAAAAATGCTAATATTATGTATAATACAAACAATGCTAATTATATTTTGCAACATAATTAAGTTTTTTATATTTCAGAAATAAATCTCAACATATTTCCATTAATCAGTAAACCTAAAATCTAAAATTCATCAAAAAATTCACATCAACTAATGGAAGTGCTGAATTCATGATCATCGAATGTTTTTTAAAACAAAAATTTGCTAGTGAAATGGATCGGAGATGATGCTTCAATTTCTCGTGGAACTCGTACACGATTCCAATGTTGTTCTAAGCTAGATGCATATGGTCCAGGCTAGGGCGTTTAATTTTACGTCTCTTTTTCGTGTTGACAGATTCGGAGCTGTTGAAACAGATAAGCAACTATAGTACTGCTACTATGCGCATGCATTGTCACCTTCAATCACTTTCATCCATAAATCTCCAATAGTTTTATTTATGCATTTGCCAATGGCGAAAACGATCTTTTCTTTTTCTTATTATTATTTGCATATATATATATATATATATATATATATGCAAATATATATATATATATATATATATATATATATATATATATATATATATATATATATATATATATATATATATGCAAATATTGCTCTGACAGTGACGGAAAACTTAACAAGAATCATGTTTGTTTTGATGAACACCATGATGACAATACAACACATAGTTTCATATATATATATGTATGTATTTTCATCTATGTATATATTAATTAATTCATTAATTACATACAACACATACTTACATATATATATATACGTATATTCATCTATGTATATATTAATGCATATATTCATTAATACAAACATTACATACAACACATAGTTTCATATATATATATATATATGTATTTTCATCTATGTATATATTAATGTATATATTAATTAATTCATTAATTACATACAACACATACTTACTTATATATATATATGTATTTTCATCTATGTATATATTAATGTATATATTAATTAATTCATTAATTACATACAACACATAGATAGATAGAGATATCTCGTCACGAGTGTTGGTGAGATTACCTCTCTAACACAAATGACCAAATACATATTATATAAATGAATAATAAGCTCATGAGCACACAATTTTACTACATCACAAAATTAATACTTGCTTATATATAAAAAAATTCTACTGTGATGAAATTTACGATAAAAACAACATCATATCATCGCTGGGAGTTTCAATCATCTCATGCAAACAAATATCACGTCTATCCCTTGTAGGCATTTCGTCGAACAGTTGACGTGCCATCCCACATCCACCCAATCCATTGATCCGATCCATCCCACATCCATTCCATTCACAGGCATATCATCTCACCTTGCGAGGAGGGACGTCGGCGTCGGTTCTGTGGCGTCGGCGGCCGGGTGGCATCGTCGGTTGTGTGGCGTCGGCGGCCGGGTGGCGTCGTCGGATGGGTGGCGTCGGCGGCCGGGGCGTCGTCGTCGGTGGGCGTCGTCGGATGGGTGGCGTCGGTGGCCGCGGCGTCGTCGTGGGTGGGCGTCGTCGTCGGGCGTCGGTGCGGCGTCGGCGGGGATGGGCGGCGCGGCGGGGGCTGGCGGCGATGGGAGGGCACAGATCTGGGTGGGGGGGCTTGAGGCCGGCGGGCGAGAGGGCGCCGAGAGAGAGAGAGAGATGGGCGGCGGCGCACGGCGGCTTAGAAATTTTCGGCAGCCTGGCGGCACAGATCTGGACTCGTCGGGGACTTAGAAAATTTCAGGGATCCCGCGCGACTATATATAGGTGCCAATTATCCCGTGCGGGCGGCTTAAGAGCCCGCACGGAAATATGTCTTTCCGTGCGGGCGGTTTAAGCCCGCACGGAAAGATGTCTTTCCGTGCGGGCGGTTTAAGCGGCCCGCACGGGAAGATATATTTCCGTGCGGGCTCTTAAACCGCCCGCACGGAAAGACATATTTCCGTGCGGGCTCTTAAGCCGCCCGCACGGGATAATTGGCGCCCTTATTTTAAAACTGTAAAACTAAAAAAGATATGAATGCTAAAATATTTATTAACATATTAATTATTGCATTTATTAATTGTCCCATGTAAAACTATAAAACTAACAAATATGAATGCACATGCTAACATATCAATGTAAAAAAATTCAATCAATATAAATTCGTCACATATTAATATATCAATTGCTCACACCATAAGCTTGATACATTCGCGTGCAAAAACATATTGTACAAAAAAAGAAACTAGCGTTTCACTATTTTTGGATTAACATCCTTCCGCACGGATGCAAACTTTGATTCGTCGAGGACACTCTCAATGCGTTTCATTCGCGTAGGAAGATCTGTGAATAACTCAATGGCGTCATACTGGTTATAATCGCGTGCGTCTTGAATGTTGTCAATTCCAATGATGTTTTGGTTGCCCGATACAATAATGTCCATCTTTTCATCGGAAGGATCCTTCACATAAAAAACCTGTGCAACACGCTCCGCAAGGACCCATGGATCATCCTTATGTCCAATTTTACTCCGTTCGGCACAAGTAAATCCAAATTTATCTACCATGATGTCTTTCACCCATTGGCATCTGAGAACAGGGATCTGAATGTTTAAACCGTAGTCAAGTTCCCATATTTCTTGTATGATCCCGTAGTAAGACTTGTTCTGCCCTGTTGCGTCCAACGCTACGACACGAACCCCACTGTTCTGCGCTGAGCTTTTCCTATCTTTGCTGTTTGTGTAAAAAGAATATCCTCCGATATCATACCCTTGCCATGAGGTCACAAGGCTTGTTGGGCCAGCTGCAAGTCTTTCTATCGTTTTTTCCTCGATTGATTCTCCACACGGTAGCTTTTGATCCTTCAGCCACTGGGGAAACGTGCGCTTCTGTTCTTTCGAAACCCAACCGTCGGATCGCCCAGGATTGCATGCTCTGATATCGGAAGTGTGTTGCTCAATGTAGGGCGCAACGATGGCGAGTTGTTGAAGAACACTGCTGTGTGCATCTGATACCGTTTTGTAATCGTTGTCGTAGAAGCATTTTCTTCCCACAGTACCCTTCCCAGATAACCTTCCATCATGTCGAGGCACCGGTGTCCCAATGGGGTTGACATCGCTCATATAATCTAGGCAACACTCGACAACCTCCTCAGTTGTGTAACCCTCTATCATCGAGCCCTCCGGATGAGCACGATTACGGACATACCCTTTCAGAACGGCCATGTATCGCTCGTACGCCCACATTTGATGTAGGTATAGAGGACCAAGTTCAATAATTTGAGGGACAATGTGAACAATGAGATGTTCCATCATGTCCCAGTACGATGGAGGAAAAAACATCTCTAGCTGGCAAGCGGTCTCGACTGCGAATTTCTGAAGGGGTCCTAATTCTTCTGGATCAAAAACTTTCTGTGAAACTCGATTAAAAAAATAGCACAGCTTTGTTATCACTACCTTGGTGTGCACTGGTTTCACCGCCCTTATAGCGATAGGGAGGAATACCGTAAGCATCTTATGACAGTCGTGAGCGTTGTATCCAGAAATCGACAAATCTTTCATTGATACTAGTTTCCGGATATTCGATGAGAATCCAGTCGGCACTTTCAATCCACGAAGACATTGACAGAAAGCTTTTTTCTCTTCTGGTGACATTGAGTAGCATGCCGGTGGAATCTCAATCTTACCATTCGTTAGCTCTATCGGGTGGAGATCTTTCCTTATGCCCAAATTGACCAGGTCGTTACGTGACTTCAACCCATCCTTTGTTTTACTTGGGATGTCAAGTAAAGTCCCGATGGTGCTGTCGAACACGTTCTTCTCGAGGTGCATGACATCGATGGCATGGCGAATCTCCAGGTCTTTCCAGTACGTCAGGTACTTGAAAAAGATTGAATGTTTCTTGAAGGGCAGCGTGTTTTCTACCACTTCTTTCTTCCTCTTGCCTAAAGCTGTCTTTCCCTTGCCGAACACGACCTTTATGTTTTTTGTCAGCTTAAACACCGTGGAACCATCCTTTGCTTCGGGGGCAGTACCTTCCTCAACAGTTTTGTCAAAAAAGGTAGCCATCGCACGATACCTATGCTTTTGTGGTAAGAAACGACGATGACGCATGTAAACTAACTTTTTTGACGAGGTCAGGTATATGTACGATGTGTTGTCCAGGCATATAAGACATCCGGTCTTTCCTTTAATCTGTCCTGAGAGAGAAAAATTTGCTGGTAGATCGTTTATAGTAACGAATATGATAGCACGCAGAGTAAAATGCTCCTGTCGGTACGCATCAAACAATCGTACACCCTCTTCCCACATTTCTTGCATATCCTCCATCAAAGGTTCAAGAAACACGTCTAGATCGATGCCAGGCTGTTTTGGCCCTTGTATAAGGATAGTCAACAAAATATACTTTCGCTTCTGACATAACCATGTCGGAAGGTTATACATGGTGAGCAGAACAGGCCAAGTGCTGTGCGAGCTGCTTAGATCACCAAACGGATTCATTCCATCCGTGCTCAACGCAAACCTTACATTTCTCGGATCATTTGCAAATTCTGGATGCTTCGAATCAAAGTTTCTCCATTGTCGAGCATCGGCGGGGTGTCGAATCATACCATCTGTTTTCCGACCCTCTTGATGCCATCTCATCAACTCGGCGTCGGCGGGGTTCGAGAACAATCGCTTCATGCGATCTTTCACTGGCAAGTACCACATCACCATGGCCGGAATCTTTTTTCCTGGCTCAACCAATGTATTTGGTTCGGCAACAGCACTATCGGTGGCACTGTTATCCTTTTTGTACCTACTCGCCCCACAAGTTGGACACTTCTCCAAGTCAGCGTATTCATTGCGATAAAGTACACAGTGATTAATACATGCATGGATCTTTTCCACACCAAGTGATAATGGACATATCAGTTTCTTGGCTTGGTAGGTGTTAGCTGGCAACAAGTTAGGCTTAGGAAGTATAGCTCTAAGGAGACCCATCAATTCATTAAAACTAGTATCAGACCAGCCGTGCCTGGCCTTCAATCTAAGAAGTTCTAGCACCGAACGCAACACTGTATACTGCATGTCACATCCCTTTGATTGATCGTACAAAAGATCTTTCGTTGATTTCTGCAACGCCTCCCAATTATTTAAATCTTTTGCTTTCTCTGTTAGGACCTCTGGTTCAGCGTGCCGCAACATATCCTCAAGATCAAGATCAATATCAACCTCTGCGGCGTCAAAACCAGTGCCGCCAAAATCACCAGTCATTTGACGAGACATGTCATCAATTATAAAATCCTCTGCCTGATCGAACCAAATATCACCAATCTCTACAGGAGGGGCGACTTCCCCGTGATAACTCCAAACTGTATATTTCTCCACAAATCCACGCTGAATTATGTGTCCCAGGATTACATCCGGATCTTTCCACATCTTCTGATTCTTGCAATCCACGCATGGACAAAAAATATCCTTCCTACTCTCTCTCAAAGCGTGTGTCTTAGCCTTGTCAATAAATGTTGATGCTTCTCTCATGAACACCGGATGAGTTCTCCGTGTCTCATACATCCATGTCCGATCCATCTAAAAAATTCACAGCATTAATTAATATTATATTGCCGGTGTTTTCTAAATAAACAAATTAAACTTAATTCATACTTTTTAACTAAAACCTCATTCACAACAAATAATAATACGGAGACAATATTAGCTACCAAAAAATGGTTCAATCAAAAAAATAAAATATTTGACCTACAAATTACATACATATATAGCACAAAGTACCAATTCGCACAAGTTTACATATCTTCGCATTCAACCAATGAAATTTTACAAAAACGGAAGCAAATGAAGGAGATGATCGAACACATTACCTTTTATATTGATTTCAATCGAAGATTTTAACTCTAGAATCTCCCACCAAAAGAAAATGACTATTTTTTGAGAGAGAAACCGAGTTAAAATAAATTCAAATATCTTCATATTAAACCAATAAAAACTTTTAAAAGTGGAAGCAAATGAAAGAGGAGATCAAGCATGGTACCTTTTATATTGATTCCAATTGAAGAATACAAGTTGAAAACCTTCCTCCTACAATTGCATTTTTTTGGAGAGAGAAACACCAAGTTCAAAGTGTCACTGTCGGGGGTGGGAGCTGTTTTATAGTGCATCATCGCGTGCGGTTGACCTAACGAATCGCACGGGATAAGCATTATCCCGTGCGGGTCCTTAAGCGGACCGCATGGGATAATATTATCTCGTGCGGTCGGCTTAAGGAAGCCGCACGCGATAATGAGTTATCCCGTGCGGTCGGCTTAAGCCGACCGCACGGGATAACTCATTATCCCGTGCGGTTCAACAGCCGGCCCCCTCGGGACGGTTTTTCCAGGCGCGGCCACTTATGGCCCGCCTGGAAACTGTTGGGGGCCTCGTCCAGAAAGCCCTTTCTGTAGTAGTGTTCCTTTCGGGAGACACATATAGTTTTAACTAGATGACACCCCGTGCGTTGTGATGGGATATTCGTGGGTGCGATGCAGTCATAAAATTTTAATGTGTAGACATGAGAAAGATTATAGGGACATGCAAAAGGACCATCTGAGTGTCACATATGAAAAAATAACGTGGCTTCTTGTGTTGTTCTTTTTATAGCAATTATAACTACACTAAGTGATCAATAAATATTGAGTTACCTAATAATTATTAAGAAAGAATAGTAACTGTCGATATTTAATATCTATTGAATGGTTGTAATGAAGCAAGGTAATGATCTAATGGCTTTGTTTTATAGGTGATGTGGCTCAATGCATGTTTAGTTTTGATTCCAACTATATAAGATATACAGATTAACTTCATGAACAAGTTTTCATGTTCATGCATTTGAGGGAAGGAGTTACCTCGAGAGTAATACAACAGCCGCATCTGATTCGCTTTTAGGTTCAGCATCTTTAACTGCTAAATTTCAGTGATAGGGGGACTGGGAGAACTCACATACATCCATGTCCGATCCATCTAAAAAATTCACAGCATTAATTAATATTATATTACCGGTGTTTTCTAAATAAACAAATTAAACTTAATTCATACATTTTAACTAAAACTTCATTCACAACAAATAATAATACGGAGACAATATTAGCTACCAAAAAATGGTTCAATCAAAAAAATAAAATATTTGACCTACAAATTACATACATATATAGCACAAAGTACCAATTCGCACAAGTTTAGATATCTTCGCATTCACCCAATGAAATTTTACAAAAACGGAAGCAAATGAAGGAGATGATCGAACACATTACCTTTTATATTGATTTCAATCGAAGATTTTAACTCTAGAATCTCCCACCAAAAGAAAATGACTATTTTTTGAGAGAGAAACCGAGTTAAAATAAATTCAAATATCTTCACATTAAACCAATAAAAACTTTTAAAAGTGGAAGCAAATGAAAGAGGAGATCATGCATGGTACCTTTTGTATTGATTCCAATTGAAGAATACAAGTTGAAAACCTTCCCTCCTACAATTGCATTTTTTTGGAGAGAGAAACACCAAGTTCAAAGTGCCACTGTCGGGGGTGGGAGCTGTTTTATAGTGCATCATCGCGTGCGGTTGACCTAACGAACCGCACGGGATAAGCATTATCCCGTGCGGGTCCTTAAGCGGACCGCATGGGATAATATTATCTCGTGCGGTCGGCTTAAGGAAGCCGCACGCGATAATGAGTTATCCCGTGCGGTCGGCTTAAGCCGACCGCACGGGATAACTCATTATCCCGTGCGGTTCAACAGCCGGCCCCCTCGGGACCGGTTTTTCCAGGCGCGGCCACTTATGGCCCGCCTGGAAACTGTTGGGGGCCTCGTCCAGAAAGCCCTTTTCTGTAGTAGTGTTCCTTTCGGGAGACACATATAGTTTTAACTAGATGACACCCCGTGCGTTGTGATGGGATATTCGTGGGTGCGATGCAGTCATAAAATTTTAATGTGTAGACATGAGAAAGATTATAGGGACATGCAAAAGGACCATCTGAGTGTCACATATGAAAAATAACGTGGCTTCTTGTGTTGTTCTTTTTATAGCAATTATAACTACACTAAGTGATCAATAAATATTGAGTTACCTAATAATTATTAAGAAAGAATAGTAACTGTCGATATTTAATATCTATTGAATGGTTGTAATGAAGCAAGGTAATGATCTAATGGCTTTGTTTTATAGGTGATGTGGCTCAATGCATGTTTAGTTTTGATTCCAACTATATAAGATATACAGATTAACTTCATGAACAAGTTTTCATGTTCATGCATTTGAGGGAAGGAGTTACCTCGAGAGTAATACAACAGCCGCATCTGATTCGCTTTTAGGTTCAGCATCTTTTAACTGCTAAATTTCAGTGATAGGGGGACTGGGAGAATTCTGTATCCTGATATTGTTGAGACAGAGATCCAGCGAAATGACCTTGCTGACTGCAATCACGTGGCACCGGCAAACCTGTGAAACCCAGTACTCTGATCCATCCAAAACAAGAACTGCCTGTCCTGTGCTGTGTGCGGCATTTCCACAAACACCTTCCGCTCGTGTCCCATGCACACCGACATGGCGTTGATTCAGCCCTGTTCTTTTCTTCTAAAACAGTGCGGATAAAAGATAAAGTTTCGTGGCACGTTTTTCAATCTCTCAAACGGTACGTTTCGTGCAAAAATTTTTAATATGAAAGTTGCTCTAAAATATCAGATTAATCTATTTTTTAAGTTTGTAATAATTAAAACTCAATTAATCGTACGTTATTGTCACCTCGTTTTACGTAAAACACTTTATCTTCATCTTTATCTTTATCTTTAGGACTTTCAAACAGGGCATATAATTCTCTTTCTACAAAAGGAACCACCACCTGCCACTCACGAGCTATTCCAGAAACACCTCGTGCTAATAGGGGTGACACCGGCACCGCACCTCCAAAGTAGGAAGGGAAATCGCACGGAAAATTCAAGGGTGTTGTCGTGGTGGACGCGGATTGGTATCAGAAGAGGGGAAGTGGGGACATTTTGACCGTTCAGCCGGCGGCGAGCTCCGGCCCCGCCGGCTGTTAACGTGCATATCTCCCTCCTGTATAAGGTATAGGATATATCTCCTGTATATGATATAGGATAGCTTGTATTGTATATCAAGTCCTTCCTTTTGTATACTCTTGTACATGGTTAGTATATATTTATAAAACGAAGGCCACCATGATTTGATGTGCTGTGTTTTTCTCGAACAGAAATAGTACAGAACGACGGAACAGCTAACGTGACGTCAGCATGGTACTTAAGTATCAGATCTGATATCTATAACATATCATCTTTAATACCGACGATACCATGTTGATGTCAACATGATATATGAGGTATCATGTCTGACATCAAATATATTATATTTGATACCTACAATATAATATTATGTTGATGATATTCTAACGTTAGCTATTTTATTATAACGTTATAACGTTCGGTAGTCTCCTCTTTCCCAAATTCTCGCTTGTTACACCGGCGACCATCCCGCGGCAGGATGCAGGCCTGCGGCTATGAGCTCTGTCGCTCTCTCTCTCTCAGGATGAACGACACGTGTCCATGACTTGGAGTCACCCAGGAACGAACTGTTGGGCTCCAGTGAGGCGGCCCAATGACGAAAGCCCAAACCGAGGACACGGCCGACTAGAGAGAGGCTCAAAATCAATTGACATGTACTCTATCTGAAAGGAAATGGGCTCCGGTGAGGTGGGACAATTACGCTAGCCCAACTATAAGGCCCAAACAGAGGATACAGCCCACGAGATCAGCTAACCGCAGCAGCCGTACGCGTAACGGCGTACGAGTACGAAGCTGTTTGGTTGGGCCTAATTTGGGCCGTACACGATACCACCAACTTGGTAAATCGGCTCTGCCGCCGCCGCCGAGCCGGATTCGGCCTCCTCCTCCTCGGCGGCCCCCCCTCCCCTCTCGCCGCCGCGCGCTCGAGGGGCCGGAGAGGCCGGCTTGTTGTCCAGCTTGTCGGCGAGGCCTCCCTGCAGGAGGAGAGGAGGACGTGCGTGATGAGAAGCAGGGCGACGAGGACGGCGTGCTCTCTCCGAGATCTGCCAGGTCATGAAACCACGCAGCCCTGCCCTCTAATCCCATAGTCCCATCCCTCGTGTGTTCTTCCATTTGCTGAATTTGTGACTTATGTTCTAATCTTTTAAACATTTTGGAGAAATTTCAACTGACACCCCAATTCAATGCATAACTGGACCCTTTTCTCTGACGGGTCACCGAGGGCGAATTGTCCATCTGAATATATTGCGTCAAACGTACTTACACATAGCAAAACTTTAACTGCGCAAACGCAAAAGCCCTGGAGAACAAAAAATGAATACACAAGGGAAAACAAGAAAGAGAAAAAAAGAGTAACACAACCATCCCGAAGGGCACTTGAGACACTGAAAGATATGAGAGAGAGAGAGAGGGGAAGTGCCTAATGTATTTCACCAACAAGATCACATAACCAAACTCCTAATCAGAACTAAAGCCAGCTCCCTAGCTTGACACCATCTACTTCACATGCAACCTTGAAGCACCAGGAGTCAAGAATTGCCAGAAGGCCTTTTGCTACGCACAAGCCGACTCATTTTTCGGAGATCAGAGGTTGTGGTTGTTGAGGACCACCCGCATAAGCCATCAAAAATTATATTTTGTCGTGTTGCAAATTTTGATCAATGCCCATTGACGCCCTTTGGGGAAGGAAGCCCAGAGGAGGGAGGGCCACTGAGGATTAAGGTAAAGGCCACCTGCATCAAATTGTCTTTAATTAGGCATCATCAAATTGCCAGCCAATTCAACGCCCTTCAATGTCTCTTGAGAGAAGGAAGCCCCAGAAGGGAGAGGGCTGTTGAACGTTGTGGTCAAGGACACCAAAGCAAAGAAGATGAAGATGAGACAAGGAGCAAGGCAAAAGAGACCAGGCGAGAGGAAGCAATCGCACTGGTGGACGGGACATCAACAACGGTGATGGAGTCATAGAATTGCCGAGAAAGCACAGGGTTCAAAACAACTTGCTGACCCACACTATTAAATCATACAAGCATGCCAAAAGAGGTAGATTTCAGATAATGAGACAAGGGAATGACATACTTGTAGTATAGGATGGATTGAGGCGAAGGTTGTCGAAACAAGGCAAGGAACGACGACCAAATTGACTCGTACCATGGAACTGTGAAGGGACACAAGGGATGAAGGGAAAGGATGTAGCACATTAATGTCGGAGTAGTTGACAATGGAAGAGAGGAAGGCACAAGGAGAGAAACTCCGGGAGGCAAACAAGAAGGGGGCATAACAAAGGCGAGAAGAAGAAGCCTCCCGAGGGATGTCGGCAGGGGATTTCCAAATGGCGAAGAGGGGGCAGGCCAGCAAGGTGTTGATGCGAAAACACGGTAGCCTGGAAGATTTGCTTCACTCCAGTGCAGGTCCAAATCTTAGAAAAAGGGTTCAGGGTGTGCCAGTTGGTTTGATCCTGCAACCAACAAGATATTCAAAATAAAACAGGTTAGATGTACGATAGCCAATCGACCGATAAGCCGATGATGTACCGTATAGATCTAGCCGATGCGATCTGACCGAATCGGCTATGAGGTATAGGAAAAATAATGTTAAGCAAACCCTAAGTATGCTTCATCGGCTGTAAATATATAATCTGTAGACAAAGATTAGATCATAGCCAATGAAACCATAATTAGGTCAAAGTAGATACCGTATCAACTAATACTCCGATACAGACTTATACAAGAATATAAATCTAGGTAAATATATCGAGGCAAACTTGATATATTTAACTAAAGTGATATCCTTGTATAAGGGACATATATAACATGAAAAACATGATTAAAAGAATTTAAATGAGACTAATCAGTTATATCAGATAAGATCGGCTGAAACTCCGATGCTACCCTTATTGCAATCAAGAGATAGGCTAGAGATCATGGTTCTAATTATGACTAGGGCTGATGCAGCGCATAGTGTAAAAAGAAACATGATATTTAGACAATCAAGCCTTTGAATGTTTTTCTGGGTGGCGGATACCTTAGCTAATCTAAGCCAATCAACTGATTTGGCCGATACCGATAAAACCTTGGGTAAGGCTTGGCTGATATAGCTAAATTGAGCCATCGATTTAGATTAGCTAAGTTATGTGGTAATCTAACAAGTCATACCTCCAGCTGAAGATCGAAACCGACACCCAACTCAAAGCAAGAACTCGTCGAAAAGTAAAAAGAAAATTGTGACGATGCGCCAAAAGTGTTTATTGAATTGTTGTTGTTTTTACAATACTTCAGGCTTATATTTATACCCGTACACACAGACCTTGTCCTTGTCGTACACTATCTACAACTTGTCTAAACAAACAAGTTCTAGGTGGACTCTTACCACAAAATTATAAAAGGAAACTAACTCTTATCCCTAATTAATAGATACAATTGCCTTATCTAGACTCAATTACTAGCTGGCAATATCTTCAAGCTCTTCTCCGAAACCAACACAAAGCTAGGTCACCCGTATCGGCTTAATCGAGTCCGATTCAAGTTACCCGTATCGGCTGCCCGAGTCCGATTCCATATCCACCAATACGGCTCCAGCCGATGCACTGTCTGTTCTTAGAAACCACCTTATCCTCAAATCCGCCTCGGATCCAATCTTAATCGTTAGCATATCTTTACCACATTTTGCTGTTAACACATGCCCCTCAATTCCGGAGTATAAATTGATATGCTGCGGAATTATCTCTTAGATCCACAAAAAGCTAGGGTATCTGTATCTTGACCGTTACTAGCCTGCACAATAAATACCAACGGTTTCGGTCCCAAACTTCACGCCAACTGACGCCCAAAACCACGCAAGCCTTCCTTGTCTTCTCCGGCGACCTCATCAACGACGCAAGCCCCCCGACGGCGACCTCCATCGATCCCTTAGCAACCGCCTTCCTCAGGCTCAAATGGCCACCATCACTGACGTCCCCCTGGTACACTACTTAAACTTTTCAAGCTTTATCGTCTTCTTTTGCTCGTCGCCCCTGCTCTAGGTCGAATTCTGCTCATAGATCCCTTTTCTCAGCAAATTTTTTATTTCCTCCTCCTTTTCTTCAATTGTAGCACCTAAGAGACCAAATTGCCATCCCAGTCTTGAAAGAATCAACCCATTATTTTCTTGGGCCGATGGGTGTTATAGACCCGTGCTATCTCATCAATGCCAAGACTAACAGAATCCCCTATAAGCAAACCAAGCCCAATTTGACCGATTGGCAAACTGTATTTAGATTCTGGCCCTCTAGCTTGGATGGATGGAGAACCTGGTATAAGAGAGTATCAGCTTCCAAGCAGTCTATGTGGAAAGAAGTAGGCATAGCCTAGTGCTTAGCTCTATCTCTAGCTGATATGAAAAAGGACGAACCAATGCTATCATTAGCTGCTTATTTTTGGTCCAATACGCTTAATGCCTTTCTGTTTGGCCAAGGACCAATGACACCTACTTTACTTGATGTCAAGATGTTTACCGACTTGGATATCGCTTCATCGGCTAACCCCTTCTCTTTGAAGATCAAATGTGAACATAAGCTATCAACCAAGAATGTGGGTGGCTGGTCAGGATACATAGCCTAGCATATCGGCACAGGCCCAGTAACAGATAGGAAACATATAGCTTTTCTCGACCTCTAGTTAGAAAGATTTATCTTCTATGAATCAACCTATGGGCCAACAGCAAACATGCAGCACTTGGCTCAAGCATTGGTATCAAAAAAGTCCATCCCCTTGGGCAAATTTCTGCTTGGAGCTCTATATCAAACTCTAAGCCAATCAACAGCCAAACTTCTCTCAGGGAACCCTATCGGCTATGGAGGTCCTTGGTGGTTTCTGTAGCTCTGGCTAAAATTGTATACAATAAATGTAGCTGAAAGAACCCCCCTAAGCTCATCAAGCTTCCCATCGGACCACTTTGATGATGAAGAAGCCAACACTCGCCGCTGTATGTCCTTCGGTGAGGCACCATCAACTTATCCTAGATCAGGGCCATCGACTGAAGTCTTCCAAGAGTGGTTTGGCCAGTTTTATGATGGATTTGCCAAAAACGCCAGAGTATGGTTCCCATATGACAGCTTTACAAACTATGAGCTCCCAGCCGATCTCAGGCTCAACGACTTGAACGATGCAGCCGATCCCAGTTCAAGGGAAAATTTTGTATCGGCTATCTCTCCATGCATCCTCTCAACAGGGGTATCTCAAGGCCGTAATGTCCAAATATCTTATGAATTCTATCATCCAACATCGGCTGCAAGACAACTCGGTTTAGGCCAGCTCCCTATCAGCCTGTACTTTGCAAGGAAAATCCAGACAAGGGGTGTTGTAACAT
Organism: Oryza officinalis; assembly: GCA_008326285.1. NCBI lineage: Eukaryota > Viridiplantae > Streptophyta > Magnoliopsida > Poales > Poaceae > Oryza > Oryza officinalis. The sequence continues at coordinate 27,030,749 of BDMV01000012.1, forward strand.
CGGCTCTTCAAATGGACAGGGTTCTAAATATTGAGGGCCTTGTACTTGGATCTTTGAGCCATGTAAACATTCATCTTCTGCGAAGCCAACTCTTTGACAAGTGGTAGAGTGAATGGAAGAAACATCTATTTCACCTATCGGCCAGCTTCTTCTTGACCACAATCATTCCTTCTCTTAGCCCTCAGGTAAACCACTCTTCTTGTTATTTTCAATGAACTTTTAAACCTTGCCTTCAAATATCATCTAACTTTTTCTTTGCAGGTCCCAAGCACTTTTCCTCTAGCTCAAAGTGTGAGTGGCCAGTCGCTTATGTATGCGCCGACCCTGATGCCATCAGGAGACTTGGCTCCATCAATCATCGGCTTTGCTGCCCCCACGGTGGTATCCTTGCTAGACGGCCAAGTCAGAGAGCCGATCTCCAAAGCTGGTGGGAAGCGCAAACCACCGGTTATCAAGAAGTTGACAAAGAAACCAAAGATTGCATCCCCCAAGAAACCAGCTGATAACAATCCTCCACTTGACTCTGACGTCGAAGAATTCTTGGATGAAGCAATCATGGAGGAAGAAATTGATAAAGCTGCAGCCGATATCAGTGACACTGAAGATCAATCCGTAGCTGATCCAAAACCAGCCGATGTAGCCACTCCTCCAAGATCACCGGCCCAATCAGACATCCAAGCCACACCCAAACCACACCAGCGTAAAACGATTCGCAAGGTGAAGGTAAGACACAATCTATCTTCAAACTCAATCTTTCTCAACATGTCACTAATGTTTTCTCTTTATAGCCCAAAGCTATATCGGCCATGGCCAAAGACAAAAGCTTCCCGATGCCTCCCTTGTCTTCAAGCCCTCAAGCTTCTCCAGTAGCATCGGTAATGTTCAAAACTTTTCAAACTACTGAAATACTTAACACTTATTGCTTTTTCAGCCAAGGGCTCCATCGGCTTCCCCTCATCGGTCAGCTCCAAGCGATCAAGCCCACTCTACTGCTGGTAGTCATCATGGAGAGGAACAGGAGAAAACTGCTGCTGCACTGATGGCCCAGGTAAAATTCATCAACACACAATTGTTATCAGCCTAACCTTGTTCATCTCTAACCATCAACTCTATCTTGCAGAAACTAGCTGATATGTTCTCCTTTGACATCAGGCAGTTCTTGGACTAAGAGGACGAAGAAACTACAAGCAAGACTAAGTCTCCTATCTTAGACGATTTAAGAGCAAGACTCCTGAACATAGCCAATCGGCTGGGGTTCTCCTTGGATGCACTGGTTGCCAACTGTGGGCTGATCAGAGAATGCTTCCAAGAAATCCAAGACCAGCTCCCCGAAGAAATTGCAGATATCATGTCTCCGGCTATGTTCCTCGAGCAATATCAATTCAAACTCCAGAAAGCCAAGCAAAGGATGGCCGATCGGCTTGAACGCCAAAGCATGGAAGCAACCATCCAAACCAGCCGATAGCAATTAAACGAAAACAAGGCCAAGTTGGATGAACTAATTGGTGGTCCTGAGGCGACACATAACGAACTTGATGAACTACAGCAGCAAGAAGTCGATCTCCTAATGAAGTTGAGGGAAACCCGCACCAAAATTACTGAGGCTAAGCAAAAACTGGCCGATTTCCCAAAAGCCATCGAAGACCAAACGACTAAGTTAAAGGCATCGACCAAACATCTGGCGGGACTCAACAAGACCCTGAAACCGATTCCTGGGACTAAAGCCGATGACGTGCGTATAATCGATGAAGTTGAACAAATTCGCCTACATGCGATATCGGTAATCCAAAACTTCTTGGGTTGATGTAAAAACTTTAAATTTCGGGTATATTTGTCCTGAAACACTCAAAAACTTTTGTATAATATACTCATCGGCTTCATAGCCGATTTTGGCTTCCGCATTTGCATCTTCTCTATGTCTCATTATATTTTTGGTCTAAGGATGATAATTCATATCGACCATCTTGAGGCGATGTCACCATACATCGGCTTTATCATACATCAGCTAAACAACCGATTATAAATTGATCCAAACACTTGGATAATACTTCTTCAAATATTTTTCATTTAAAGTCTTCCCAAAAACCTCTCCATCAAGACCTTCAAGCATACATGCATTTTTAGGTACACAACGATAAATCCGATAGGGTCCTTCCTAATTAGGTGACCACTTACCAAATTTGTTATCTCTTGTCCTTATCGACAAAATCAACTTCCAAACTAGTTCTCCTTCCTCAAAAGTTTTTGGCACAACCTTTTTATTATAATGTTTTGAAACTCTTTCCTTATTTCTTTTGATTTTCTCTAAAGCACGTAATCGGACTTCTGCCAAATCTTCTAAGCCATCAATCATCAAGCTATGATAATCATTGGCCGATAACTCATTTTGCAAAGAAATCCTTCTTGAGCCGATATTAGTCTCCCAAGGTAAAATAGCTTCATGCCCATATACAAGCTGATAAGGTGGCACCTGTGTAGCTCCATGACATGCCATCCGATATGCCCATAATGAATCGGCCAAAGTAGTATGCCACCTTTTAGGTTGTTCTGCAATCTTCCTCTTAATTAGCTTGATCAAACTTTTATTAGAAGCCTCAGCTTGCCCATTAGCTTGTGCATAATAAGGAGATGAATTCAATAACTTTATGCCCATATTGTTAGCAAACTGAACAAACTCATTGGCCACAAAAATAGTCCCTTGATCTGTTGTTATTGTCCGTGGAATCCCAAACCGATAAATTATATGCTCCTTAACAAATTCAATGGCATCCTTGGAATCAACCTTCTTTAAAGGAATTGCTTCAACCCACTTTGTAAAATAATCTGTTGCCACCAAAATATACTTATGTCTCTTGCTTGATGGTGGATTAATCTAGCCGATCATATCAATTTCCCAACCTTTGAACGGCCAAGGCTTGATAATTGGGTTCACAGCCGATGCTGGTGCTCTTTGAACTGTTCCAAATTTCTGACAATCTTGCAACCCTCATAATATTTAAAGCAATCCTTCAGCACTGTCGGCCAAAAATAACATACTCTTCGAAGTAACCACATTATTTTATGAGTCGATTAATGTGTTCCACAAATACCTTAATGTACTTCCCACATAACAACTTTGGCTTCTTCCAGATTTAAACATTTAAGCAAAACTTCATCAATCGTTCGATTATATAAATCATCATCTAGCAAAACATACTTCAAAGCTTTATACTTCAACTTTCTTGACGCCGATTGAGAAGGATTCTTCAAGTAATTAAGAATATCATACCTCCAATCATCGGCATCAACTTCTGCAATTTCAATATCAACATCTTTCAATATCGACTTGTAACCCGGTGCACCTTGAGCTAGATCATTGGCTTCAATATTCTGTTCTCTGGGAATATGTTTCATAATAATAACCTTGAAGTTCTTCATCAACTCTTGGCACTTGTCATTATAAATCCTCAAGACATCGTTCTTGCATTCATGCTCCCCTGATAATTGATTGATTACCAATAATGAATCCCCAATAATCTCAATAGCATCGGCTTCCACCTCCTTCAGTAGCTACAAACCCTTGAGTACTGCTTCATACTCAGCTTGATTATTTGTATAAGAGGGTTTGATAGTAAAAGCAAACTCAAAACTTGCCCCCCTAGGTGATATGATCACTAAGCCGATGCCACAACCATGTGTGCAAACAGATCCATCAAAGAATAACGTCCAAGGCATTATTTCAACATAATTAATTGACTCACTTCGGTGCTGAACGTTAAATCGACAATTGCTTGTCCTTTTACTGCCTTAGCCGATTCATATCTAAGATCAAATTCTATCAAAGCAAAAATCCACTTCCCAACTCTGCCTTTGAGAACCGGAGCCAATAGCATATATCTGACCACATCGGCTTTGCAAACTATTATGCACTCATTCGAAAGTAGATAATGCCTCAACTTAGTACATAAAAAATATAAACATAGGCACAACTTCTTAACAGGGGTATACCTTGTCTCTGCATCCAAGAGCCTTCTGCTAAGATAAAATATTGTTTTTTCTTTTCCTTCAACTTCTTGAACCAGAACCAAGCCGATAGACTTCTCATCGGCTAACAGGTAAAGCTTGAATGGAATTCCCTTTTGAGGTGGCATCAATACTGGAGGTGAACTTAAATATTCCTTGATGTTATCCAATGCCTTCTGCTGTTTTTCTCCCCAAACAAATTCTTGATCGGCTTTCAACCTTAACAATGAAGTGAAAGGCTCAATTCTCCCTGACAAGTTAGAAATAAATCTCCTTACAAAGTTAACCTTGTCAATCAATGGTTGCAACTTGGTTTTATTTTGTGGAGGCTCAATATCTTTGATAGCATTTAAACTTCTTTGTGTTATCTCAATCCCTCTTTCATGAACCAAAAACCAAGAAACTGTCCAGCCGATATACCAAAAGCACATTTATTAAGACTCATCTTCAAACTATATTTCCTTGTTCTCTCTAGCACTTTTTGTAAATCGGCTATCTGACCATCAACCTCTATAGATTTCACAACCACATCATCAATATAAATTTCAACCAATACACCAATGAGATCATGAAATATATAATTCATAGCTCTTTGATATGAAGCACCAGCACTTTTCAACCCAAAAGTCATAACAACCCACTCATACAAGTCGATTGCACCAGGACATCTAAAGGCAGTCTTATGAATATCTTCCTCAGCCATAAAGATTTGATTATATCCTGCATTGCCATCCATAAAACTAATAATTTTATGTCCAGATGTTGCATCTATCAATAAATCAGCAATCGGCATTGGGTATTCATTCTTGGATGTAGCTTTGTTCAAATCTCTGAAGTAAATGCAAACTCTAAGCTTCTGTTTTTCTTGATTACTGGTACTATGTTTAAAATCTAGTCAGCATATCGGTAAGACCTTATAAAATTAGCATCATAAAGTCTTGTAATCTCAGCCTTAATAGCATCATACATCTCTGGCTTGAATCATTTTTAAGGCTGTTTGTATGGCCGATATCATGGTTTAATCGGGAGCCAATGTTCTATAATGGATCGGCTCGGTCCTGCCATCTTATGATATTCTCATGCAAAACAATCTCTATATTCCTTTAATAACTTAATTAGCTCCTTTTTGAACATATTTGACAATTTGGCACTTACAAATGTCGGCCTAGGTCTATCACCATCACCAATATTCACTTTTTCTAACTCATCGGCCGACATAAACACTTGCCCCAATTTGCCTTCAAAATCATCTCCAGAATCTTCTACATATGTATTAGGACTATCTTCTATGTCTTCAGATTAAAAGTTGGGGTTCTCCATCACTGATTGACTGTATATTACAATCGGACACTTTTAAGAAATCACATTCCCAAACTTTACCTGACAAACAATCAATTCCTTCTATTTTCCAAATAGATAAATCGACAATAGTAACATTAACTGACTTATCGGCTTGCACGATTTCTACCTGGTCTCCTTGCCATTGAATCAAACTTTGATGCATTGTTGAAGGTATGCAGCAATTTGCATGTATCCAATCTCTTCCCAACAACAAGCTATATGATCCCTTTTCATTAATGACAAAATATGTGGTTGGAATTGTTTTGCTGCCAATTCAACATTCAAAACTCCCTTTGTTTCTGATGAATTCCCTCCAGAATCCTTTAATACCATGCTGGTCTTGATCAATCTTCTGGAATCTTTCCAAGCTTCCTGAATGTTGTATAAGGCATCAAATTGACAGCTGCTCCTCCATCAACTAACATCTTGGACATCGGCTTTTCATTGACAAAACCCTTAATGTATAAAGGCATCAGATGCCGATGCTCATCATCCTCAGGTTTTTCAAAGATGGCTTGCTCTGGTGATAGTGTCAATTTTGCCAATGATTCTTCAATCTCCTCATCGGCTGCATGTATACTGTACTTTGCTAGCAACACAAACACCATGTTGATTGAAAATGAAGCTACAGCTTTACCTTTAGCAGATGCTGAAACCTTATCAGCCTTGACTTCATCGGTTGACACAATCTTGGACTTGACACGCCATTCCTTCTTGCTTCGCTGTAGCCGATGGTCAATCTTTTTATCAACTTCTTGCGTCTGCTCTTGGTTCCGCAGCCGTTGTACCCTCCTTTTCTGATTTTTGGTAAAAATTCCAGACGGACACCATTGAGGATTTTGAACTTGCTTCTCCTACTCTTCATCTTCATCCTTGAAGTAATCTTGATGAATCGGCTCCAAACATTGATGTACTGACAACCTCTTCTGTATTAGCCGATTCTTAATCCTTGGACTATTCGGTCGATGAGAACTACCTTGGTATATTGCATCTGCATCACTGCATCCTAGACAATCTTCAATTGATGGTAATCTCATCCCTCATTCTAGCAAAACCTAAAGAACTCACATCTCTAATGAGGATCAAAACAAGCCTTGCTATCTTGAGAATATATTTGAATCTGCTTGTCTTGTTTCTTTTGGTACTTGCTAATTAACCTAGTAGAATTAAACTTGTTTTGTTGGTAAGTTTGATAATTTCTCTTATTAGCTTCATTGGTGTGAACCATGTTGACAGGAAAAGGATGGCCTTCAATCTTCATCGGGTTCTTTCCATCATCAAACTTGATTCTTCCTTACTCTATAGCTGATTAAATCTGCTGCCTGAACACCTTGCACTCGTTTGTATGGTGAGATCCTGTGTTATGCCACTTGCAGTACTTTCTTTTCCTTAATTCCTCAGCCGATAGAATCACAAGACCTACTGGGAGTTGAATTTGTTTTTCTTGGAGTATCAGATCAAAAATCCTATCAGCTTTGTTGATGTCAAAATCATACCTTTCTTCTTTTCCATTGTCCTTGACCCATTGGCAAACCACTGTCTTTTTATTCCTTGACCACTCTGCCAAACCAATCTTTGGATCTTCATCTTCTGATTCTGACTCATAACTATAAATATGTTAACATTATTGGCTTTCCTGGTAAACCTCTTTGCTTCCTAAAATTTCTGTTCATGAGCCGATACCTTCTGAACCAAACGAGCCAAGGTCTCAAAGTCCTGTGCATAAAATCTCTCCCTTATCAGCCCAAGCATCCCTTATAAAGCCAAATCAGCCAGTTGTGAATTGGTCAAATTAAGACTGTAGCATCTGTTTCTCATATCTCTGAACCTCTGAATATAATCTGGAACCGATTCATCAAACTTCTGCCTGATTGATGTCAAATCCGACAGCTTCATCTCTTGAACCCCATTGAAAAAATATCTATGAAATTGCTTTTCCAAATCGGCCCATCCTCTCAAAGAATTGCAAGGTAATGAAGAAAACCAAATGAAAGCCGATCTAGATAATGACAATGGGAACAACCTAATCCTCAAAGCCTCCACAGACGATGCTTCTCCATATTGTGCTAAAAATCAATTGATGTGTTTATATGTAGAAACATTGTCTTGTCCTGAAAACTTTGAGAAGTCTGGAATCTTTTATCGGCTTGGCAATGACATTTTGTCAAAGTACTCTGGATATGGATACCGATACATGTTTTCACTGCCCTTGGGCTTCAAACCAAATTGCTCCCTAACCACTTCTGCAATCATGCCAGCCCATTGTTGTTGTTGCCCACCAAATTATGGTACTTGCTCAAAATTATTGAACTGGGTTTGATATTGGTACTGTGGAACAGGTTCTGGCCGATATTGTTGTAGTGATATCGGCGTGCCAAAAGCGTGTTGATGTGAAAACACAGTGAACTGGGTTTGTACCACCAAATTGTTGTAGTCCCACTTGGCGTGCCAAAAGCGTGTTGATGCGAAAACATAGCGGCCTGGGAGATTTGCTTCACTCAAGTGCAGGTCCAAATCTTAGAAAAAGGGTTCAGGGCGTGTCAGTTGGTTTGATCCTGCAACCAAGAAGATATTCAAAATAAAACATGATAGATGTACGATAGCCAATCGACCAATAAGTCGATGACGTACCGTATAGATCTAGTCGATGCGATCTGACCGAATCGGCTGTGAGGTATAGGAAAAATAATGTTAAGCAAATCCTAAGTATGCTTCATCGACTGTAAATATATAATCTGTAGACAAAGATTAGATCATAGCCGATGAAACCATAATTAGGTCAAAGTAGATACTATTGTCTAATACTCTGACACATCCTTATAAAAGAATATCAATCTAGGTAAATATATCGAGGCAAGCTTGATATATTTAACTAAAGTGATATACTTGTATAAGGGGCAGATATAACATGAAAAGCATGATTAAAAGAATTTAAAGGAGACTAATTAGTTATATCAGATAAGATTGGCTGAAACTCCGATGCTACCCTTATTATGACTAGGGCTGATGGAGCGCAAAGTGTAAAAAGAAACATGATATCTAGACAATCAAGTCTTTGAATGTTTTTCAAGATGGTGGATACCTTAGCTAATCGAAGCCAATCAACTGATTTGGCCGATACCGACAAAACCTTGGGTAAGGCTTGGCCGATATAGCTAAATCGAGCCATCAATTTAGATTAGCTAAGTTATGTGGTAATCTAACAATCCATACCTCCAGCTGAAGATCGAAACCGACGCCCAACTCAAAGCAAGAACTCGTCAAAAAGTAAAAAGAAAAATTGTGGCGATGCGCCGAAAGTGTTTATTAAACTATTGTTGTTTTTACAATACTTCGGGCTTATATTTATACCCGTACACACAGACCTTGTCCTTGCCGTACACTATTTACAACTTGTCTAAACAAACAAGTCCTAGGTTGACTCTTACCACAAAATTATAAAAGAAAACTAACGCTTATCCCTAATTAATAGATACAATTGCCTTATCTGTACTCAATTTCTAGCTGGCAATATCTTCAAGCCCTTCTCCAAAACCAACACAAAGCTAGGCCACCTGTATCGGCTTAACCGAGTCCGATTCCATATCGACCGATACGGCTCCAGCCGATGCGCTGTCTGTTCTAGAAGCTGGCACTAATGACCCTGGGTCAAAGGTGTCGGTTCTAGAACCGACACCTTTGAGGCGCACACGAGCCAAAAAAAATCAGCTTGACGCATCGAGCCGATGAATCGAGCCATCAAGTTGATCCCAAATGATACCCCAAATCTCAAAATGATGCCTCAAATGCATGAACACAGGAACTATAATCAATAATCCCCAGAAAAACAACCCATCTAGATCAAATCCGAGACAATCAAACATGAATACACATCAACAAATCACAAGAAGGAGGGGAAGAGATAGATCCACCAGCCGCCGACGCTGTCGCACCTCCTGCTGGCGGCCCCACCTTCACACTGGAGGTAGTCGCCACGCCGCACCTCCAGCCGGCAGCCCCATCGTTGCATCCGCTCTGCCGAGGGGCGAGCGCCGCCACGTTGCCTAATCCGGCGCTGCCGAGGGGCGCGGGCAGCCGTCACACCGCCGGATCCGGCGTGGCCGAGGGGTGTGGGCCACCGCTTGCCTCTCACCGCCGAGGTCCGCGGGCCGCAGCCACGCCGCTGGATCCAGGCGCTGCCGGGGGCGCCGTAACCACTGCTCGCCTCTCGCCGCCGAGCGCGGCCACCGAGAGAGAGAGAGGAAGACGAGAAAGATAAGGTCAGGGAGAGAGAGGGCACGGCTAAATATCTCTCCCACCCCTGTGCGGCTCGGCTTGGTTTTTAGACTGCCGGTAGTCTCCACGCCGCACCTCCAGCCGACAGCCCCATTGTCGCATCCGCGCTGCCAAGGGGCGAGCGCCGCCACGCTGCCTAATCCGGCGCTGTCGAGGGGTGCGGGCCACCGCCACGCCACCAAATCCGGCGTGGCCGAGGGGTGTGAGGCACCGCTCGCCGCCGAGGTCCGTGGGCCGCCACCACGCCGCTGGATGCAGGTGCTGCCGAGAGGCGCTGTAACCACCGCTCGCCTCTCACCGCCGATCGCTGCCGAGAGAGAGAGAGAGAGGGAGACAAGAAAGATAAGGTCAGGGAGAGAGAGGGCATGGCTAAATATCTCTCCCACCCCGTGCGGCTCGGCTCGGTTTTTAGACTGCCGTTGTTTTTAAAAAATCGACACCTATAGTATATTATAGGGGTCGGTTTTTTAATAACCGACACCTATAGGTTTCTTAAAAAAACCGGTACTATAATATTGATGTTGGTTTTTCTTTAGAATCGGCACCTATATTTGTTCAAATGTGCTGGTTATATATTTTTTCAACCCGTGAAGGTGAGAAAATCACTATAGGTGTCGGTTTTAGCTGTTTCGGCACCTATAGTTCCGACCCATATGTGCATTTATATAGTAGTGAACTGATCTAGCACTAGCACGGGATCGGTTATCTCTAATGGGCTTCAAGCGTCATCTCTAACGGGTAGGGCCCCCGTCACTAAGCAAAGGTCAGTGATGTGAGAAAATATCTCAATCGGGCACCAGGCCGTCACAGATAGACGTTATCTCAATCGGGCCTAACAATGTAGCCCGCCACAGATAAGTTTGACCAAGCAATACAAGTCAAACCAGGTTAGGTAGGAGCCCATCACGGATAACAAATCTCAATCGAGCAAACTACTAAGCCCGTCACCGATGACTACCCATCTCTAACGGGCCGTTCGGAACAGCCCATCACCGATAGGTTTGACCCCACCTGTTGAGTCAAAATAATCCTGGTTCAGATGACTTATCTCTATCGGGCTTAAATTAGGAACCCGTCAGGGATGACTATATCCTTATCGGTCTTTTTTTGGAGCTCGTCACGGATGATTATCTCTTTCAGGCATTATTAGAATGCCCGTCAGGGATGAGTATATCAGCCAAAAAAATAAAATTTGTTTTTTGGCTAGCCTCAGGCCTTTGCTAGCCATGCCCGCTGCAAAAATGACAGAAGCATATACGCATAGTCCCATTCCCCAGCAACCTCAATCCCAGCATATTCACATATATTTGCACATATTCAATCAATATTTCAGTCCAAACACATATTCCATCACAGCACAGCCAATTCACAAATTCAAACATATATACATTCACATCCACAGACCCATTCACATATATAAGTCATTCACATCCTTTTTTGCTATCCAAACCGCCGACTTGCATCAAAACTTGTAAAACTGAGTTATAAATTGGAACAAGTTTATATGTAATTAAGAAATACAAATATATACAGAACATCGCGCAGAATTGTATTACAAAGAATATTTACATAAAGCAAATGTTTGTCGTAAGCATTGCAAATGTTCAACCAGTGGGAGACGAGCTAGCTAGGACTTAACTCTAAACATTCCTTTGGGTGACAAGAGATCATCTAGTATGAATTGTGCTATCTCCTCTCTAATGATATCAAAGTTGTTCTCCAGAATCGTCGAAAGTTTTTCCTGCATGTGAGGCGCCAAGTTAGTCTACATACTTGGAAAGTTAGTATGAATCGTGCTATCTCCTATCTAATATATAAACAATTGAAGCACACACCTCAAGGTCGAGCAATGTCACCTTGTCTGTGAGGCTCCTCATGTTATGGCAGACGTGGAACCCACACTGGTCGCCAACATGTTGACGTATTGGAAAGTCTTTTTTGTGACCGAGTGTGGGATGCCCTTCCTTATGCCTCCCGCCTTTTGCCACGTATTGGTCCCAGGCGTCGTTCAAGGCAGCTTCGATCGCCGTCAATCGTATATGTCTTTTTTGATATTGGAGTTAAGGTAGTATACCAAACTCCTTCGGCACTATGACCAGGAGAATCCAATGACGACTGCGACATTAATAAATTGCAAGTTAAATACTAAAGCTATACGCGTCACACATTTGATTCTAAGTAGGGTACACGCTTACTGCTTAGAGTAGGCACACATAATGAAGTCCTTGTCTTGACGGGACCATAAGCAGTCCTTGATATATTCTACCATGCTGGCTCAATCGTAGTTCATAGTTGTCTCGTTGACGACAGCTGGATCGAGTAAGGCCACATGGGGTGCATTACGATGGACATGCTTTCAAGTTAACCTAGAAGCAAGACAAGAATCTGGGTAAGCGTAATACAAGGATAGTTATTACCATATCTCGTACACAAGAATACTTACAAGGAGTAGCACTTAAGGAGGTTGGTGTCGACTGCTCGCACCCTGTATAGGTCCCATAGATCTTTAAAGTCTACGGCAATGAAGGCTTCAGGGCCGAGGAACGGCTGTCTATCGTGCTGGCCCGTCATGGAGGTCTCTCTATGCTTCCTCCTTGCGTTGGACCTCTCCATGTAGTACCCGTGCAACTCCTTGCATGCAGGGCCCATCTTCGATAAGGCGTCGTCTCTGACCAATGGCATGCCTAATGTGAATTCGGCCGGAGGCTTAGGAGGAGCTGATGGCGTCTTGCCAAGATCTAGCTTCTTCGGAGCCAGAAGCGGCCCTTCCACATTTCCTCTTCCTCTCCCCCTTCCAGCAGCTCTTTTGCGTGTTCCAAGCTTGGGTGGAGAAGATGTCTCCCTCTTTCTTTTTCTGGAGACTAGGGGGAGGTGCGCTCTACTGTTGACCTCCGTATCGTCATCCCCAAAATCTGTATCATACTGCAATTGGAGATCTTGATCTCCTTCTTCAATGGCAGGAGGGGCAGATACAAGAGTTGGAGGGGGACGTGGCGGCGGCGGACGAGCACTTGGTGCTGGCCTAGGAGTTATATTGATCTGAATGTTCTGCTTGGGCCATTGGATAAAGGTCCCACGTGCAGCTCCAAGGGTCAGAACCTCATCATTTGGTGGGTGCGAGGGAGTGAAGCCAACCTAATCGGGCTTCACCATGTCCACTTGAACTTTGGCATGGCCGGCTAGCAGCTGCGCCCCATGCACTCGGGTCTCCAGCGTGGGCTTGAACGCAAGACCCTCTGTGGCAGGAATTGCAAATGCATGTGTCACCCTAATGACTAGGGTGCACGATGTGGGTCCCTGCAATAGATTCATACGTGTCCTTATAATATGTTATAATGTACTGTGGTGCTAAGAGAAAATATACTTTTTTGTTGATTTTACCGTTATGTGGTCCACCGCAGTGGGGGCTGGTGGTTCTTGTGCCACCACCTCAGTTGATGCGCAGCTACTACGCCTCTGCGTGGGGCTCGTTTCTACTATGGGAGCGGCAGCAGGCTCGCTTTCCCTGAGGCGTGCCTCCACCCGAGCCTCCACTTGTAACAACTTCTCATCGAACTCTTCTCGGAGCTCGTTTCGAATCTCGTCCCGAAGTTGTTCCTTAAGGCGTGCATCTTTCTGCGCCTTTGAAAGCTTGTGCTTCCTGTACTGCCACGTGTATTGGGGAAACCCATGCTTCCATGGAACATTGGAGCCAATGCCCCTTGTCCGTCCACGGTGTTCTTCGGTTTCCAACGCTTTCGTGAGGATGTCATCCTCGCGTCTTTGTGAGCAGACCTCTTGGGAGACCTGTTTCTCAGTAGTCAGGTCGACCTGCGGTACAGTTAGGACGAATTAAATCAAGAGTACGATACAACCTAACGATACATACTCTACGTGTGGTACTTACAATTTTCTGGTACACCGCTTGATCTTCAGGATTTGGGAACGTAAGTGTTCCATTACTACTCTTCTTCACCCTCGCCCTTGCCCAGTTCCTTGCTCGGGTAGTCAGGATATCACCAAGAACTGGCGGCGTGTTAGATTCTGCAGCAGCTTCATCCTCCTTGACCCATTCCTGCAGCTTCCCGGCGTAGCCTCCGGTGCCAAGCCGGTGCGGGTGAATGTTTTTTGCCTGCAACTCCCTATAGGTCTCGCTTTTTGCCCGAGACTCAGGGGTTGATTTTGTGGCATGGAACTCTTCCCACACGACCCGGGTGATGAACGGGTACTTCCCCAATGGTTCTGGCTGGGCGGGGTTGAGGACGTAGTCGGTGACCAACGTGGTCTTGAAATTCTTCCACAAGTTGCCCATCTTGCGGATAGCCTGCCTCTTCAGTCTTGCCTCGGCCTCTGGGGGGTATTCGAAGCTTTCCTTGAACTGCTTCCAGGTCTCATCTTTTTCTGCCTGTGGGACCAGATCGATGTGGTCCTTCAAAATGGTGAAGTTCCGCCTCCCTAGGACTCCGCATATCGTAGAGAACTTTTTGACAGCTTTCGCAGGAGCCGTCGAGAATCCCAAATCGTCCACCTCTGTTATGGTGTATACTTCCTTAGGAATTTTATTCTGGGTCCTAGGAGTCCGGCTCGATGTTGTCCCACTAGTAGTCGCTGACATGGGTTCGCCTTGCTGCGACATTTTCTATATAACTGTTGTACGACAAGAAAGTTAAAAAAAGGTGTACTGCATCTGTTTAAAATTATCTATGTAGAATCATATCGATGTACTCCATCTGTTTAAAATTATTTGTATTTTTAAGCATCAATATCTATACACATTTGACTTAGAACAAAAATAAAACGATAAGTAATTTCGAATAGAGAAAAGTAGTATATATCATTAAGTTAGATAAGCATATATAAACAAGTGCAGAAACAAGGTAGATATATATACACATATACATGATACATACACATATACATGATGTGTACACATATACATGATACGTACTGGACTGGAGGGAGTACTTAAGATTGTGTGCAAACAGTAGAAACAATCAACAAGAAATAAAGTATAAAACACAAAACAAGCAATAGTTGTGGCAGCAAGTGGCATATGCATTAATAAATATTTGCACTCCACATCGTAAAGTATTGTGCAAATGCAACATCAATTTTCTCTCCAAATCCTTGATGCAGAGTTACTGCATTATAAGACCCACTGGCAACTCATCTCTGCTTGATCTGTAACCACTCTAATCAATATGGGAATGTTTCAACCACCTTTGGTCTCCCTAAACCAATGTTCCAGAGTTATCAGTAAATTACCTAACCTATTGGCAGTCCACCACTACCTGATCTAAAATTACTATAATCAACTTCAGACATCATATAAGACAATGTTTACGCTCCTATTTATTTTCCAGTGTTATTAAAGAACATGACGTTACAATCATCAGTTTAGTCCCACATGAAATGGAGGGTTTTTGGGTATGGACTCGAGCAATCCTGAAGTTCAAAGTCTCATTCAATTTTCATGTAAATATACAACGCAGTAGGTAATTGCAATTGAATCCGGGGAGGGTAAAACGAACCGACAAGAAATCCTACTGTTTACCTTCAAAACAGTAGGGGTAGGCAGCGGCGGCGGAGGAGAAGGCGGCGGCGTCCAGGAGGAGGAGGAGGCTGCAGCGGCGGCGTCCAGGAGGAGGAGGAGGCGACGGCGGCGGCGTCCAGGAGACGGCGGCGTCCAGGAGGAGGAGGCGGCGACGGCGACATCCAGGAAGCGACGGCGGCGAGGAGGCGGCGGCGGCGGTCGGGACAGAGAGTGAGAGTGAGAGGGATGAGGAGTGAGGGGGAGGCGGCGGTAGATCTGGATCTGGACACTATTGTAACCCTGGTCCAAGCTTATCACTATCGGGTAGAACTAATACGCCTGATACGGATGACACACATCCGTGACGGGCACATTTAATATGCTCGATACCGATGACACACATCGGTGACAGGCACGACTAATACGCCCGATACGGATGACACACATCCGTGACGGGCATAACTAACATGCCCGATACGGATGACACACATCCGTGACGGGCAGAACTACTACGCCTGATAGAGATAACATCATCTCTGACGGGCATTAGTTATATGCCCGATAGAGATAAGCTCATCCCACTATAGAATTAAAATATTCCTTATTAATTATATTTAATAATGATATTTAAGTTATAAAATCATTTATAATTAACTTATACCCGATTTAAAATTGCTATTACATTTCATTGATGACATATATTTAACAAATCACCTTGGTAAATAGTGTAAAAAAGCTTTTAAATTTTAAAAATTGTATGTAATTAAAATATGCCTTGTTAAAATACTATAAAATTGTTATTAAATTATAATAATCACATGTAATTAACAAATTCCCTATTAAACATGGTTTAAGTTACTGGAATGGCTTGAAACAAAATATTTCATTACTTATAACAATTTGCAAATTACAAAGACTTCATTTACAAGCATATGCCTTCTGAATGGTCTGAACGAGCGTATGCCACATCGTCTTTGGGATCATCTTCAATGGCGATCTGAGGTGTCACATGAAGATTCTGGTTGTATTCTTCTTCATCGACGACGTTATCAACCCCAACAATTCTTCGCTTGCCATCCTTAACGACGTGCAGCTTCTTGTTTGCGGGGTCTTTTATGTAGAAAATCTGCTCGACCTTCTTCATTAGGACGAATGGTTCGTCGGTGTATCCAACCTTGGCCAAGTCCACTAAGGTGAATCCTTCCTTGTCCACTTTGACACCAGTGCGAATATTCACCCAACTGCAACGAAACAAAGGGACTTTGAAGTTCATGTAGTTCAGCTCCCAGATCTACTCTATGTGACCATAGTATGTGTTCGATCCAGCTTGATCCTGATATGCATCTATACGGACTCCACTGTTTTGAACTGTGCTTTTCTCATCTTGTGTGACGGTGTAAAATGTGTACCCATTGATATTGTACCCTTGCCATGTGTCAACATCCCAACATGGGCCCCTTGCCAACCTGCGAATTGTCTCACTTGGGACATTGGTCGACCCTGCGATACGATTCTTGAACCATTCATTGAAGCGAGTACTGTGTTCTCTGTTGATCCAGATATCTGATCGACTCATGTTCTCCTGTTGGACCTTCGCTAAATGCTCCTCAAAGTATGGGGTTACTTTGGTCGTATGTTGCAGCACAGCGAAATGAGCCTGCACATAGGAAGTTTGATCGGGAACAATTCTTTTTCTGCCTGTTGTGCCAACACCTGCCAACTTTCCTTCGTGGCGAGACGCAGTGTCACACCCCGCCCCTGCGCCACTGTACCAATGGCACCGAGGAGGGCGTGCCGCAGGAGAACGGCGAACCGCTTTCCCACGGAACCGCCAAACAGGTACCAGTCCCAGGATAATGATGCTGGTACCCACGGTAACATGATGAATCAATGCAAGATTTAAATAAATACAATATACATTTACGTTGCAGCTTCGGGTAATCCCTGAGTTGCAACCACCAATCAAAGTCAGCAGCAGCGAAACTTAGCGAGGCTAGGACACCAAAACCACTGGCAGTAGTTTGGGTTTAGGGACGAAACTCCAACCTTCATCTTCTTCCTGAACTTAAGCCAGGGGAAGAAAAACAACAACAATGGGGGATTGAGTACTTTCGTACTCAGCAAGCCACTAGGAAATGTGTACATGCAAGCTTCACAGAAGGGCTAAGTTTGTTTAGCAAATCATTTTAAAACACTTTTCTTTAAAAATCTAAGTGTAGGTTTTCAAAATATCTTCCCTTTTCGGAGAGAGGCGTCTCACCTCGATCCGTCCACGAGTTGCTTTGCAACAACTCGAGCGGGAAAGTCAAATTGTGGTATTCATAACACTTTCTCCTCTATTAGTTTCTTTTCACTTTCCAAAACTTAAACCAACATTCTCTCCAACAATCATCCGTTAACCAAGTCTCAAGGTTAACAACTCCGGGTCCGGTCCTCTCGACCTGCCAACCCAACCTCGGCCATCTCGGCCCCTAAACCGGCCCTCTCGGCCCTATGGTGCCAGACGACACCCCAGGTCACACAGGCCTGTTCCCAACCACGAAGGCTGGCCGTCCGTCACAAAGAAGGACTCTGGTAACGGTTCCCATCCCACGAACCAATTTATTAAATAAGTTTTAAAAACAAATCTACGCTATGGGAATCACCTCACATTCGCCTTTGACCGTGGGTACGGCTGTTCGAACAGTTCAAATAAACCTCTGCAGAGACTGTACGCTTTTCCCACAAGACACGAAGCTTACACCGATACTGGCCGGTACCGGAAGTTCGTGACAAAGCCTTTCCCTAACCAAACCATAAATGTCCCGGTCCCACAGATGGGTGGAATCTCTCCACCAAGCATCAGGCCAAGTTTCAAGCCCTCATCTACTCAGGCCCCACCGGATGGACCCCCGACACATCCCCACTGCAGGAGATTGCCGTAAACTCCACCATACCGGTGCTCCTCACTTGCTAACATGCTAGACATCTATGTTTTAGCTAGTTACTCATCTAGGGGCATCTCATTCTACCCATGTGGTCGTACTGTGAGATGCTCGGATGTAAAACCCAAAGGAATCGGTCCTTATGCGCGACTACGAAACCAAACCACACAGGAGAGGATTCGCACCGCAAGTTTTCTCCCATAAAACCTTTTTGTTTTCAAAGTCACCGACTCCCCGAGTCGGGTTTTATAAACCTTTCACAACCCAAGTTTTTCCACATCGATAACCATATATAAACCTGACATAAACAAATGGTGCAAAAGGATACCTACACCCAAAGAGCGCAAGTATCGAGGTACTGCTGTGGTGGAGCGACAAGGGTTAAGTTTAACAAGTTCCTACGGAAAATAATGCAACTACATGCAAATTTGCAATCAACACATTTTATAAACTAGGAGCAATATGATCGAAGAGTGGCTTGCCTTATTGTTGGTCTTCAAATCTTTGAGAAAATCCGCGTCCAGTGCACCTCCGAAACGTCCACTACGCGATCGAAAAGAGAAAAACATCCAAAACCCTATAAAGCAGATAATAACTATTATAAACTAATTGTGCCATTGGATAGATCCCATTTTTAGAATAATTATGGAAGTTGAACGGAGTCAGACGGACTTACGGTTGGGGAGATATGAATTTTAGAAGATCAATGGATTTTCTGAAATGTGGAAGTGAATTTATTAAATTGGAAAGGAATATTCCCAAGAATATTCCTTGGCTGTGATGTTAAGAGGGAGGAATCATGGACTTCATTTTGGAAAGGCTTGGGCTTTAGCCCAGAGATGAAGGAGGGATCCAATATAGACTTCTAGGGATTAGTTTGAGGTGTAGAGGGATGCCAACTGAATTTTTATGGAGGAGGGGGCTGGTGGATGGGTTTCGGCCCGAAGGATGTAACATGGACTTTTAGGGGTCCATTCTTGGGCTTGGCCCGAGGAACAAAAGGGATGCAACATGGACTTGTGGATAGGTTGTAAGGCCGGTTGGCCCAGTGAGGTAGGGAGGCTTTGTAGACTTTTTGGTGGACTTTATGGGCTTCGGCCCGACAAAGAAGAGGGACGTGATTTAGACTTTTTCCGAGTCTTTGGGTCCACAGGGAGAGAGCCAACCTAGTGGGGCCCACCGGTGGGTCTCACCTCTCTTTTTTTTCTTTCTTTCTTTTTCTTCTCCTCTCTCCTTCTTATCCTCTTCTTCCTTTCTCTTTCCTTCTTTCCTTCCTTCTCTCTCTTTTTCTTGCTCTGCTGCCAGGAGCGGCGCGGCGCACTAGCGCGGCTCGGCGCGGGGCTGGCGGCCGGGCGGCGCGGGCGCGCGGGGGTGGCAGCGTGCGGCTGGCCGGAGCGGCACGGCGCCGGGGACGGCGCGAGGCGCGCGGCCGGGCTGGAGAAGGCCGGGGGCGACTCGGCGAGCTCGGCCGGCTCGGCCTGGTGCTGGCCGATGGTGGCGGCTGGGGCGACGGCGTGCAGCTGGGGTCGCCAGCTGGCCTGTCGGGAGGGGGAGGAGGAGGCCGACGGGGAGGGCGACGGCTTGGCCTGGCCGGCCAGTGATGGCGCCATTGAGCGAGAAGGACGGCTTTTATAGCCGTCGCGGCCGGCGAATGACGACGAAGGCTGCTCTGCCGAGCGGGGCCGACTGCTCTGTCCGGCTGACGCCAATGGCAGGGCCGCACAGGGGTGAGGACGGTGGACGGTGGTCGATGGAGGACGGCGTGGACTCGGCGTTTGCTTTCGGTGTGGACGCTTGGCTCAAAGCTTCCTTGGCTTGGTGCAACGGTGCACTGGGCAGGGAGCACTGACGAGGTTGCTATGGAGAAGTCTCTCTCTGTTGTTGCCTTACTTGCTCGGTGAGCGGCGCGGAGCGGTGCCTAACTCCAGCGGAGAAGACGGAGACGATGCCAAACTCTCACTGTGTACTGGCAGGACGGTGCCTAACCGTCGGTTTTGCAGGGAGCTTAGGAAAAAGAATAGGGGCAAAGAAATGTGTTTGAACAAGTGTTGGGTGAACCTAATTAACTTGCCTGACTTAATGAAAATGAGAAGAACTATGGGTGCAGGAAAAAGGACAGATAATCGTCGGGCGGTAGAATTCCAAAAATATTTCGGAATACTTGAACGGGAAGGAAATGACTGTCGATACGTGCGTAGAAATATTGATTTGAATATGCACACGTATAGGAAATATTGGTCAGGTGGTCGATGTCTAAAAATAAATATTTTTAGACTCTCTGGAGAGAAAGGAGATTATTTGACGACACGGTTAAAATCCCGAAATTGAAATTTCAACCGTACGAATTTTTGGAAAGGTTCAGGAGTGGAAATTCGAACTGCAAAATTCGAATAATGGAAATTAATTTTGGGAGATGATATCATGATCAAGATTCTGGGTTCACAAGGGAAAGAATCAATTGAGATCTTTGGCACAAAAATCCTAAATACACTCAAAGAACCAAATTTTCGAAAATAGGATTTTTAATAAAATAGATTTTTCGACGGGGCGAAAATCGGGGCGTTACACGCAGGTACTTCGATAGGATCAGTCTCGGCATGTAATCGATGCAGAACTCAAGAACCTCGTCCGTCGTGTACCCTTCAATGATGCTTCCCTCCAGTTTTGCTCTATTTCGAACATACGACTTAAGAACTCCCATGTATCTCTCGAACGGGTACATCTCTCTTAGAAGAGCTGGGCCACATATTTTTGTTTGCTTCACTAGATGAACTGGGAGATGAACCATGATAACGAAGAAAGTCAGTGGAAAATACATCTTCAAGTGACACGGGGTATTGACAATATCGGCCTGCAACCCATCTAGATCTTCGAGATCTATAATCTTTTGACCGATTGCATTGAAGAAGGCACAGAGCCGTTGGATCGTGTGATGGATTTTGGGTGGTAGAATGCCTTTGATAGCAACTGGCAAGATCTGTGTGATTAGCACGTGACAATCGTGAGACTTCATTCCAACCAGTTTTAGCTCCTCCAATTTAACGTACTTACTGATCCTCGCTGAATAGCCTGAAGGAACTTTAATATCTGCCAGGCATGATAGCATTGCGATCTTCTCATCCTTCGACAATGTGTGGCAAGTCGGCGGGAGGTACACTCTTCCTGTCTCTTCATCCCTAACAGACTGAAGTTCACGGCGAATGTTCATCTCCTGTAGATCTAGGCGTGCATTCAACCCGTCCCTTGTCTTCCCAGGCATATTCAGCAGTAGCCCGATCAAACTATCGCACATATTCTTCTCTATGTGCCTTAGATCAATGCAATGACGGACCTCGACATCTTTCCAGTAAGGTAGCCGCCAAAATATGGATTATTTCTTCCACATACCCTTATCATTTGCCTTGCTACGTTTTCTTTTCTTTCCAAACTTATTAGTAATGTCCTTCACCATGTCGTGCACCTGATCTCCAAACAAATCCTTGGGAGCAGACCCAAGTTCTCTCTTACCGTTGAAAATTTTCTTCTTTCTTCTAAAGGCGTGACGTAGTGGGAGCCATCTCCTATGACCTATGTAAACCATCTTTCTTGACTTCTTCAGTCATCTGCTGCGTGTATGTTCCATACAGTCAGAGCAAGCCTTCTTTCCTTTCACGGTTTGTCCAGAAAGATTACCGAGTGCGGGATAATCATTAATGATGCAGAACAATAGAACTCGTAGGTTGAAATTCTCCTGACCATATGCATCCCAACTTTCCACACCTTCTTTCCACAGAATCTCAAGATCATCGATAACAGGCTCCAAGAACACATCGATATCATTGCCAGGTTGTTTTGGACCTTGGATTAACAAGCACAACATAATATATTTCCTTTTGAAGCACAACCATGGTGGGAGGTTATAGTTCGCAATAAGAACTGGTCAAGTGCTGTGAGAACTGCTCATGTCTCTAAAAGGATTCATGCCATCCGTACACAAACATATCCTCATGTTTCTGGGGTTGGCAGCAAAGTCTTTGTGCTTTCGATCGATATTCCTCCATTGAATCGAATCCGCAGGGTGTCTTAGCAAACTGTCGTTCCTTCTCTCTGTGGCATGCCAATGTACTAACTTTGCTTCCTTGGGGTTGGCAAATATTCTCTTCAAACGATCAATGATAGGTAGATACCACACAACCTTCGCCGGACCACCTCACTTTGACTTCTTTCCCTCCCCTCGCTTGTATCGAAAAGCCTTGCAGACAGGACAAGCATCTAACTCCGCATATTGCTTGTGGTACAATATGAAGTCGTTAGGACAAGCGCAAATTCTACGGACCTCTAACCCCAGGGGACACAGAACCTGCTTTGCTTCATATGTTGTCTCGGGCAATATGTTCTCTTCAGGAAGCATGGCCTTCAATATTCCCAAAAGATCTATGAAACTCTTGTCTGTCCATCCGCTACTTGCCTTCAGCTTCATTAGGTCCAAGGTAGCTGATAATTTGGTGTGTTTTGGCTTGCATCCGGCGTATAGAGGTGTCTCCGAGTCACTGACCAACCTGCTAAACTTCATGGAATCTCTCTCGTTGTAAGTTGGATCCTCAACGTCACGTAACATGTCTTGTAGCAGATCAGGATCCACATCAACCATTTCACCGCCCAATGGAGATGGTATAAACATGTCATGCTCATCTTCATCTCCTTCTTCCTGATTGTTTGCGCCACTTCTGTCTGCAACTGCACCACTTCCTGATTCTTGCTCTTCATGCTTCACCCAACATGTGTAGCCCTTCATGAATCCCCGTTGTATCAAGTGAGAGTGTACGTCCACTCTGCTTTCAAACATATTCTCATTCTTGCAATCTCTACATGGACAACACATGTATTTGCTCTTTCTTCTTTTCCTATCCTCGTCCGCAGCGTTCATAAAACTTAAAACGCCATCTCTATACTCCTTGCAATGACGTTTCAAAGTAGTCGCATACATCCAACTTCGATCCATCGTTGCAAAAATAAACAAAATATTAGTTAACTTCTCGTGAGATGAGTACTATTAAATTAATAAGTACTACTTACTTTAAGATTTTCCTGTTTTTCTTTGAAAAAAATACAAAAATTCGCCCTCTTCAACCTTCCACCAAAATGGACAACAGTGGAATAACTTCAGACAACAGTCAAGTGGAGTATTTATAGTGTGCAAAATATATCTCAATCGGGCCAAATAAACGACATCTCTAACGGGCGCACAGTTATCTCTTACGGGCTTAAAAGAAAGCCCGTCATCGATATGTATCATCGGTGATGGGCGTTTAAACGAATCTCAATCGGGCCTTACTTGAAGCCCGTCACCGATGACACTCATCTGTGACGGGCTTTATAGTTGGGCCCGATTGAGATAGTGGAGGTAATCTCAATCGGGCCTAATTTTGTGCCCGTCACAGATGAGTTTCATCGGTGACGGGCTATAGATCTATGCACCTCGAACGAGTACATCTACAACGGTGTTACTTTAGGCCCGATTGAGATGACTTCGTTCTGACGGCTCACGAAATCCAGGCATGTGAGGGCCCGTCACAGATGAGAGGATCTGTACTAGTGTAGCTTGATTTCCCCTGCATCTAGTACTTGCATGCACAAATCTGATCAATGGGAGTTCTTTGAACAAAATTATTTGAGATAATCTTGATTTATACAACTATACTGCTACAATGTAGCTTAGCTAGCTAGTGCCGTGAACCAAACACTGTACTATTGTTTTTCAGTAGCATTACCATTTGTGTTGATTGCTAGCTGTATCCAACAGATACACATTGCAGAGAACAAAATTGCAGTTTTGGCTAGCATGCTGAGCGAAAAGCTTTTCTAGTGTACTAATTAAATTGGTTGGCATAACTCGATTATCAAAAGATTATATATGATATCCACTCACATAATCAGAGCATGAACACCTATATAATATAGCACACGATGGTTAATTAGTAACATGCGAAATGCCGTCACTAATTACATGAAACCACACCTGATGGTCTAAGCCACACACACAAATCCAAATATTCCATGAGCACCCATATGTTCAAGAGATTTACTTCGGTCCATCAAAAAAGTACCTCGAGATACCGGTACCTCACGGTACCAAATCATTTCCGATCGTTGGATCTAACGATGCCCATCCTACCTAACTAGATCCAACGATCGGAAATGATTTGGTACCGCGAGGTACCGGTACCTCGAGGTACTTTTTGATGGACCGGAGCAAATCTCTATGTTCAAAGAGATTTGCTTCGGTCCATCAAAAAGTACCTCGAGGTACCNCGGTACCTCACGGTACCAAATCGTTTCTGATCGTTGGATCTAACGATGCCCATCCTACCTAGTTAGATCCAACGATCGGAAATGATTTGGTACCGCGAGGTACTGGTACCTCGAGGTACTTTTTGATGGACCGGAGAAAATTTCATGTTCAAAGCACACATACATGAGCAATTTTACCATCCTTGAGAAGGTACCAAGAGGTACCACGTTATCTAGTATAAAAATATTGTACCTCTAGATACTAGGTACCTTAAGGTACTAAAATTTTTAGTGTAAAATATTGATACCTTGAGGTACTTTTTCAAGGATGGTAAAATTTCCCCATATACATACTGATCGACCGAAGGCACACATGCACGCAGACATGTGCGTGCAAGCGGACGAGATGAAATTAAGACACACAACTCCAGCAAATTAACCCAACTTGCTCGATCCACACGTGAACAAAGCTGCGTAGGCCTGTTGTTTTATATGCACAATCAACAGGCAAGCATGCGTGCGCTCAGATGTCTGGGATCACGCATGCAGCTGGTGCCTGGTAATACCAAAACCGCTCACGGTTTGCAGAAAAACACACACTGCAGTCACATAAACAGACGACCATCACAATTCAGACGGCGCAAGCCACACATACCGGCATACATTAGCAATGCTGGCAATTTAGCGATGAATGGATGGAGAATTAGTGCCCCTTGGAAAGCAGGAGAGTGGAAACCTTGCATAATCGTCCTTTCCTTGTGCGTCTCCTTCTTTTGCTTGGTCCTGATGCCGCTGCGGCACCCTGTGTGTAAGATCAAGGTCCATTTTATTTGCTTTATTGATGTCTCTTCTCACCTGATAAGGGACATGATCACCGAGGAACTCGAGCCCCTTCAGTTTTGTAAGGTTTTTGATGCCAGAGAGGGACTTCATCGTGCTGGAGGACCAGGTGATCTTCTCGAGCTTAGGCGTTGCTCCGTCAGTGAAGCTGATGCTGTTTATGGCAGAGCACTCGACAGTAAGAAGCTTGAGCCTTGGGAACACATCTTCATTGAAGACAAGATGGCTTCCGATGTAAGAGCAGTCTTTTAGAACTAGGTAGCAGATCATGTGTGGTTTCTTGGCAAGGACTTGAAGATCACCTTCGTTCAGTAAGGTAGCACGAAGAGTCACCTTAGTAATTCGATTGGCTTTGTTAAAAAATGATAGGAGGATCGGATTATTGTGGCCCTCCAACTCGAGCTCCGTCAATTTTGGAAGATTGCTGACCCCGTCAAGAGACTTTATATTATCCAAGGACAAGGTGATCTTCTTGAGTTCAGGAGTAGCTCCATCTTGAAAGATGATTTTGGTCATGAGTGGAGCCTCGACGAGCAAGTGCTTGAGATGTTTGAATTCCATATTCTTGAAGGTGAGCATGCGGTCCTCCTCGGTATGTTGCTCAGGTACTGCTCCATCTTCAACAAGCAATGGAAGAACTAATAACTTGTTACCCTTCAACTCTAGCTCCTTCAAATTTGGAAGGGCGCCAGCCCCAACTAGAGACTTTATACTGGTGAGGGACAACGCAATCTTCTCGAGCTCAGGAGTTGAGTGGCTCTCGAAGTCAATGATTTCAGTCGTGTGGAGGCCATCAACAAGAAAGCAGCTGAGACATTTGAATTCATACTTCTTGAAGGTGAACCTATGCCCATTGTATGCCTGGTATCGCAGCTTGACACAACGTAAATTGGGCAGCATAGCAAGGTCCTTTAGATTGTCCTGGTTCAGCATGGTGCTTGTTAGGGTTAGCTTGGTAAGTTTGTTGCCACCTTTGGTCAGCAATGAGAGAAGCTTCTCCCAACGTGTGACTCCGTTGATGCTTAGGCTCTCAAGACAATTGGAAGTTTTTTCCAATCGATCTTGAACATTATGTTCTAGCAATAACTCTTCATAAGAGGGAGTATCTTCGCTTCTATTGGTATGTAGAGTGATTGAAAGAGACTGGATGTGGTCTTTCAGGTCACTAATGACTCTAAGTAATTTCTCAAGGTGAACTTTCTTGTCTTCAATAACCACACCAAGCTTCCTCAGCTGCCACAGCTTTCTAATATCTTCCAACTCATCACCATCCTGTGAAGCCATGACATTGGATAGTACCTCCATGTTGTCCATTTTCTTGATGTTGGAAGGAATCTCAACGGTGTAGTACAGTGACTTGTCATCACTAATATCAGTGCTGCAGCTTGAGCTCATTTCAACGTGACCAGCCAGCAGGCGCTTCAGCTTCAGGAGCAGGACGTGTCTTGTTTCAGAAGCAGGCACATTGGTTTGCCGGATATCCAATATCTCCAGCTCATGAAGGTTGTTGATTTCACGGGGTAGATGGGTAACGTTTGTGTTCCTTAGACTCAAATACTTGAGTAGTATGTTGTTGCAGATGCTCTTGAGGTAGCGATTCTTGTTAAAGCACTTGCACCCATCCAGATATAGCCCCTTAAGAAGTGGCAAATGATGAGAATATTTAGGGAGCTTGTGCACAAACTTGTCGATGTTGTCAGAGGCATGCAGTTGGAGGTCGCTGAAGATGGAGAAGTATTGAGCCCAGACACGTGACAGGCGTGCGTCTAGAATGTGCTCTTTCTTGGCGATTTTGCTGATGAACTCATGGACTATGTCACCCACGGTGCAGCTCTTGACCCCACCTGTAGCACCAACTTCAGCAGGGTAAATGAGCCACCGGTCAATGAGCGTGTCAAAACATCGCTCAGCATGGCGTACTGCACTTGCCCAGTCTTCCTTAGTTATCAGCCCTTCTGCAACCCACCGTCCTACCAAGGTTGATCGCCTGATGTTGAAAGCAGGAGGAAAGATGGCCAGGTACAGCAAGCAGGATTTGTATTCTCTAGGCAGGTTGTTGTAGGAGAACTTGAGCAACATCTTATTAGCAATATTATTACTTCCTCCCACTGAGTTGCACGAATCCAAGTCGTCATGAAGCTTGCGCAGATCTTGGGTACTCCTGTTTGGATTAGCGTACAGATCATGCACGAAGATCTTCATGGCGAATTCATGTGGATCACACCTCTCCAAGATGCCATGGCGAATCTGGGGATCATAGCTGCCATCGTGCTTCCTCTTCTCTGTCGTAAGCTGGAGTATAATGTCGTTGTAGAGGCCAACAAGGGAGTAGGTTATAGGCTCTCCCGATGGGCAGCAAAATTCTTTTGCCCTCTGGCTCTTGTTTGTGGTCACCATCACTGCACTCCCGGAGGAGCAGTTTATAAGGCTCAAAGCATTTCTTGTGTCCTCCCATGGGGATATGTAGTCCCTATCATCTTGAAAGACAATCAGGGTCTTTTTACCTGTCATATACTTGTTAATCTTGTCTGCAACCCCTTTGATGCGCAGCTGCTCCTCAATCCCCCGCGAGATATCATCCATCTTCTGCTTTGCTTCTTCTTTCGCATCAGCGGTAGCATCGTTGTCCATGATCCCACCCAGGAAACATGTGGCTTGTTCCTTGCCCGAGTTGCCTCGCAGCAGCTCCCGTATGATGTCTAATGCAATCTTGTGGTTGTGGATGATTTCTTTGATGTGATCCTCGCCCAGTGCAGGAGCAGTAGTAGTTCTGGCTTCCTCGGCCTTGTCGTCGGCCGGGAATACCTTCTGCAGGATGTTTCTATATTGGGTAATTTCGAGAACAACCGGGGCCGTGGTGTCCACTGCTTCGATATGATCTTTAAGCATACTGGCCGTGTCATCCATGATCTCCTCCCACGATAACGGTATCTGCATGTCTGGCCCAATCTGTATGAGCGTCAGCGCCTGGTGAAGCACGCCTAAGATCATCAGTTTATGTTTCCCGGAGGTGTTCTTGGACCATTTGGTCTCGACCTGTCCAATCTTGCTCTTGATTTCTTCAATCTTGCCGTTGAAATGATTTCTCCAATAATTTGGCAGATTTGATCAAGCACATTTTTCCGGTAAGAGTAAGCTTTCGCTCTAATTTTGGACGGCTCTACTGTCTCTCCTTCACCTTTGGCTTGTGGATCGCATTCTTGCAGGATGTAGCAGAGGATCTCCTGGGGCAGTAGCGGAAGATCCCATGACCTGTGCACTTGTGGGAGGTTGATGCAAACGGTTTGGTCGAAATTGATGGCCGCCAAATCCAGAACTTCACGTGCAATGGAGCCGGAGTCCTCCGTATCCGGTGCAACCAAGGTGATGGATGGTATCAACAACCTAGATGCAGAAGTTCCGGCTTGATCAGCTTGCAGCTTCAACCAGCCGACTAGCTTCTCGGCACAGTAGTCCTCCAGAACGCGAGGCTCTAGAGATCCGGGACCGGAACAGTAGTTGGCCAACTCTATAGCTTGGTTTTGACCGTCGTCTTCGTCCTCTGCGGCCAGCGCCGGAGTACTAGCGGGCCCTCCTGCTGCCTCCTTCTCTGGGACCTTCACGTCGTACCTCGACCGCCGCTCGCTGACGTCGCGCGCCCGTTCCTTGAGATCGCGCAGCTGGATGGCCGCGCTGCGCTGCGCGACCATCCTGTGCACGAACCAAGAAGCCCACCACAGGTAGCGCCGCAAGCCGCCGCCCCTGGCGCGGTGGATCGCCGGGTCACCGCGCCGGAGGTAGATGTCAATGCAGTTGTTGCAGTCGTGGGCGAGCTCCCGGACCTGCTTCATCCACGTGCGGAGTTGCTCGTCGTCGTCATCCTGCGCGCTGCCGGCGGTGGCTGCCTTGGCCAGGCGTGCCAGGAAGCTGTTGATGCTCTCCATCTCCTCCTTGATGAACTGCACGTCGCCATGGACGCGGCCCAGCAGCAGCGCCTCGTTGTGGATGACACCCAGCAGCTTGCTCACTGAGCCTGCGGCGAGCTCAGCCATCGCAGCTAGCTAGCTAAGCTGTGTGGCAGTAGCGCCGCCCTGGCCCCTCTGCCTCCGGCCGGTCGATGCAGCAGTAGCACCTCTATTCTAGTAGCTTAGAACTTGAGCCAGCTTCTGACTGACTGAAAGACTCATAGCTAGCTAATAGCTGCCTTGGCTGGCTAGGAGGACAAGCTAATGCAATGCTTTGTCATAGACTGATTCGCAAATCAAACAATTTTTCCTCTGTAGACTGGCAATGCGTTCCAGCAGGACACATAGGCTATTTTTATTGTACAGTACACATGCTTCTTACATGTGTCACCCCATAAATGGTCATCTATTTAGACATTTACAGCAAACTTGAATACCTGATCTCACGAACGGAGGAACCAAAAAGTAGGGTAGACAAATAAAACAAGACCAACAATATATTCCTATAGTATAAAGTACCCTTACTTTGCATGTGATTCTTTGTTGCGTAAAGACTAATCAGTATTATATCACAAAGAATGAAATATATGCTCCGTAGTTGGTGACAATGAAGGGCATAAACATCACTACTAGAAAAATAATTTTTTCATACGAAACCCATAGATCTTCACATACGAGTCATATTTTCGACTATGATTGCCTACCTACCTAGGTGTGGGGGAAGAGGTCAGATGACCGGCCACCTGCGAAAATCTATTTTTTTCGCAGGCGGGGCTTAAGGGGGCCGCCTGTGCTAATGACCTTATTTTTGCAGGCGGACCTCTTAAGCCTTTCGTCTGCGAAAATTAATATTAACAAGCAGGATGTTAGGGGGCGTTAAAATAGTGGGGACATTAATATAAGACAGGACGCTGGGCTAAGTGCTCGATATTTCTTAGTCCTCAGCTTGAGCTCCTCCCTCACCTCTCATCTCATCTCTTCTAGCTCCCAACCGAACAGTGGCAGCGGTAGGGCTTGGTGGTGGCAGCGGCGAAGGGGAGCAGCAGCGGGGCTCCATGGCAGTGGTGGCACAGGGGAGGGGGCGTGTGGCTCGGTGTCACACCCCAATCTGGCACCGCCGTACAACGGCACCTGACAGGAGCGTGTCATAGGAAGACGGCGCGAACCACTTCCTACGAAACCGTGATATCGGTGCCAGTCCCAGGACATAGCGCTGGTACCCACGGTGACAATCATGAATCATTGCAATCCTTAAAATAAATAGAGGACTTATTTACCTTGACTTAGGTTGCAACTCTCGAGAGAGGCTCGAG
Source organism: Oryza officinalis (assembly GCA_008326285.1). Taxonomy (NCBI): domain Eukaryota; kingdom Viridiplantae; phylum Streptophyta; class Magnoliopsida; order Poales; family Poaceae; genus Oryza; species Oryza officinalis. Next base: position 27,061,170 of record BDMV01000012.1, read on the forward strand.
AATGCAATAGACGACGCGGAAGCAGCAACAGCGGAAGCAGAGGCAGCGGAGACCAACGAACGAGCACCCAACACCACAGGCAACGCAAGGGACTAGGACGAAACCCTAATCTTCACTTCGCTTCGACTTCAACTTCAGAGCTAACAGGCTATATAGAGCAAGGGTGAGTACTTATGTACTCAGCAAGCCAGAGGAATTTAGGGGGGGTTAATGCAAGCTGCAAGGGGAGGCTGTTTATTTCGCAAACAATCTTGTTTTCAAGTTTTGCAATAATCTACGTGTGTGCTTTCCCGCAACCAGAACGAGACAAGTCTCAGCTCGGTCGGGAGTGAGAGGTGACCAAAATTTTAATTTCAAGTTTGCACAACTCCTAGAGTTGGCCTCAAAGCTGGTTTCCCAAACCAAACCAATTTCCAACCTATCAACGATAAGTGGTCCCCAAACGACCAATCACTTTTCAGGGACTCCCTGTCCCGCTGTCTCCCTGACAGCCACTTGCTTCACGAGCAACAGGTTTCTCAAACCAGTTCACCTTTTCACCAGCAGGGTAAAACCAAAAACTACGCTAAGGAATCACCTCACATCCGCCCATGACCGTGGGCACGGCTGTTCGAACAGTTTGTTAACCTCTGCAGAGGGGGTACACTTTACCCACAAGACGTTACTAACCCGAATCACCCAGCCCGTGCATCACATACACGTCTGGTGACCTTAAGGCTTTCACGACAAGGCATTTCGAAAGCCGACTCAGGGTCATCTTATGCCAACGGGAGGGGTCCCACAGACCAACACCAGATTAGGTGTAACGCCCGTGTTGTCGCGGCGTTAGCGGGAAAACTAATCTGCTAAAAACCCTAATTGCGAAAATTTTGCTCTTCGGTTGAGTCTTGTCGTGTGCCAAGGCCTCGTGTCTCCCCTCCCACTTCAATCCCGGAGAAAACCGCGAAATCGGATTTCAAATCCGAGCCCTAAACCTTCCAGAGCCAAACCCTCAGAAAAAGTCTAATTTACCTCCCTTGACCCGGGCCGATTCTCCCTTCCCGGCCTGTTTCTTTTTCCTCTTTCTTTTCCCTGGGCCGCCCCCGGCCCAGCTCTCTCTCCCTCTTGGGCCGCCTCGGCCCAGCCGCCTGCCCGGCCGCCTCCCTCCCGCTGGGCCGCGCCAGGCCGCTCGGCCCGCACGCGCCCGAGCCGGTCCGCCGGCTCTCCCCCTCTCTCTCTCTTTCCCGTTTCTTCTCCCCACAGCCCCCGCCGGCGCCGTTCCGTCCCGCCTCCGCCACTGGCCCCCGCCTCGGCCCCGCCGCCTGCGCGCGTGCCGACAAGGCGCCGAGCGCGCCCCCTCGCCCCCTTCTCTCCTCCCCCGCGCGCGCGCGCCCTTGCCCGAATCGGCAAGGGGGCAAGCCCCCTTTCCCCCTCCTCTTTTCCTTTTCTTTTCTCTTCTCTCTCGGCAGCCGACCGCCGCCGACGTCACCCGGCCGCTTGGCCGCTTGCGCCGGTCCCCGCTCCGCCGCTCGGCCGCACCGCCTCTCCCGGCCCAAAATCGGCATTTCCCCTCCGCCCCAAACCGACCTAATTCCCCCTCTACAAATCCCCCCCCTCTCTCGCCCCGGCCGCCATTGCCACCCCGAGCTCTCCACTCCGCCTCGCTGCCACCGCCGCCCTTGCCGACCACCGCCGCCGCAGCCGAGGGCTCCCGAAGGAGCCCCGGGCGCCGCCTTGCCCGC
>BDMV01000012.1:27744997-28015846 GCA_008326285.1 Oryza officinalis
GAGTTGGGTTTAATATTCAATTGTGGTAGTCGAGGATGTCAAGGAGGGACGTGACATTTCGATAATTGACAATAGCTCTCGAGACTTTGATTAGAGAACCGCAATTACCAGAATAGATGGATGGTCGAGAAGACAAAGGAGGGATATTACCCCGAGAGGTGTTCAATTCAGGAAGAGGATCGATTTACGAAATTCGAACACTAAGGAATTCAATGCATGGCAAGAATTTAGGTTCTCAAGGATGGATTTAATCGAGATCTTTGGCACAGATTCTAGACACACACAAATAAACAATTAACAAGCAAACTAAAATTATGCTTAGGACTAGACTTTGTCTGAGGAGGTCATATCTTTGAAAATAGCCTATTAGGAATTTATATTTCGCAATTAAGGTTTCTAGTAAATACTTTACCAATAGACATTATTTTGCAAATAATTTACAAAAGCTTATCACTCTATATAAAGGTTCATAGAAAATAATCAAAGCTATTTCTGTAGTGGAACAATATTTGTTTTAATAAACTATCCCTTAATGGGTTTTATCCAAAATGGTGATACATTTAGGTATATAGCTTTATTTATAAAGTAAATATGCCCGAGGGTTTTTGTTTTTCGAAAATAATTGGCATATGCAAATCATAGCTCCTTGAATAAATAATATTTGAAATCAAATACCGACGTATCCTCAGACGTTCGTCTATTAGCCCACGTGTAAACGAAAAACGACAGATCGAATTGAGTTAGTTCAGACATGAATGTATTTTGAAAGAGATTTTTGGTGATTCTGAATTTTTAATTCCGTATTCCAAAGTCGAAATATTCAGGATGTTACAGTCTCACTTCGTTCTTCTCAAGGATCGTCTCTGTGAACTTGGTCTACGGTGAACTAGCTGTTTGACTCATGGGTCTCAGACGTCAGTCACTCGATCCTTTCTCTTATCAAGCGATGTTGCATAACACATAATTTAATAATACAATGATAATTAAACAATTTGAAAATTTTTATTTAAATTGTAGTTAAATTTTTGATGGTCGTATATCGGCCGTACAAGCTCTAAATTGACATGTTCAAGTTGCTTAATTTTTGTAACAACTTAAAGAATCCACGTTGGTTTTATGGATGTTATTGTTTCTTTCTTAGAGTTTTAGCCTTATTTTTGTTATCTGTGTAGATGTCGTCATTTTTGTTCCCATTATGCAGTCGAGTCGAGTTCATCACTAAAGCTTTAGAGGACCCTTTTTATCTCAACATGGCGAGTCATGCTCTTCTTGAACATTTTGAACCCTATTATTATGAAAATTATATTGTTTTGAACTATTGCATTCGTTTATTAAATTTACCGTGTTATAACTGTTTTACTTAGCCTTTCCTATATTTCTTGTTATGGCCTTATTTATTGAATATTGTGTAATTACCTTTGACAACTCTAAATAATAAAAACCAGCTAGTACGAACTCAATATATGATACTTACTAGACCTTTTAGGATTATGCTTAGCCTTGGTTAATTAGAAACATTTAGTTATTTTATAATAATCTAGACTTTGGGTTGACACTATAATTTTGATTAATGATGGATCAGAGACTTGTTAGCCTGGACATGTTGGACCTCATTCAAAACTTCCCAAACTCTATTTTCGACTAGGCTCAAGGTGCATGGTTTAGGTTTGATAGTCGTACCTCGGTACTATAAGGACCGAATTTTGTACCTCTGTTGCGAAGCATATCACGTACAACCACATATCTAGTGGGTATGGCTTAACTCGTAACTTAATATAGTCGTAAATAGAAGGACACGGATATGGGCAGATGAGGTCCTAGCTAGGGCTGATGTCTTTGGCAAATGAAGGCCTCCATGAGGTTCCGATGTCCAGGGGAATAGATCGTCTGCTCGACCAAGGGCACCTGGCAGGGGACAATGGTCTATGTCGGTTGTTTTGTTTAAGATTGTGCTAAGTGAAAGGTTACGTCACAAATTTATATCAGGTTCCAAGGCATTGGGACGCGAGGTAAAGGCGTGTCTTGTGGGTAAAAATATATAAATCTCTAATCAGAGTATAATCTGTTCGAATAGCGGCACCCTTGGTTATGGGTGAGCTTAGCAATATACCCAAAGTTAGATATTTTCTTCTATTAAACGGGAATGATTGGAACTACAACCTAATGCACTAGGTTAAGGCAAGTTCATGCAGGTGTGCGGCTTGATTAATAATTTGACTAGATTAAGATCATATTTTGAAATGTGCTTTAAACCTTAACTGTTTGAAAGCTGGTTTTATGCAGAACTCAACCCTATTATATTACTCCTTGTACCCCTTTGCATTGATCATGAATTTTCTCATGTGGCTTGCTAAGTATGGTGGTTGTACTTATTTTTGCTTAATCTTTCCCCCTTCAATTAGCAAAGCTTTGAAGAAGTCTTAGGTGGAGTCGTACCTTATACCCCAGTTGAGCGTTTGTAAAGATGAAGCCGTATGCCCGTTAGTTCACTATTGTTTTTCTTTGCTGTAAGGTCTAATGTGTCTTTGTAATAATATAAATATTATCGTGATAATTAATAAATATGTAGCACATTGTTGAGAACAATTAGATTGACTGGCAGTGATAGCAGTGGAGCAGATGACCAAATGCGACAGCCTTATATTTATTAAAATTCATTTGTATGGAAAATAAGGATTGATTTCTTCTCTATCCCAATGATTTATTTCTTGCCTACATAGATGACTTGTGCAATGGACGTAGTACTTTGGTTGTATGAACTGAAGTGTTTGCTTTTGTTTCTTTTCCAGCTTGAATGGCAATTTCAATGAAGCTTGAGTATTTATTTTTTGTAAATGCAAATAGATTGCCTTGTGTATATTAAGTCTACAAAATGTTAGCTTGAAATAAAATATACTGTGAAAAACATGTATTTGCGCGTGACTGTATAATTAGCAATATATTAAAACATTCCTTTTTTGCTGAATCATAAATCATATTTTATGTCAGTTGTCAAAATATATCACTACTGGAGAACTGGGTCTAAAGATCATCTTTAGTCCCGGTTAAAAAGTGTAATGGGTCGCGATGATCTTTAGTCCCGGTTCACACCTTCATCGGCCGTGTCAGGCTGGTGTCAGGGGCCGGGGATCTTTAGTCCCGGTTGATGTCACCAACCGGGACTATAGATCCTCACTTTAGTCCTGGTTGGTAACACAAACCGGGACTAAAGATGATTTAGATCTTTAGTCCCGGTTGGTATTATTAACCGAAACTAAAGTGACCTACCTTTTTATACATCTTCGTCCTCCTCCAACCCGAGCCATTGTTGCCAAGAAGAGGAGGAAGAAGGGAAGTGCTACCAAAATTTTTGATAAAATTGTTTTGGTGATAATATACAAATCCAAGAGATCGAAAAGGTTAGCAAATCCATTCTCTAATAATGTACGCTTAGCATATTACATTTATAGCTTTGTTTCTATAAAATATTGTCTCCAATAAGGTTTATGCAAAATGATGAGAGAGAAAATATGTTAGGCAAAATTAGGTTGATTTTGAAATTAGAAAAATTTGGATACATATGTTATAAAAGAGATGACCGAGGGAAAATATAGAAAACTAAGATAAAAGAATTGAAAACTAAGTTAGTTTAATAAAATAGTTAGGAAAAAGTATGAATTGTTAAAGATATGTTTTCAACTTTACAAACCATAAAAAATAATAATATGTGGGACTATTGTAAAATTATTGTATGATTATTTGTAAAAAAAGTACAAAACAAAGGTAATTGAAAAATATGTAATATAGCTAGAAATATTGTTCGTACAATAAGAAAATATGTTTATCCCTTTAACAAAAATTTAAAAATAATTGTAAACTTCTCTTCCTTCTTATCGCCATCTTTGTAGCTCTTTTCTAGAAATTAGTTTCACTTTGAATCATGATATTTTAAATTTTTATATGATAATTTAATTAGTTTCAATTGTGTGGATTTCGTTAGTAACATTGGACTATTTGATGTATTGATGGATCAGCAATGGATGTACACCGCGGACCAAAGGTCAAAAGAGTTTATTGAAGGCATGCATTATTTTTAGAATGTGGCCAATGCTAACAAGTACAAGGGTTTCATGTGTTGTCCATACAAAAAGTGCAGTAACCAGAAGGAGTATTCATCATCAAGAACTATTCATGCGCACTTGTTTGAGTCTGGATTCATGCCTGGATGTAATTGTTGGACCTCGCATGGAGAGCTAGGGGTTACAATGGAAGAAGATGAAGTAGAAGACGAGAATATTCTGGACTGGGCTCATCAATACGATGGATTTGAAGAAAATCCGGGAGGCGAGGCGGAGAGAGCTGTTGAAGATAACGACGCTGTAAATGATCTTGGTCAAATGTTGCGGGACGTAAAGGACGGCTATGAAAGTGAAAAGGAAGTCCAAAAATTGGACCGTATGTTAGCGGACCACAAAATTTCGTTTTACCCAGGTTGCAAACAGGGGCACAAAAAGTTGGGTACGACGCTAGAATTCTTGCAATGGAAGGCCAAAAATGGTGTGAGTGACAAGGCATTTGGCGAGTTATTGAAACTCGTCAAGAACATTCTTCCGGAGGGAAACGAAATGCCCGAAACAACGTACGAAGCTAAGAAGGTGGTATGCCCTCTAGGACTAGAAGTACATAGGATACACGCATGTCCGAACGATTGTATCCTCTATCGCGGTGAGGAGTACGAGAACCTAGAAGCATGCCTGGTTTGTAAAGCACTACGATACAAGATTAGATGAGATGATCCAGGTGATGTGGACGGATAACCTTCGAAGAAGAGAGTTCCTGCTAAGGTGATGTGGTATTTCCTTATAATACCACGGTTATTGGGAGTTACCCTATTGGGAAGTCTTAGACGTCTGGTATGTAATCGACGTGATGCACCTCAGTAAGAACCTTTGCATCAACCTGTTAGGCTTCCTAGGTGTATATGTGAAGTCGAAAGATATACTTGAAGCACGTAATGATCTCAAGCATATGCAACAACGCGAGGACCTTCACCCGGAATCGAAGGATAAAGGAAGCCATTACTTGACTCCTGCAAGCTACACCCTGATCAAGGAAGAGAAGGAAAGTATGTTTGAATGCCTGGAGAGGATCAAGGTACCGTCTGGATACTCCTCGAATATAAAGAGAATAATAAGCATGAAGGAAAAGAAGTTCACAAACCTAAAGTGTCATGACTGTCACGTGTTGATGACACAACTGCTTCCTATTATAATTCGTGGTATCCTTCCTGATAATGTCCGAGAAACAATAATAAAGCTATGTGCTTTCATGAACGCAATTTCGCAAAAGATCATCGATCTAGACAGTTTAACAACCCTTCAAGATGACGTGGTCCAATGTCTTGTCGGCTTTGAGATGATCTTTCCACCATCATTCTTCAATATAATAACGCATCTTCTATGTCACCTTGTGAAAGAGATCGGTATTCTCGGTCCTGTGTACCTACACGACATGTTTCCTTTCGAGAGGTACATGGGCATTCTAAAGAAATACGTTTGTAACTGTTCTCGTCCGGAAGCAAGCATCGCCAAGGGTCATGGAACAGAGGTCATTGAGTTCTACGTAGAATTTATTGAATACCTTCGTCCAATTAGGGTACCCGAATCAAGCCATGAGGGGAGACTACGGGAAAGGGGACTCTTGGAAGGAAAACAATAATGACTGTGGACAACGATTTATTCCGTAAAGCACATTTCATGGTTTTGCAACAATCTTCGTTGGTGGCTCCTTACATTGAGGAGCACCTGGCGATTGTTCGCTCAAAAAACCAACCGGGACTAAAGATATCTTTAGTCCTGGTTGGTGGAATCAACCGGGACTAAAGATATTATTTTTAGTCCCGGTTGGTTATTAACCAGGACTAAAGATCCCGACTATAAATACCTGGGCGCACCATCTTCTCTGGATCCACACTTAGCCGTTTCATTCTCAACGCACGCTGTCCGCCTTTGCCGCTGCCATGCATGCCGGTGCAGCAACGACCGAACGCCGCCGCCATGCATGCCACCCCGCGGCACTCGGCCGGCACCCCGCGCCACGGCCGCCACCCTGCTCCACCACACGGCCGCCGCGCCACCAGTACGGTCGTCGCCACCCCGCCGCTGCCACCCCGCACCACCAAGGACGCCACCACGGCCGCCGCCACCCCGCCGCCGCCACACTGCGCCACGGCCGCCCCGCGCCACAACGGTCGCCGCCACCCGCGCCACCACGGCTGTCGTCCCCCCGCCACCGCCACCCCGTGCCACCACCGCCGCCACCCGACCGCCACCCCGCGGCGTCGCCCGCACTCCACGGCACAGCCGTCACCCCGCGCTACGTGAGTGGTAGAACGTGAACAAACGCGAACGATAGATCGATAGAACGTGAACGATACAACGTGAACGATATATAGAACGATAGAACGAACGATAGAATGATAGAACGAATGGACAAACGAATGATAGAACGAACGACCGAACAAACGATAGAACGAGAGAACGAACGAACAAACGAACGATAGAACGAACGACCGAACAAACGATAGAATGAACGAACGAATGAACGATAGAACGAACGAACGAACGATAGGACGAACGAACGAACAAACGAACGAACGAATGAACGAACAAACGATCGAACGAACGATAGAATGTGGAGGCCGTGTGGGTACCCGGTACCCATATTCTCCACAACCATGTGTATATTTCCTCTGTCTTTATTCATTCATATGTATGTATGGAACAAATTGTATCAATGTGAGCCAACTAAAAGGAGGACTAACTTAATGATTCAAATAACTTGCCAGTAGCCGTCATGATGAATGAGCTCATTCGTTTGTTCTATCGTTCGTTCTATCGTTCGGTCATGTTCGTTCTATCATTCTATATATCGAGCACGTTCGTTCACGTTGTATCGTTCATGTTCTATCGATCTATCGTTCGCGTTCGTTCACGTTCTACCGCTCACGTAGCGCGGGGTGACGGCTGCGCCGTGGAGTGCGGGCGACGCCGTGGGGTGGCGGCCGGGTGGCAAGGACTAACTTAATTGTTCAAATAAAATACATTTATTGCAGTAATAGTTCTTTAGATCACCCATATCACACATAGATCACTATAGATCACCCATATCACACGAAACCAATGTCTCTAGTCGAATATGACCGAACGATGGAACGTGACTGAGATATGCAGATATGCATATATGTTTTCAATGTAGATATGCAAGCATGATGTGTAGATTAATCATAGATGTACCAAATTGTTTGCAATAGATTAATCATAGATGTGTTTTCAACCATAGATGTACCAGATTAATCATAGTTGTGTTTTTTATGAACATTGTTAATGGTATAATGTAACCTCTGTTTTGTTTGCAATAGTTTTCATGTTTTCACGTGGATACACTGAATATAATATTACACATCTTTTTACATTTTTCAATAGTGATTTAATTTTTTTTCTAATTTTTTTTCAATAGCTGCTGACCGTCGTCGTCGCTCAAGCTTAAGTGGCCCCAATAACTCCAAGCAAAACTAAGGCAAGTTTCATTAATTCCCTGGTGTGTATTTCTCAACAATGTCAATATATGTATAACAATATACTCTTAGTTGATGTGTACTAGTTAATGTTACGAACAGTTAATGTTACGAACAGATGGCAGATCGCGATGATGAACAGATCCTCATGGACGAGATAGCAGAGGGCAGCAGCCAATATTGGGCGGATGAGGAGCCAGAGGACCCCAACTAATACCTGAAAGAGGAGGAAAATGAGGGCTCAAACCAAGAGGAACGTGAAAGGCAACCGGCCGTTGGAGAGAAGAGGGTACGCGAACAATGGTGTGCCACGAGGAAGCTGGAGGGCAGGAACATTATTAGTGAAGTGGCCCCAGACGGCGAACCAGTAGCCCCAGCTGATATACTACGAAAGTTTGTGGGACACAGTGGTTGGGTCGTGAGGGATCACGTGCCCATTAGCAAGTGCACTGGCATCAATCAAGGTCAGCAGAGGATGATGAAAGTTATCTTCCAGATACGAAGAAAGCAATGCTGTGGACCACCATGCTCGAGATCTTCACGGTCCCTGAGGCAGATCAGCCAAGATTGAAATAATTGATCCCGCGGGAGAATTCCACTATGATGGAAAGACATATTGATCATCATCCCTATATATAACTTGTCTTAGGTTTCTTCGTAATATACAATTAACGAAGGATTGTAATATATGTATATATTCAGATGTGCATACATATACTTATGTGTGTGAGTATATTTCGGTAATATAAGTATATATTTACTTGAGTGTATATATGTAGGAAATATATATATGTGTAAAACATGTATTTATATATATATATATATATATATATATGCATATTGCATATATATATATATATATGTATAAATACATATATTACATATATACACATATTACATATACATATATATTATGTATATATATAAACAAGCAGCTGGCAGAATCAACAATTATTTTTTTAAAAAAAATATCATTAGTCCCGGTTGGTAACAGCAACCGGGACTAAAGATGGCTCTTTAGTCTCGGTTATTTCACCCGGGACTAAAGATGGACATCTTTAGTCTCGGATTCATAGTCTCGGTTGCATAACTGGGACTAGAGGGTGTTACGAACCGGGGTTAAAAACCCCTTCTCCACCAGTGTATACCTATATTTTTTGTTTGCTTTATATTATTAAATGTAGCCGTAGTGTTAGTATGAGCAAGTTAACACTACAGTGTTAGTATACTGATTTTTTAGTTTTGTTTTTTTGCCATCGCAAGAAAAATAGGCTATAGCATGCTTATACGTATGCTTATATGAAGTTAAAGTGCGACAAAAGGCCTAACGACATTCATCACGTTGCCATACATAGCACACATTGACCCTGCTTGTTGAGCTTCTGGCATATAATCCAAAAAATGGATCTGCAACCATAAGCTAGAAAATCCATCTTTTCACATCTGCTACTAAAAATCTTCAACTTCCCCAAAACGCATCGCCGTACACTACTTAAAAAACTATTTTTGCAAAATACCTTCTTTTTTTTTACGAATGAGCTGAATGAAAACCTGCTAATAAAAATACATAAGACTCTCCTGCCCAACCCGTCTATCAAAATTAATTTTTACAGATGGGTCTTCTGTCATGACCGTCTGCAAAAAATAGTATTATTTTTACAAGTAGATCTCTTAGAAAGACGCATGTGAAAAGCCTCTCTCTAATAGGTCTGCCTAACATGGTCTCTCTTATCCACCCCATGTCCCCTCCTCCTTCCTCCTCCTCCACCGTTGCTCTCATCCCCTTCTTCTCTTCCACCGCCCTACTACCACCCGTTCCACCGCCAGGCACGCCCACCTCCTCACCCACCCCACCACCTCCCTCACGCGTCTCCCGGTGGGCGGCGGCAGGCCCGCTGGATCTGGCACTCTCGTCGCCTTTGCACCCCCTTCCCTCTCTTGAACATGTTGGCCGCGGCAGCGTCTTCCTTCGTCGGGCGACGTCTGGCCCACTAGATCTGGCACTTGCGCCACCTCTGCCGCCTTCGCGCCCCACTTTCCTCCTCTTTCGTTAGCCGCGACCGCCTCTTTCTCCGCCAGACGGCGTCGGGCCCGCCAGATCTCGCACTTGCGCCACCTCCGCCGCCTCCGTGCCCCCCCTCCCCCCTCCTCAGCGCATTTCCCCGGCGCGGTGGCCACGGCCGCGTCTTCCTGCGTCGGGCAACGTCAAGCGAGCCGACGTCACACGTCAAGTTCAACAACAACAACTCCCCTCTGTGTCTCCTCCCCTCCATGTGCAGCGTCCTGGTGTAATGATGGTGGCGCCGTGGCCTTAGATCCAGCGGCGATGAGGAGTTCAAGACCAGTGCATGTTCTGTTGTTTCTATTGATCTATGATTTTCTTTGATTGTGTGGATGTTGGTTCGATCGAGATTATGAATTTTTACGATTGTGTGGATGTTGATCCGGTGGAGATTATGATTTTTTCTGATTGTGTTGATGTTGATTCTTAATCTATGAAATTCTCATTCCTAATTGGAGGCTCGAAAGCAATCGGCTCAAACGAGCCGACTCATTGGCTCCCTCATTTTTTTTGGCTCGCGCAAAGGTTATAGGTGCCAGTTGTGGAATCATCACCTATAAATCGTCTTATGTGTGTCGCCTGCTGGGTGTCGGTTGAAAAATTCAGCACCTATGACGGATTTCCAATCGGCACCTAACACGTTTTCTGTAGTAGTGTCGATAGTCGGTATTCATTACCTCCCTTCAAACTGAAGCCCATTCAGCAAGTGAAATTTCACCATACTGCTCACAGATGGTGGCCGTATCGTGTAGCATCCGGCTATTTCCATATCTGTATATTTTGGGACTAGCTAGTGAACGTTCCATGGTTTTTAAGCCTGAAAACGTTCAAAATTTTCAACCAGACGATATGGCATCAATAGCTGTCACTAGCATGGGATAGCTCATCTTAATCAGGCGGCAAGCCTCTTCTGTGTCGGGGAGGGGTCCCGTCATGAACCAAAGGTCACTGATGTGAGAAGTCATTTTTATAGGGTATTTTGCCGTCACGGATGATAGTAATCTTTATCAGGCCAAAACTAAAGCCCGTCACCAATAGGTTTGACCCAGCCAATGAGTCAAACTAGGGCCAAACTAGGGCCCGTCACCGATGAGCTCATCCGTGACGGGCTCATACTTGAACCCGACAAAGATGACTAGGTCACCTTTGTTCGTATGGTATGGCGCCCATCACAGATGACTCATCTCAATCAGACGTAAACTTAAGCCCGTCACGGATGAGCTCATCTCAATCGGGCTTAAACTTAAGCCCGTCACGGATGAGTATTTAACCTAGAAAAATAAATTTTATTTTTTGGCTAGCCTCAAGCCTTTGCTAGCCATGTCCGTTGCAAAATGACAAAGCAGATACATATATTCCTTTTCCCAACAACCCCATTCACACAGTCATTCGCAGCCATTCATAAATCAAATATATAGTCAGTGATCACACATCCACATTCACACATCCATTCACATATGACATTCACATCCATCCACACATCCATTCAGTGATCACCAAACGGCCGACATACATCTTCAAGAGTTAAGCATCAAAACCTGCAAAACCAAATTATAAATTGGAACAAATTTATACGTAATTTGCATTGCAAATATATACAGAAACATTAGACCGGATTACATTATATGTAATTGTTAACACCAGATTTTCGCAATCTACTCGGAGAAGAAAGAGAAAACCAACGCAGAGAAGAAGGAATAGTTCGAGTCAGATCGATTACGCTATCGGACCAAGCTGAGTATCGGACCATGTCCTGTATTGGACTCAGCGGTGCATCGGACCAAGTAGAGCGTCAACAGAGGGATCGTATCGGTCGATGTGGGTTCAATGCGGCCATTGGCTGATGGAAGCAGGAAGTCGATGGAGGCAAAGTGGGCTCGGTTTGGGCCTGGGTCAAGCTTCAAAGGAGATTGCCAAAAAGAGATAAGGCTCGATTTTAGGCAATCGTATATCTTAAATTAGGAATCTAAATTAGGTTCGATCTAATCTATGGCAAGAGTCTGCCATAAGGACTTGTTTGTTAGTTATAGATAAAATCGTGTCCTATATGGACAATGTTGTAAATCATGGGTATAAATATCCCGGTAGTTTGTACTTAGAATCACTCCCAATTCGACAATCAAAAACATAGAGTTCAATCTACTTTCGGCGCATCGCCACCCTCGCAAGAGGTTGATTTCCGGCGAGTTCTTGCTTCCCTAGAGCAGAGGTAAGAACTCGTACCCGACAATCTACATCGTCGGGGCTAACATGTCGTTTTAAATACGTCAAGCTCTGGCGACGTGATCTTCATTTATCATGTTTTGAATGATCTTGATATGGCTTCTCAATTCTATCTCGTCAGCGGTAAACTCGTTTTAGGGTTTGTTGCCGACGTTGATCGAATTAGTTTGCCTATCTAGATCATCCAAAGCATCTACCATCCCCAAAAGCAATCGACAGCTTGATTGTCTTTGCGTTAACTCTCGATTCACACTTTGAGTTGCTATCAACCTTAGTCGTGTCTCGAGATCTAACTCAAATCCTGTTTTCGATCGTAATTAAGGATAGTGCCAGGGTTTCAGCCGGTCTTACCTAATACATATGATTATTTTATGTTTTTGTGTGTATTTGCCACTTGTGTGAGTGAGCCGACAGATATAAATATATTTGTCACAGATTGTTCTCATGATTTCTCTGTGATCAGTATATTTATACCGGCCGATCGGTTCATACAAGTTCACACTAGAGTATTAGCTAGTGCATCTACTTTCCTTATTCCTCATCGGCCGATGTTATTAGATTGGCACAAACACATTGATGAAGGCCGATGAGATTAGATCTGTATATTAATCTTATTTCCTTATGACCTCAAGTAGGCCGATATAGCCTTGCCTTATCGGCTAGGGCTTCACAATGCGACATCGGCCTATCGGCCGATCGGCCATCGTTTGCTAACATGGTTTACTTGTTTATTCTTGTTGATTGCAGATCAAATCAACTGGCACGCCCTACACACACCTAGGCAAGCCATTGGACCTGCACTGGAGTTAAGCAGATCTCCCAGGCCACCGTGGTAACACGGAACCCGCTTTGACATGAGGGTGGGTCGAAATTCTGCGCCAACAGTAATATATACATAAATGGTACATAATCACATGTATTTGACAAGCATTGAAAAATGTTCAACCATTTAGAGACGAGCTAGCTACAATTGTATTCTAAAGCTTCCTTTGGTTGATAAGATTTCATCTAGTATGAAACGTGCTAACTCCTCTCTAATGGCTTCGAAGTTGTGATGCGGAATGTTAGAATTTTTTCATGCATGTGAGGCGCCAAGTTGGTATATATGTACATACTTCGAAGTACATAGCATATATAGGCATATACACAATTCACAGAATTGAATCACACACCTCAAGGTTGAGCAATGTCAACTTTTCCAGCAAGGTTCTCATGTTATGGCACACGTGAAACCCACACTGGTCGTCAACTTGTTGATGGCATGGGAAGTATATTTTGTGAGTGAGGTTGGGTTTTCCTTCCTTATGCCTTCCGCCTTTTTGCACATTTGGGTCCCACGCGTCGTTTAATGCATCTTTAATCCTCGACCAATCGTATGTCTTCTTATCAATTTTGGAGTTAAGGTAGTATACCATACTCCACTTCGGCACTAAGACTAGAAGAATCCAATGGTTCTTGTGGCATTAATATATCGCAAGTTAAATACCAACGTTTTACGCGTCATGGATTTACATCTAATTAGGGTACACACTTATTGTTGATTATAGGCACACATAATGAACTCTTTGTCCTGGCGGGCCCATAAGCAGTCCTTGATATATTCTGTCATCCTTCGTTGATCGTGCTCTAGATTTGTCACGTTGACCATAAATGAATCTAGTAAGGTAACATCCGTTGCACGTCTTTGACAATACTACCAAGATAACCTACAAGCAAGACAAAGACCTGCATAACCATAATATATGGATTGTTATTACCATATTTTGTACGCAACAATACTTACAACGAGTAGCACTTAAGGAGATTGGTGTCCACCGCTCGCAGCCTTTAGAGGTCAAAGAGATCTACAAAGTCTAACACAATATAGGCATCTGGCCCAAGAAACGGCTGTGGACCGTGATAGCCCGTCATAGAGGTCTCTTTGTTCTTCCTCCTTGCGTTGGTCTTCTCCATGTAGTAGCCATGCAACTCCTTGCAAGCAGCGCCCATCTTCGCTAAGTCATGGTCTCCAACCAAAGGCATGCCTAATTGGAAGGTGGTCGGAGGAGGAACTGATGGCGTCTTGCCCAGATCTAGTTTCTTTGGAGCCAGAAGAGAGGTTTGCAGCTTTCCTTTTTCTCTCCCCCTTCCAACAGCTCTTTTGCTCATTTTTTCAAATGGAGGAGAAGATTGCGCCTTCCTGCTCTTTTTGATAGGAGGAGGAATGTTAGTCATGCTGTCGGCCTCCATACCATCATCCCCAAAATCCATATCATATTGCAACTGAATATCTTCGTCTTGTTCTTCAATGGCAGGAGGGGCTGGAGGAAGAGTTGGAGCGGGTATTGGCAGCGGACGAGTACTTGGTGCATTATTTGACCTAGGAGTTATCTTTATCTCAATGAGGTCCTTGGGTCATTGGATAAAGGTCCCACGTGCAGCTCCTAGGGTTAAAATTTTGTCGTTTGGTGGATGCTACACAGTCCAGCTGACCCATTCAGCCTTGACCAAGTCAACTTGTACTTTAGCCTGCTCGGCCAACAGTTGCACCCCATGCACTCAGGTTTCTGGCATAGGCTTGAACGCAACACCCTTGGCGGCTGGAACTATGAATTTTGGTGTCACCCTAACTACTAGGGTGCACTATGTGGTTCCCTGCGATAGATCCATCCATGTTCTTAGAATATGATATAATATATGGATTTGTTAAGACGACATATGAATTGTTTGTTGGTTTTACCGTTATGTGGTCGACTGCGGCAGGGACTAGTGGTTGTTCTACCACCGCCTCAGTTGATTCGCAACTGCTGCGCTTTTGCATGGGGCTCGCTCCTACTCTGGGAGCGGCGACGGGGTCAGCGTTTTGTTGCTGGACCTCACCCCTGATGCGTGCCTTCACCCATTCTAATTTTTCATCGAATTCAGAGCTAAGCTTGGCTCTCATCTCCTCTCTAAGTTGTTCCTTCAGGGGTGCATCTTTCTCCGCCTTTGTCAGCTTCTGCTTTCTTTACTGCCACATATATTGGGGAAACCCAACCTTCCATGGAATATTGGAGCCAACGCCCCTTATCTGTCCACGGTGTTCTTTCGTGCCCAACACTTTCGTGAGGATGTCGTCCTCGCGTCTTTGTCAGCAGACGTCTTGCGAGGACAGTTTGTCGGTAGCATATGCGATCTGCGGTACAGTTAAGCTCGGGTTAAATCAAGGCTACGATAGAAAACAAATTAAATATATTCGATATGTTATACTTACCATCTGATCGTACACTTGTTGATCTTGGGAATTTGGGAACGTAACTGTTCCATCGCTGTTCTTAACAGCCCTTGCCCTTGTCCAATTCCTTGCCCATTTGTCCGGGATATTAGCAAATGGCGGGGGGTTGTTAGATTGCGCAATAGCATCATCCTCCCTGTGCCATTTCTCTTGCTTCCTGCTATATCCTCCGGTGCCAAGCCGGTGCGGGTG
Source organism: Oryza officinalis (assembly GCA_008326285.1). Lineage (NCBI taxonomy): Eukaryota > Viridiplantae > Streptophyta > Magnoliopsida > Poales > Poaceae > Oryza > Oryza officinalis. The sequence goes on from BDMV01000012.1 coordinate 27,760,283, forward strand.
CACGTTTCTAGCTTGCAATGCCCTAGCGGCCTCGCTTTTTGCCCGGGACTTGGGTGTTGATTTGGCAGCATGAAACTTGCCCCACACAATTTGGTGATCCACGGGTATGTCTGATATGGTGTTGGCTAGTTGGAGTTGAGGACATACTCGCCCACCAGCTTTGTCTTGAAATTTTTCCAAGTGGTTCCCATCTTTTGCAAAGCACGACGCTTGAGCCTTTGCTCATCCGCTTCAGGATATTCGAAGGTCTGCTTGAACTGCGCCCAAGCTTCCTCCTTTTCTGCAACTGGGTGAAGCTTGACGTCGTCGGCCAAAATGGTGAAGTGCCGCCTCCCGAGCACCCCACATACCAAACTTGTTAACAACTTTGGCGGGAGCCACTGGGAATCCTAGGGCGTTGACCTCTGTTATGGTCGTTCGTTCCTTAGGAATCATATTTTGGGTCCTAGGGTTCTGAGTCGATGCGGTCCCACTAGTTGTTGTCGACGTGGATTCGCCTTGCTGAGACATTTTCTAAATAACTTGTGTACAACAAAAAGTAAAAACAAACATTAATATTTCACTAAAAGTATTATTCAAAATTACAAAATTAATTAAAATACCCTAAAATGCCTAAAATTCAGTAAGTCCCATCACAAGCCCATCTAAATTCATTAAGTCTCATCACACATCACACATAAACATCACAAGCCAAAATAATTCACTAAATTCACCTATCTAAATATAATTTTCACTATAATTCATCTAAATTTACTAAAATACCCTACATTCGACATATATCCACATATTACTAAATCCAATCAAACATAAACATCACACATGAACTTCACAAGTCCATCTCAAATATAATTCACTAAATACATACATAAATACTTACATGCATAAAAAATTATCCCTAAAAGTAAAATACATTCACTAAATTACCCTAACATCAATAAAATACCCTAAATTCACTAAGTCCATTTGCACATCAACATCTCAAATCTACATATATCCACATTTCATCTCAACATCTACATATATCTACAAATTTCAATTTTCATTAGAACATCCCAAAAGGCGTACCGTTGGAGAGGAGGACGATGGAGCTAGGAGTTGAGCACGACGAGGTGGCGGCCAAAGAGCTTCGTCCGCGGAGATGAGGAGGAGGTGACGGAGACGGTGGGGATGCGAAGAGATGGTGGCGGCACAGTCGAAGGTAAGGAGGACGATGCGGCACCTAGGAGACGACGAGGTGGCTGGTTCCCAGTGATGAGTCTCGGCGCGCGGCAGCGGTTTCCGGTGATGAGTCCCGAAGACGATGGAGCGGCGCTAGGGTTTTCGCTAGCGGCAGCGGCGAAATTTTTCGACGCGGCGGTTAAGTGTGTCTAGTTCTGAGAGGAGTGTGTAGATCTGAGAGTGAAAGAAACCTAGTCTTCATGTGGTCAAACCACATTCATAACGGGCTTCAACTCTAGGGCTATCACGGATGACAGTAAGCCCGATTCAGAGCTCATCCATGACGGGCTTAAACTTAAAAGCCCGATTGAGATGAGCTCATCCGTGATGGGCTTAGGCTTAAGACTGATTGAGATGAGCTCATCCGTGACAGGCTTACGTTAAAGCTCGATTGAGATAGCATTTTTCTATTTTCTTAGTTAACAAATTACTTTTATTTGTGTTTTCTCTTTCATAGTTGACCATTGTTGACTTTCCTTATTCCTTATTCCTTATAAGGTTTGGTTTGGACTTTTTATTTTTTCGTATTCTTTATTAAGTGCCCAAGAGGCCAAGGACAACGGCGGGTGGTCTCTCGACGGATCAGCTGCAGGACGGCGAAGAACGGTGGCGCCGCATGCAAACCATTATTGCCAAATAGCAAACCATTGTTGGCATTTCCTTATCAAATGATACTAAATACTGCATTCATTACAAGAAATAGCAAATCATTCATTACAAAGGCAATGATACAAAATTGTTCATTCATTACAAGAAATTGCAAATCAAATTAATACGAAGTTTTCAGTTACGGATATGCCTTCCGTATGATCTGAACGAGCATATGCCACATCCTCTTCGGGATCATTGTCAAGGTCGATGTGAGGTCTTACATGAAGATTCTGGTTGTATTCTTCTTCATCGACGACGTTGTCAACCCCAACAATTCTTTGCTTGCCAACCTCTATAATTTTATCATCTTGTTTGACGGTGTAAAATGTGTATCCATTAATATCGTATCCTTGCCATGTGTCAATATTCCAACACGGTCTCGCCGCCAACGACAACACTGTTTCATTTGGGCCATCGGTCAACCTTGTAATATGATTCTTGAACCATTCGTTGAAACGAGAGTTATGTTCTCTGTTTACCCACATATCCGATCGCTCCAAGTTCTCATGTAGGATTTTTGCTAAATGCTCTTCAAAGTATGGGGCAACTTCTGCCACATGTTGGAGCACAACAAAATGGGCCAGCGCATAGGAGGCTTGATCGGCCAACACCTGACAACCTTCCTTCGTGACGAGATGCTGGAACTCTGACAGTATCGATCTCAGACATGTAATCGATGCAAAATTCAATAACTTCCTCGGTCGTGTAACCTTTAATGATGCTCCCCTCCGGTTTTGCTCTATTTCGAACGTACGACTTCAGAACTCCTAGGTACCTCTCCAACGGGTACATTTCGCTTAGAAAAGTTGGGCCACATATTTTTGTTTGATTCACAATATGAACAGGGAGATGAATCATGATATCAAAGAAAGATAGTGGAAAATACATCTCCAAGTGATAGAGGGTATTGACAATATCGGTTTGCAACCCATCTAGATCTTCGGGATCTACAACCTTCTGACTGATTGCATTGAAGAAGGCACATAGACGCATGATCGCATGGCAGACTTTGGGTGGAAGAATACCTCTTATAGCAACTGGTAAGTGTTGTGTGATTAGCATGTGGCAATCATGAGACTTCATTCCAGCCAGTTTTAGATCATGCAATGAAACATACTTACTTATCCTTGCTGAATAGCCCGATGGAACTTTAATATCTTTCAAGCAGGATAACATTGCGATCTTCTCATCCTTCGACAAGGTGTGGCAAGCTGGAAGGAGGTACACTCTTCCTGTCTCTGCATCAGTTACAGGCATGAGTTCACTGCCAATATTCATCTCCTGTAGATCAAGGCGCACGTTCAATCCGTCCTTTGTCTTTCCAAGAATATTCAGCAGTAGGCCGACCAAACTCTCACACACATTCTTTTTAACGTGCATGAGATCAATGCAATGAAGGACCTCAATATCTTTCCAGTAAGGTAGACGCCAAAATATAGATTTTTTCTTTCACATACCCTTGTCCTTTGCCTTACGACGTTTCCTTTTTTTTTCCAAACTCATTAGTTATGTCCTTCACCATGTTGTGGACCTCACCTCCGGTCAAATCCTTGGGAGCAGGTTGAAATTCTCTCTTTTCGTTGAAAATTTTCTTCTTTCTTAAAAATGCGTGACATAGCGGGAGCCATCTCCTATGACCCATGGAAACCATCTTTCATGATTTCTTCAGCCACCTACTACGTGTATCTGCCATCAGTCGGAGCAAGTCTTCTTTAATTTCACAGTTTGTCCAGAAAAATTACCAAGTGCGGGATAGTCATTAATGGTGCAGAACAATAGAACTTGTAGCTTGAAGTTCTCTTGACCATACGCATCCCAAGTTTCCACACCTTTTTTTCAGAGAATCTCAAGATCATCGATAACAGGTTCCAAGAACACATCAATATTATTGCCATGTTGTTTTGGTCCTTGGATTAACAAGCGCAACATAATGTATTTTCTTTTGAAGCACAACCATGGCGGTAGATTATAGTTTGCAATGAGAACTAGCCAAGTGCTATGAGAATTGCTCATGTCTCCGAAAGGATTCATGCCATCCGTACACAAACATATCCTCATGTTTCTAGGGTCGACTGCGAATTCTGGGTGTTTTCGATCGATATTCCTCCATTGAATCGAATCTGCACGTTGTCTTAACATACCATCATTCCTTCTCACTGTGGCATGCCAACGTACTAACTCCGCTTCCTTGGGGTTGGCAAAGATTTTCTTGAAATAATCAATGATAGGTAGATACCACACAACCTTCGTTGGACCACCCCGCTTTGACTTCTTTCCTTCATCAGCACTTTTCTTTTGCTTGAATCGCAAAGCCTTGTAGACAGGACAAGGATCTAAGTCTGCATATTGCTTGTGGTACAATATGTAGTCGTTTGGAAAAGCGTGAATTCTACAGACCTCTAACCCTAGGGGACACAAAATCTGCTTTGCTTCATATGTCGTCTCGAATAAAGTGTTCTCCTTAGGAAGCATGACTTTCAATATGCCCAAAAGATATGTGAAACTCTTGTCTGTTCATCCACTACTTGCCTTCAGCTTCATTAGTTCCAAGGTAGCTGACAATTTCATGTGTTTTGCCTTGCATCCGGCGTATAGAGGTGTCTCTGAGTCACTGACCAACCTGGTGAACTTCAGGGAATCTCTCTCGTTGTAAGCTGGGTCCTGAACGTCACGCAACAAGTCTTGCAACAAATCGTAATCCACATCAACCTTTTCACCGCCCAATGGAGAAGGTACAAAGATGTCACGCTCATCATCATCTTCTTGATTTTTGTGCACCCCTTCTGTCTGCAGCTGCAACATCATCGACTGGTTCTTGCTCTCCATGTTTCACCCAACATGTGTAGCCATCCATGAATCCTTGACGTATCAGGTGAGCGCGTACGTCCACTCTGTTATCAAGCATCATCTCATTTCTACAATCTGCATATGGACAACACATGTAATCGCTGTTTCTTCTTTTCTTGTCCTCCGCGGTGTTTATAAAATTTGAAACACCACTTTTATACTCTTTGCCATGTCGCACAGTTCCATACATCCTACTTCGATCTATCGCTGCAAAGTGAACAAATATTAGATAAACATTTTGTAAGATAAGTATTACTAAATTTATGAGAATTGATTAGTATTTTTCAATTACTTTTATAAATTTTCTGTTTTTCTTGGAAAAAGAGACAAAAATCGCCCCCTCAACCTCCCACCAAAATAGTGAACAGTGAGATAACTATTTCCTAGGCAGTTGGAGTATTTATTGTGTCCAACAAATATCGGTAACAGCCAACGAATGGACATTGGTGATGGGTTTGGTTGTTATCTTTATCGGGCCTAAGTTTGAGCCCGTCACCGATGACAACCATCGGTGACTGGCCTAAATATTATCTTTATTGGGCCTCAATTTAAGACCGTCACTGATGAGTATCATCAGTGACAGGCGTAGGTTTAGGGCCCGACAAAGATTACTCAAAGATTACAAAGATAATCTTTGTCGGACCTAAAAATAAACCCGTCACCGACAGGTATCATCGGTGACGGGCTCAAAATACATGCATATGTATAATGTATGTATGAGTATATCTTTATCGGTGTTTATTTCAGCCTATTAGAGATGACGATACTGTGACGTTCCGCAAGCCCCTGACACGGGAAAGGCTGTTACAGATAAGAAGTTCTGTACTAGTGTGTATAGAAAATAGGCCCACAACAGTAGAAAAGCAAAAGCCCTGCCCTTTAATGCGATTTTGGGAGACAAATCAAAACAGGCCCGCATCAGGCCCAAACAAAAATAAACAAGAATATGGGGTTCTCAGCCCATGAAGAACAGAAAACAAGACAAACGCCCCGCCCTCCGCTTCCAAAGAAGCTTCCTTTCCGTGGGGGATGTACAATATTGAAGTGCGACAAAAGGCCTAACGACATTCATCATGTTGCCATTCATAGCGCACATGGTCCCTCCTTGTTGAGCTTCTGACAGTTTACAACTTCCCTCGTAATCACCAGCTTTACAAACAGTCTGAATTCAGTAGCTACATAATCCAAACAATGAAGCAGCAACCATAAGCTAGGAAATCCATTTTTTCCCAGCTAATGAAAATACGTAGGGGAGTCCTGACCAAGTTCTACCTATGAAATTTGATTTTCATAGGCAGGCCTTCTAAGACGATCACCTATAAAAATAATGTTACTTTTACAAATAAATCTCTTTGATAGACGTCTATAAAAATATAATTTTCACATTCACCTTTCCTCCCTAAGAGGTCCGAAAATAGGGATATATTCGCAGACAAATATTTTTTTAGTTGACCCGAACATCACAAATGGTTTTTAGTTGACCCGGACATACGCACAGACACACACGTCAGTATCTTAATAAAGAACGCACAATTCTTACAATAAACGACGTATGCGTGCGAGTTGGTTTCCACACTGATCGCCAACTTGTTGACGTATTGGAAAGTCCTTTTTGTGACCGAGTGTGGGATGCCCTTCTTTATGCCTCCCGCCTTTTGCCACGTATTGGTCCCAGGCATCGTTCAAGGTAGCTTCGATCGCCGACCAATCGTATATTTCTTTTTTGATATTGGAGTTAAGGTAGTATACCAAACTCCACTTCGGCACTATTACCAAGAGAATCCAATGACGACTGCGACATTAATAAATTGCAAGTTAAATACTAAAGCTATACGCATCGCACATTTGATTCTAAGTAAGGTACACGCTTACTGTTCAGACTAGGCACACATAATGAAGTCCTTGTCTTGACGGGACCATAAGCCGTCCTTGATATATTCTACCATGCTGGCTCGATCGTAGTTCATAGTTGTCTTGTTGACGACAGTTGGATCGAGTAAGGCAACATGGGGAGCATTATGATGGACATGCTTCCAAGTTAACCTAGAAGTAAGACAAGTATCCGGGTAAGCGTAATACAAGGATAGTTATTACCATATCTCGTACGCAAGAATACTTACAAGGAGTAGCACTTAAGGAGGTTGGTGTCGACCGCTCGCACCCTGTATAGGTCCCATAGATCTTGAAAGTCTACGGCGATAAAGGCTTCAGGGCCGAGGAACAGCAGTCTATCGTGCTGGCCCATCATGGAGGTCTCTCTATGCTTTCTCCTTGCGTTGGACCTCTCCATGTAGTACCCGTGCAACTCCTTGCATGCAGGGCCCATCTTTGATAAGGCGTCATCTCCAATCAATGGCATGCCTAATGTGAATTCTTTAGGAGGAGCTGATGGCGCCTTGCCAAGATCTAGCTTCTTTGGAGCCAGAAGCGGCCCTTCCACATTTCCTCTTCCTCTCCCCCTTCCAGCAGCTCTTTTGCGTGATGCAAGCTTGGGTAGAGAAGATGCCGCCCTCTTTCTTTTTTTGGAGACTGGGGAGAGGTGCGCTCTGCTGCTGACCTCCGTACCGTCATCCCTAAAACTTGTATCACAATTGGAGATCTTGATTTCCTTTTCCAACGGCAGGAGGGGTAGATACAAGAGTTGGAGGGGGACGCGGCGGCGGCGGCGGCGGACGAGCATTTGGTGCTGGCCTAGGAGTTATATTGATCTGAATGTTCTGCTTGGGCCATTGGATAAAGGTCCCACGTGCAGCTCCAAGGGTCAGAACCTCATCATTTGGTGGGTGCAGGAGAGTGAAGCCAACCCAGTCGGGCTTTACCATGTCCACTTGAACTTTGTCATGACCGGCTAGCAGCTGCCCCCCATGCACTCAGGTCTCCGGCGTGGGCTTGAACGCAAGACCCTCTGCGGCAGGAATTGCAAAGTCTTTTGTCACCCTAACGACTAGGGTGCACGATGTGGGTCCCTGCAATGGATTCATACATGTCTTTATAATATGTTATAATGTACTATGGTGCTAAGAGAACATATACGTTTTGTGTTGGTTTTACCGTTATGTGGTCTACCGCAGTGGGGGCTAGTTGTTCTTGTGCCGTCGCCCCAGTAGATGCGCAGCTACTACGCCTCTGCGTGGGGCTCGTTTCTACTATGGGAGCGGCAGCAGGCTCGCTCTCCCTGAGGCGTGCCTCCACCCGAGCCTCCACTTGTAACAACTTCTCATCGAACTCTTCTCGGAGCTCGTTTCTAATCTCCTCCTGAAGTTGTTCCTTAAGGCGTGCATCTTTCTGCGCCTTTGAAAGCTTGTGCTTCCTGTATTGCCACGTGTATTGAGGAAACCCAACCTTTCATGGAACATTGGAGCCAATGCCCCATGTCCGTCCATGGTGTTCTTTGGTTCCCAACGCTTTCGTGAGGATGTCATCCTCGCGAAGTTGTGAGCAGACCTCTTGGGAGGCCTGTCTCTCAGCAGTCATGTCGATCTGCGATACCGTTAGGACAAATTTAATCAAGAGTACGATACAACCTAACGAAACATACTCTACGTGTGGTACTTACGATTTTCTGGTACACCGCTTGATCTTCGGGATTTGGGAACGTAAGTGTTCCGTCACTATTCTTCTTCATCCTCGCCCTTGCCCAGTTCCTTGCTCAGGTGGTTGGGATATCACCAAGAACTGGCGGCGTGTTAGATTCTGTAGCAGCTTCATCCTCCTTGACCCATTCGTGTTGCTTCCCGGCATAGCCTCCGGTGCCAAACTGGTGCGGGTGAAGGTTTTTTGCCTGCAACCTCTTATAGACCTCGCTTTTTGCCCGAGACTCAGGTGTTGATTTTGCGGCATAGAACTCCTCCCACATGACCCGGGAGATGAACGGGTACTTCTCGAATGGTTCTGGCTGGGCGGGGTTGAGGACGTATTCGGTGACCAGCGTGGTCTTGAAATTTTCCACAAGTTGCCCATCTTGCGGATAGCCTGCCGCTTGAGTCTTGCCTCGGCTTCTGGGGGGTATTCGAAGCTTTCTTTGAACTGCTTCCAGGCCTCATGTTTTTCTTCCTGTGGGACCAGATCGATGTGGTCCTTCAAAATTGTGAAATTCTGCCTCCCTAGGACTTCGCATATCGTTGAGAACTTTTTGTCAGCTTTCGCAGGAGCCGTCGAAAATCCCAGATCGTCCACCTCTGTTATGGTGTACACTTTCTTAGGGATCTTATTCTGGGTCCTAGGAGCCCGGCTCGATGTTGTCCCACTAGTAGTCGCTGACATGGGTTCACCTTGCTGCGACATTTTCTATATAACTGTTGTACGGCAAGAAAGTTAAAAAAATTTATAGAAAAACTTATTGGATTTACATTGTTCTGGATTCAGAATCATCCATTGTAGGTGACATGGGACCGGGGGTATCGAGACCAAAGGGAAGGGCGGCCACAGGGATCCACGTGGCCCGTTCCCCCGGAGGGGTCGGGCCCGAGGGTGACGTGGCGGCTGCCCTCCCGGTTTCCCCCCGGGGTCGAGCCGCTCCCGTTTCTGCCCCGACCCCCTGTGGCTTTGGTTCCACGTGCGCAGGTTAGGTGAGCACGGTGGAGCTCACCTAACCACATTTATGGCGGTTCAGACAGGCGCACCACGCCGCATTTAATGCGGCATGGCGCGCCTGCATCCGGTCCGTGACCGGTCACAGCGAGTGACTGGTCGCAGACCGGTTACATCACGGGTTAGGTGGAGCCAGGACGCCTGTGCGTCGCGCGGGCGCCAGGCGGCCTGCTGCACGCCTCGCCCCGTCCCGTCGGAATGATGAGAGCCCTCTGTCTCTCGTCTCTCAGCCGGAGTTGGTATGCCAACTCCCAGAGTTGGTATGCCAGCTCCGGTCAGATGCTTTTCCGATTCCAGTGCAGGCGAGACGCAGAAGTCGCCGGCCATTTAATGAAGGTTGAAACAGGCATCCCCCGGGATGGGTCGGCTGACCGAGCGAAGGCGTGTTGCGACGTCTGTGAGAGGCTGCTTCCGACGGTAGGATAGCCCTAAATGTAAAAGAGTGTTTTCTTTCTTAGGCAGCTCGTGGCCCATGTGGTAGCCCCTTGCCATATAAAAGGAGGCCCAGGCCTAAGAAAAGAGGAGACTGGCTGGCTGGACTCTCTCTGGATTCCATCATACTCTCAGATCTACCAGAACACAGGAGTAGGGTGTTACGATTCTCAGCGGCCCAAACCTGTCTAAATCACCTGCGTCCACGCGTTTTTCTCGCTGGGATCCCACGGATCAGGGGCGAAGAACTTCACCTTGCGTCCCCGGCCGAACCGGCAAAGGGGGGCCTGCGCGGTCTCCCGATGAGGAGCTTCACGCTCCGTCATCTGGCGCGCCAGGTAGGGGGCGCGCGCGTGTTTTTCGGAGCCCCCATTTCCTTTCATGTGCGTCAAGCTTCGCCAGGTAAGCCCTATGGCCGAAGAGGCAGTGGCGTACGATCCTTCTTTGAGCGCCAGCAGTGATGGCGGGGAGCAGAACCCGCGCCACCGGGCTCGCACCCCGTCGTCCCCCTCCCGCCGGAACCTTGGGTGGGGGAAGGCGCCTGAGGAAGTCGAGGGATCCGCGACCTCGTCGCCCGCAGGCGACAGAAGAGGACGGCGAGGCGGGTTGCGTTGCCGCCTCACCTATGGTGATGGCGGCACGCTCCAGGCTGCGGACGCACTCTTGCGTCACCCGCCCGTCGTCCCCGATCCAGAGACCCCGGCCCAACGTTGGCTGGATGACGTGGCCAACCTGGTCATGACGGCGCAGCAGCGCCTAGGCACAGGCAGGCGGTCTTCTGCCGCTGGGACCTCTAGCGCTGCCACCGCTGGCTCTACGTCGTCGAGGCGGAGGGTGCGACGGGCGATGGCCAACACCCGCCGTTCGTCCGCGGTTCCCTTGTCAATGCCTCCGACTTAGGAGAATATGCATGGGGGGCCAGACGCCCGGCTTGATATCGAGTGCCGGCGCGACGCTCGTCACGCCGCCCATGCAACGGAAGGCGCCTCCTCCTCTGAGGCGCCGCTCCGTTCCGGTCACGGGGGCTGGCCCCCCGTGTCCCCGGTTGGTGGTGCCGGCTGTCGAGCCTTCGTGGCGAGCCTTCGGAATGTCCGTTGGCCCCCGAGGTTCCGGCCCACCATCACCGAAAAATATGATGGGAGCGTCAACCCCGCTAAGTTTCTCCAGATCTACACGACTGGAATAGAAGCCACGGGGGGTGACGACAGGTTCATGGCGAATTTCTTTCCCATGGCCCTGAAGGGCCAGGCGCGGTGTTGGCTAATGAACCTGCCACCCGCGTCGGTCCACTCCTGGGAGGACTTTTGCCAGCAGTTCACCACGAACATCCAAGGCACATATCCGCGCCCAGGCGAAGAGGCGGACTTGCACGTGGTACAGCGGAGGGACGATGAGTCTCTCCGCTCGTACATCCAGCGGTTCTGTCAAGTTCGCAACACCATACCTTGCATCCCTGCACATGCGGTTATCTACGCATTCAGGGAGGCATGCGGCACAACCGCATGCTCGAAAAGATCGCCTCCAAGGAGCCCCAGACCACCGCGCAGCTCTTCGAGCTCGCGGACCGTGTGGCTCGCAAGGAGGAGGCCTGGACCTGTAACTCCTCCGACTCTGGAGCGACGGCTCCGGCTGCCTCCGAGTCTGCCGCTCGTTCAGGGCGGCGGGACAGGAGGAGGAAGAAAAGGTCGGCCCATTCCGATGACGAGGGTCATGTCCTCGCCGCCGAGGGCGCTTCGCGGGCCCCCCGAAAGGGGAGGCCCGTTGGCGACAAAAAGAAGGAGGCCGGCGCTCCCGGCAGAGAGCGCCCGGCCGGCCGGTGGTGCACTATGCATAACACCTCTCTCCACGACCTCACCGACTGCCGCGCGGTTCAAAACTTGGCCGAGAGAACGAGGAAGTGGGAGGAGGAGAAGAGGCAGGAACGCCGTGAGGGCAAGGCCCCGGCGACTTTCACCGGCAACCGGCGAAGTGAGGCCAAGCAGAAGGCCCCCGCTGAGGACGTCGACGATGGCGATGATGACCTGGGCTTTCAGGAGCCCGAGGCCATCGTCGCTACCGTTGATGGAGGAGCGTGCGCTCACGCTTCTCGCCGAAGCCTCAAGGCCATGAAGCGAGAGCTTTTGGCCGCAGTCCCCACCCATGAGGCAATGCGGCGGGCGCGTTGGTCGGAGGTCACCCTTACCTTTGACCGGACCGACCACCCGCCATGCGTTGCCCGGGGAGGACAGATCGCGATGGTGGTCTTCCCCACCGTCTGCAACGTGAAGTTGAGGCGCGTCCTGATAAACGGTGGCGCAGCTTTCAACATCCTCTCCCCCATGGCCTTTGATGTCATCAAGGCCCCGAGGATGGAGCTCTGGCCGTCCCAGCCAATCATTGGCATGACGCCGGGGCACACCTGGCCGCTAGGCCATATCGACCTCCCGGTCACCTTCGGTGGCCCCACCAACTTCCGCACCGAGCGGGTGGACTTCGATCTGGCGGATCTCAATCTGCCCTACAACGCAGTCCTGGGAAGGCCCGCGTTGGTGAAGTTCATGGCGGCCACCCACTATGCCTACCTCCAGATAAAGATGCCGGGCCCAAGTGGCCTCATCACCGTCCACGGCGACCTCAAAGTCGCGCTTGCTTGTATGGAACAGCGCGCGGACCGCCTCGCCGCGGTGTCCAAGCCCGCGGGCGGCGACGAGAGGCTCGGCGCCTCCACCTCGCCCGCCCAGAGGCAGCGGATGGCCTCAGGCGACGAGGTCTCGGAGAAGGAGGTCGCCCTGGGCGACGACCCGTCCAAGACCACCCGGATTGTTGGTCTCTTGAACGACAAATAGGAAGATGCGCTCGTCTCCTTCCTGCGGGCAAATGCCGACGTCTTCGCGTGGAGACCGGCGGACATGCCTAGGGTCCCCAAGGAGGTGATCGAGCACCGTCTCGCCATGCGGCCGGAAGCAAGGCCCGTCCGGCAGAAGGTGCGGCGGCAGGTCCCGGAGCGCCAAGCCTTCATCCGCGAGGCGGTGGCGCGGCTTTTGGAGGCTAGATTCATCCGTGAGGTCATCCATCCGGAGTGGCTCGCAAACCCGGTCGTCGTCCCCAAGGCGAGCGGCAAGCTCCGGATGTGCATCGACTACACCGACCTCAACAAGGCATGTCCTAAGGACCCTTATCCCCTGCCACGCATAGATCAAATTGTCGACTCCACCGCGGGGTGCGACCTTTTGTGTTTTCTAGATGCATACTCAAGATATCATCAAATTCGCATGGCTAGGGAGGATGAGGAAAAAACCACATTCATTACCCCTGTAGGAACTTATTGTTATACAACCATGCCTTTTGGGTTAAAGAATGCGGGTCCTACTTTTCAGCGTACTACTCGTATTTCTTTGGGTAGTCAGATAGGGCGCAATGTTGAGGCCTACGTCAATGACTTGGTTGTAAAAACGCGCAACCAAGAGACCTTGCTCTCGGATTTAGCGGAGACTTTCGAAAGTCTCCGCTCCGCGCGCATAAAACTGAACCCCGAAAAGTGTGTGTTCGGTGTGCCTACGGGCAAGCTTCTCAGGTTCTTGATCTCTGCCCGAGGCATTGAGGCCAACCCCGAGAAGATACGAGCTATTGAGCGGATGTGCCCCCCAGCAAGCTTAAGGACGTGCAATGCGTCACCGGATGCATGGCTGCCTTAAGCCGATTCATATCGAGGCTGGGAGAGAAGGCGCTGCCCCTATTTAAGCTCCTTAAGCGCTCCGGGCCGTTTACCTGGACGGAGGAGGCTGAGCGTGCCCTCACCCAGTTGAAGGCATACCTCAGCTTCCCCCCGATCCTGGTCGCCCCGGAGCCCGATGAGCCGCTGCTACTCTACTTGGCGGCAACCCCATAGTAGTCAGCGCGGCGTTGGTCGTGGAGCGCGACGAGGACAGCCCTCGGCCCGCGCGCTCCCATCCTGTGTCGACCCGACCCGAGACAGAGAAGGGAGGAGAGGCCCCCGAGCCGGACGGCGGCCTAAGGCCCCTGACGACTGAATGTGGCCCACTGCCCGCTCGTCCGACGGCGCCGGATGCCCCCGACCCCCAGGAAGGCCCTGGGGCCACTGCGAGAAGGTGCGTGGGCCCCGAGGTCGTCGACACAGAAGCCGAGTGGGCCCGGCAAGGCCCCTCGGACGACGAGCGCCCCGGGAACGGTGCCCTCAACGGAGAGGACAGGCCCCGCCGGAAGGTGCAGCGGCCCGTCTACTTCGTTAGTGAGGCGCTGCGGGACGCCAAGACTCGATACCCTCAGGCCCAGAAGATGCTCTACGCGATTCTGATGGCCTCGAGGAAGCTGTGCCATTATTTCTAGGCGCATCAGGTCACTTTGGTCACGTCCTACCCCCTCGGCCAAATCCTACGCAACCGAGAGGGTACTGGACGAGTGGTAAAATGGGCAATCGAACTCTCCGAATTCGACTTGCGCTTTGAACCACGCCACGCGATCAAGAGCCAGGCCCTCGCCGACTTCGTGGTGGAATGGACCCCGGCTCCTGAGCCCGATCTCGGACTCTCCGCCCCCGAGGCCAACATGAGCCCCTCGCAGCTGCCTCACGCCACCTACTGGGTGATGCAGTTCGACGGCTCCCTGGCCCTTTAGGGTGCCGGCGCGGGGGTCACCTTGACCTCGCCGAGCGGAGACGTCCTTAGATATTTGGTTCGCCTAGATTTCCAGGCAACCAACAATATGGCGGAGTACGAGGGACTCCTTACGGGACTCAGAGTGGCGGCCGAAATGGGGATCCGCCACCTCCTGGTTCTAGGCGACTCCCAGTTGGTCGTTAACCAGGTCTCCAAGGAGTATCGGTGCTCCGACCCATAGATGCACGCCTACGTCCGCGAGGTGCGGCGTATGGAGTGCCATTTCAACGGGTTGGAACTTCGGCACGTGCCCAGACGGGATAACGCGGTCGCCGACGAACTCTCGAGGCTAGCTTCATCGCGAGCCCCGACCCCACCAGGCGCCTTTGAAGAAAGGCTAGCCCAGCCATCGGCACGACCCGACCCCCTAGGGGAGACGGAGTCTAGGCCTCGGGACCCGGGGGGCCGAGCCCAGCCCCCCAAGATTGGTTGCCTGGATAAATGAGATCCAGGCGTTCCTCAAAGATCAGACTCTACCCGAGGACCGTGAAGGGAGTGAACGCGTCAATCACATCTCCAAGCGCTACGTGCTGGTGGAAGGGGCCCTCTACCGGCGCGGGACTAACGGAGTCCTCCTGAAGTGCATTCCTCGGGAGCAGGGCGTCGACCTTCTTGTCGATGTCCATGAACGTGAGTGCTAATCCCACTCCGCCTCGCGCACCTTGGTCGGCAAGGCCTTTCGCCAGGGTTTCTATTGGCCGACGGCGCTCCACGATGCAGCTGACCTGGTCCGATGATGCAGGGCGTGCCAGTTTCACGCCAAGCAAATGCATCAGCCGGCTTAGGCCCTGCAGACCATACCTCTTTCATGGCCGTTTGCCGTCTGGGGGCTGGATATCCTGGGTCCCTTCAGGAAAGCCCCGGGCGGGTTCGAGTATCTGTATGTTGCAATCGACAAGTTCACTAAGTGGCCCGAGGCTTATCCGGTCATCAAGATCGACAAGCACTCGGCGCTAAAATTCATAAAGGGCATCACTGCTCGGTTTGGGGTGCCTAACCGTATCATTACGGACAACGGCACCCAGTTCACCAGTGAGCTTTTCGGCGACTACTGCGAAGACATGAGCATAAAGCTCTGTTTCGCCTCACCCGCCCACCCCAGAAGCAACGGCCAGGTGGAGCGCGCCAACGCGGAAATCCTCAAGGGCCTCAAGACCAAGACCTTCAACATCCTCAAGAAGCATGGCGATTCATGGATCGAGGAGCTGCCAGCGATGCTCTGGGCGAACCAAACCACCCCAAGCTGAGCGACAGGGGAAACGCCTTTCTTCCTCGTCTACGGCGCGGAGGTGGTCCTCCCATCCGAGCTCACCCTGAGGTCCCCTCGGGCCACCATGTATTGCGAGGCTGATCAAGATCAGCTTCGCCGAGACGACCTCGACTACCTGGAAGAGCGAAGGCGGCGCGCGGCCCTCCGAGCTGCGCGCTACCAGCAAAGCCTGCGGCGCTACCATCAGCGCCATGTCCGGGCCCGATCACTCTGCGTCGACGATCTCGTCCTACGCCGCGTCCAAACGCGTGCTGGACTGAGCAAACTCTCACCAATGTGGGAGGGTCCGTATAGAGTGATCGGCGTCCCCTGGCCGGGCTCGGTTCGATTGGCCACGGGCGACGGCACAGAACTGCCTAACCCGTAGAACATCGAGCATCTTCGTCGCTTCTACCCATGAGGGGGTCGGGTGTCGTACCTCGGGCTCGGGCCAACCCCGCGTCCCCCTCGGGCACGCAGGGTTGGCCGGGGGCTCCCACATGCACATACTTGTTTAATTTTTTCCTAGCATTTCAATTTCCTAAGGACTGCGCCTGTGTTATCGTTTCCTTTTGAAAAATCTTGACTTGAGTCAGTCTGCTTGTGCTCGTCCTTGTCCTCGGCAGCCTGGGTCGTCTAAACCGTCAAACGGGGCCCAGAATCGAGCCGTGCCCCGGGGCGCGGTGAACTCTGGAGGGGAATCGGCAAAGGCCCACAATCGGGTCATCCATAACCCTCGGTCACCGTGCTCCCGGCCTGGCCAGTCTCGACATGCGGATCTTCCCAAGGCACTAGCTCCGACCCGCGCCGCTTGAGGCTGGGGCCCGAGCACGAGCCCTCGCTCAAGCCAAAGATGCAAAGGGATCGCAACACGGGCCATCCTTATCACGCGCATATAGCAAACATAACTAACATAGAAGTTAAAATCTTGTTTGATTGCAGACAAGATGAAGTCAGTTATACAAGCATTGGCCCGAAGGCCTCAGAAGATGAAGGAATCAAAAATTAAGATACGCGGGGGCCCGGGGGCTCACTCCGACGCACCCGGGTCGTCGGCCTCGCCGTCGCTGTCGTTGTCGGCACCATCATCGCCGTCCTCCTCCTCGTCGGAGTCGAGAGCGGAGACGAGCCGAGGGGCCGTCCCCTCGAAGCCGTGGACGATTTGACCGGTGGCATCCCGGACTTGGGCGCGTGCGTTGGCCTCGGTTCCGGGGAGGGAATTCTTCAAGCGCCGTCCACGGGGAGAAGTCGGGGTCCCGGGCTTGGTAGCTCGCCAGCACGAGCTCCACCGACCCCCGGGCGAGGTCCCTTGAGGAAGACTTAACCGTCTCCTCGATCTCCTCGGGGAGCCTTTCAAGGTCCTCGGCCATCTCCGAGAGGCGCTGGGCGAGGCCCTCCCGGTTGGCGGCGTACTTTGCATGCCGCCCGCCCCAGATGCCCGCCTGACGCCCGGCGCGGTCGAGGCGGGAGACGGCGTCCCGAAGCATGCCGGGCCCCACCTCACTTGACAGCCGGAGGGCCTCAACCTCACCGGCGGACGAGTCCAGGGCGCCCTGCAGCTCGACAATGGTGTCCTCGGCGGCTGTGAGGCGGGCGGCCAGATCACCGTGGCCTGCGGCCGCCCCGCTGCTACGCGCCCGCGCGTCCAGCTCCCTTGCCCGCGCCTCGAGTTCGGGGGCCTACTGGTTCAGCGCGTCCCTCTCGGCACGGGCGCTTTCCAGATTACGGCGCGCCTGCTCCTCCCGCGCCGCCTCGCGGAGGAGCAGGCTGTCCGCCAGCCGCTGCACCGCGGCCTCGGCCTCCTCGAGGGCTCGCCCCCGCTCGGCGAGCGTGTCTTCGCGGAGGCGGAGTGTGGACTCCTGCTCGGCGGAGGCAGCCTCGTGCGCCGACAGTGTCGCCTCCCGTGTAGCGGCGGCGGTCTCGCGTGCCGCCAGCGCCGCCTCCTTTGCGTCCAGGGCACGGCCGCGCTCCTCCAGCGCCTCCAGCTTCCGGGCGCGGAGGTCAAGGGCCTCGGCCCGCCGGCGCACGGCGGCCTCTTGCACGAGCAGGTGCGAGGCCCGTCCCCCGAGCGTGGCGGAGCGCTCCTCTAGCGCCATAGTCCGGGCCTCTAGGGCCTCCTCGCGCTGGCGGATCGCCGCCTCGATCTCCACCGCCCACCACTCCCGGGCAGCGGCAGCGTTGAGAACTCCGCGGATGGCGTCGAGCTTCTCCTCCAGCTCCGCCATCCGGCTCCCGTATTGGAGACGGAAGTCGTCCCACGCCCCGTCGAGCACGACGGTGGCGATGAGGGCTGTCTCCCGCTCCTCCTCCACTTCCCGGGCAATTTCCGCCAGGGTCCTGCGGCGAGCCTCGAGTTGCGAGGTGTGCAGGCTGTGCGCCTTACGGCCGGCCTCCACCATGGCCTCCACGGAGCGCCGTCCCTCCTCGACGCGCGCCCACGCCACGTCGATTTCTGCCCGCTCCGCCTGTAGGGCCTGCATTTGGGCGCTTAGCCCGACCAACAACGTGTTGTTGGCCGTAGCCAAGGCCTGCAGAAGGGGCTCCGCGCTTAGCGGGGTGGCGGAAGAAAAGGGGAAGGCCGCCTCTGTGGTGGTGAAGCCCAGCTCGGCTCGCCGGTCGGTGTGTTGGCCTCGGGGGCTTTTCCCGAGGCCAGCTCATCCGCAGCGCCGCTAGGGGCGTCGGGCCCCGGGTGCGCCCCCTCGGCGTCGTCATGGGCTGCCTCGGTGGCGGCCTCCGCCTCTGGCGTAATCGGGTCGGGGACCTGGGTGGCAGCCTCGGCCGCCGGTACCTCGTGCGCGCGCGCCGCCTCTACCTCCCGGGCAGCCTCCTCAGCCCGGCGGACTCTGGCCGCCTCCCGAGCAGCCTCTTGAGCTAGTCGTAGGCGGCCTACGGCTTCCTGCAGGTTGGCCTCCCGCCTCTGAGCCTCTGCGGTCGCCGCCTCCCCGGCCTCGTTGTCCGCGGGCTGGCCGGCCTTGGAGTGACGCATGGGGCGGGACGGGATCTCGCTGAGGCAGATGAAAAATATGGAATAGAAAGAGGTAAATAAAAATAAGCCCTGGGGGTTTGGGAATGAGAGTATGGCCGCTGTGGTTGAGAGGTCGAACCTGCGGGATGGCCGGCTGAACGACCACTTTGGGGGCGTGATGAGGCTCCCCCTGCACGGCTCGGTCTCCCCCATCTTGCGGAGCCGCTTCTTCTTCCGCTCCCTCTCGGGCTGAGGCGTCGGTGCGGCATCCTCCGGGTGCCTGCCGCTAACGTGCTCCGCCCCGCCCCCTCGGGGAGGAGATGGAGGAGGGGTCGCCTCCTGCTTCCTCTTCCCCTTGGCGTCGGCAGGGCGGCTGCCCCCCGAACCCCCGTCGCGGGGCCCAGAAGCATGGCCCCCTTCGGGGGTAGATTGGTCCCCTTTGCGGTTGCCGCCCGCGCCATCATGGCCTCGGGGGGCCCGATCCCCCGACGCCCCGACCATCTGCATGATGGCCAGAATGTTGGCACGCTCCGGGTCGCTACAGAGGGGGAGGATCCCCCGAGGGATGAGGGATGGCACCGCGGAGCTAAGGTTTAGCACCCGTTGGACCACCATCCTGAAGTCCTCGCGGTCCCAATCCCACTTACGCCCCTGGTGGGTCCTCAGGGGGTCCTCGGTCCCAGCGTACTCCCAGGCGCCCCGGGCGCGACGCCGAAGCGGCGCGATCCGGCGGCGGAGGTAATCGCCGAACACCACGGCCCCCGTGAGCCCATGGGCTCGCAGGCCCGCCAGGCAGTCCAAGACGGCGTCGTAGCTGTCCCCCAGATCCACCGTCGCCCGCCAGCTTGGCGCCTGCGCTGGGGGCTGGCTCGGGAGTCAGAGGCGCGCTTCGTCGGGGAGGAGGGTGTAGAACCAGTCGCTCTTCCAGTCGTCCCACTTCTTGCGAAGGATGCACGGGATGTAGCGGTTCAACACCTGCCCCCGCGGCTGGAAGTAGCAGCCACCGACCACCGTCGGTGGCGATACCGGCTGCACGGTGAAGAACCACCGAAATAGCCGAAGGGATGGGCGCACCCCAATGAACATCTCGCACAGGTGTGCGAAGATGGCCAGCGTCATCACCGCGTTGGGGGTGAGGTGCGCCATCTGCAGGCCGTAGAACTCCAGTACGGCCATGAAGAATGTGGAGAATGGCGGGATCAAGCCCGCCATGGCAAAGGAGAGGAAGAAGACGGACCGCTCCGGGTAGTGTGGCGCCGGGCGTCCCTCGCCCAGCACGACCACCTCCCGGGTGGCAGATTCCGGCATGAACTGGCGTGGTAGCCCGGCCTGCCTCTCGCTGGTGATGCGGGAGGGCGGCAGCACGCTGCCGTCAAGCGGCACGGAGCTCCGCGTCATGGCGCCGACGGAGGGGGAGCTTGACGACGAGAGCGCGTGGCGAGAGAAAGGCGAGAGAAACGAGAGAGCTAGGGCACAGATGGCAAAGGCAAGGAAAAAGTGGCGAGAGGAAGGAAACGAATCCCTTCCTCGGCACCCTTTATACCCTTGCCTCCGCCGCGCTCGGCTCCTCGTTCCCCACGGCCATCTCCTTGCCCCCTCGTTTCTCGCGCCCACGCCTCCACTAACCCCACTCGCCCGCTTACGGCGCACGTGTCAGTCGTGCGACCGTGGCGGTCGAGGAGGGGCAGATCGTGTGCGCACTAATTGCGCTCGGTTACCGTGAAAAGCGCCAATCATCACGTCCCCAGGCGAAATGGACCGACGTGTCCCGATCCGCGCGCTGCCTCGAGTAATGTTGCGGTTACAAGGAGATCGCTCATTGATGTCGACTGGCATTCTTCGCCGATATGCGCGGCTCACGACCGTAGGAGTCCTGCTCGCCTTTGGGGGCCGGCCCCACCTGTCACCAGGCCTGAGGGGTGGCGTCAAGCCTGGGTGCCCCCGAGTGTGGCCACCCGGGTGTGACGCCGGGGGCTACTGTCGGTGACATGGGACCGGGGGTATCGAGACCAAAGGGAAGGGCGGCCACAGGGATCCACGTGGCCCGTTCCCCCGGAGGGGTCAGGCCCGACGGTGACGTGGCGGCTGCCCTCCCGGTTTCCCCCCGGGGTCGGGCCGCTCCCGTTTCTGCCCCGAGGCCTGGGGCGTCCCGACCCCCTGTGGCTTTGGTGCCATGTGCGCAGGTTAGGTGGGCACGACGGAGCTCACCTAACCACATTTATGGCGGTTCAGACAGGCGCACCACGCCGCATTTAATGCGGCATGGCGCGCCTGCATCCAGTCCGTGACCGGTCATAGGGAGTGACTGGTCGCAGACCGGTCAGATCACGGGTTAGGTGGAGCCAGGACGCCTGTGCGTCGCGCGGGCGCCAGGCGGCCTGCTGCACGCCTCGCCCCGTACCGTCGGAATGATGAGAGCCCTCTGTCTCTCGTCTCTCAGCCGGAGTTGGTATGCCAACTCCCAGAGTTGGTATGCCAGCTCCGGTCAGATGCTTTCCCGATTCCAGTGCAGGCAAGACGCAGAAGTCGCCGGCCATTTAATGAAGGTTGAAACAGGCGTCCCCCGGGATGGGTCGGCTGACCGAGCGAAGGTGTGCTGCGACGTCTGTCAGAGGCTGCTTCCGACGGTAGGATAGCCCTAAATGTAAAAGAGTGTTTTCTTTCTTACGCAGCTCTTGGCCCATGTGGTAGCCCCTTGCCATATAAAAGGAGGCCCAGGCCTAAGAAAAGAGGAGACTGGCTGGCTGGACTCTCTCTGGATTTCATCATACTCTCAGATCTACCAGAACACAGGAGTAGGGTGTTACGCTTCTCAGCGGCCCGAACCTGTCTAAATCGTCTGCGTCCACGCGTTTTTCTCGCTGGGATCCCACAGATCAGGGGAGAAGAATTTCACCTTGCGCCGCCGGCCGAACCGGCAAAGGGGGGCCTGCGCGGTCTCTCGATGAGGAGCTTCACGCTCCGTCATCGATAACAGCATCAATTTTTTTAGATACTGGATTTTCATTAAGGATATCCATCAAGTGCACAAGTATCAAATAATATTATAAAAGACGGAGAAAAGAAAAGCATAACAACCTTTGAACTTTGGTGAGTAAAGCTTTAGCTATATAATTTGTCTATCTAAAATTTTCATCATCTCTATCTACATTTCATCTATACAAGTTATATGTCAGCATGATACATATGGATAAAAAACAACAAATTTTTTCATCATGCCAAATGGATTGTTCCAAGATGACAAAAGCCATTTACAACCTTATTTCGCAACTAACTCTTAAAAGAAAACAAAACAAAATAGCAATATATGAAAATCAAAATGTAAAACTACAATCCTCCTAAACAGATCAATATGTATGTACACTAATTTGCACTTTGGGGGGCTAGGGATCAACAAGAAGTGGAGCAGCGGGGTCTCACCAGATCTGGACGGCCGGTAGCATGGCAGCGGTGGATGTTGCCGGAGATGCTGCGGGCAGGGTTGGCGAGGAGGAGGCGGCGACGAGGAGGCGGCAACGACGAGGCGGCGGTGGCGTCCAGGAGGCGGCGGCGGCGAGGAGGCGACGGCGACGAGGAGGCGGCACCGTTTAGGAGAAGAGTGAGAGGGAGGAGGCGGCGGCGGGGTCGGGAGGCGCTTGGAGGGAGGAGGCGGTGGCAGCGGTCAGGAGGCGCTTTGAGGGAGGAGGCGGTGGTTGGTGAGGAGTGACAAAGGAAAAACTTAGTTTTTCTACCGATCCAGAGTCAGATCTGGATCGGTAGAAAACCTAGTCGTAGGTCATCACCATCGGGTACAAGTACTAAGCCCGATACGGATGTCAATCATCCGTGATGGGCACAAATAATAAGCCCGATACGGATGACACATATCAGTGACAGGCATAACTAACAAGCCCGATACAGATGACATACATCCGTGACGTGCAGAACTACTACGCCTGATAGAGATAACCTCATCTCTGACGGGCATTATTTATATGCCCGATAGAGATAAGCTCATCCCACTATAGAATTAAAATATTCCTTATTAATTGTATTTAATAATGATATTTAAGTTATAAAATCATTTATAATTAACTTATACCCGATTTAATAATTGCTATTAAATTTTTAAAAATTATTATAATTAAGCTATGCCTTATTTAAACAGTGTAAATTTGCTATTAAATTTTAAAAACCATATGAAATTAAAATATGCAGATCATAAGGCACCGGTACAAAATACTTCATTACTTATATCAATTTGCAAATTACAGTACTACGAAGACTCTATTTACAAGGATATGCCTTCCGAATGGTCAAAACAAGCGTATGCCACTTCGTCTTCGGGATCATCGTCAAGGTCGATCTAAGGTCTCACATGAAGATTCTGGTTATATTCTTCCTCATCGACGACGTTGTCAACCCTAACAATTCTTCGTTTGCCATCCCTAACGATGTGCGGCTTCTTATTTGTGGGGTCTTGTATATATAGAAAATCTGCTCGACCTGCTTCGCTAGGACAAATGGTTCGTCCGCATATCCAACCTTGGCCAGGTCCACTAAAGTGAATCCTTCCCTATCGACTTTAACACCAGTGCGGATATTCACCCAGCTGCAACGAAACAAAGGGACTTTGAAGCTCCTATAGTTTATCTCCTAAATCTGCTCTATGCGGCCATAGTATGTGTTCGATCCAGCTTGATCCTGATATGCATCTATACGGACTCCACTGTTCTGCACTGTGCTTTTTTCATCTTGTTTGACGGTGTAGAATATGTATCCATTGATATCGTACCCTTGCCATGTGTCAACATCCCAGCTTGGGCCCCTTGCCAACCTTCGTATTATCTCACTTGGGCCATCGGTCGACCGTGCGATACGATTCTTGAACCATTCGTTGAAGCGAGTACTATGTTCTTTGTTGATCCATATATCTGATCGACCCATGTTCTCCTGTCGGACCTTCGCTAGGTGCTCCTCAAAGTATGGAGTTACTTCAACCATATGTTGTAGCACAGCCAAATGAGCCTGCGCATACGATGCCTGATCGGGTACAATTCTTTTTCTGCTTGTTGTGCCAAGGCCTGCCAACCTTCCTTCGTGGCGAGACGCAGGAACTCCAATAGGATCAGTCTCGGCCATGTAATCGATGCAGAACTCAATAACCTTCTCCCTCGTGTACCCTTCAATGATGCTTCCCTTCGGTTTTGCTCTATTTCGAACGTACGACTTAAGAACTCCCATATACCTCTCAACCGGGTACATCTCCCTTAGAACAGCTGGACCACATAGTTTTGTTTTCTTCACTAGATGAACGGGGAGATGAACCATGATATCGAAGAAAGACAGTGGAAAATACATCTCCAAGTGACACAGGGTATTGACAATATCAGCATGCATCTTATCTAGATCTTCGGGATCTATAATCTTCTGACCGATTGCATTGAAGAAAGCACAGAGCCGTTGAATCGTGTGACGGACTTTGGGTGGTAGAATGCCACTGATAGCAACTGGCAAGATCTGTATGATTAGCACGTGGCAATCGTGAGACTTCATTCCAACCAGTTTTAGATCCTCCAATTTAACGTACTTACTGATCCTTGCTGAATAGCCCGAAGGAACCTTAATATCAGCCAGGCATGATAGCATTGCGATCTTCTCATCCTTCGACAATGTGTGGCAACCTGGTGGGAGGTACATTTTTCCTGTCTCTTCATCCGTAACAGGCTGAAGCTCACTGCGAATGTTCAATTCCTACAGATCTAGGCGAGTATTCAACCCGTCATTTGTCTTTCCAGGCATATTAAGCAGTAGCCCAAGCAAACTATCGCAGCAGTTCTTCTCTACGTGCATTAGATCAATGCAATGCCGGACCTCAAGGTCTTTCCAGTATGGTAGCCGCCAAAATATGGATTTTTTCTTCCACATACCCTTATCATTTGCCTTGCCACGTTTTCTTTTCTTCCCAAACTCATTAGTTATGTCTTTGACCATGTCGTGGACTTCGTCTCCAGACAAATCCTTGGGAGTAGTTCCAAGTTCTCTCCGACCGTTGAAAATTTCCTTCTTTCTTCTAAAGGCGTGGCGTAGCGGGAGCCATCTCCTATGACCCATGTAAACCATCTTTCTTGATTTCTTCAGCCACCTACTGCGTGTATGTTTCATACAATCAGAGAAAACCTTCTTTCCTTTCACGGTTTGTCCAGAAAGATTACCTAGTGCAGGATAGTCGTTAATGGTGCAGAACAATAGAACTCGTAGCTTGAAGTTATCCTGACCATATGCATCCCAAGTTTCCACACCTTCTTTCCAAAGAATCTCAAGATCATCGATAACAGGCTTCAAGAACACATCGATATCATTGCCGGGTTGTTTCGAACCTTGGATTAACAAGCACAGCATAATATATTTTCTTTTGAAGCACAACCATGATGGGAGGTTATAGTTCGCAATAAGAACGGGCCAAGTGCTGTGAGAACTACTCATATCTCCGAAAGGATTCATGTCATCCGTACACAGACATATCCTCATGTTTCTGGGATCGGCAGCAAAGTCTTTGTGCATTCGATCGATATTCTTCCATTGAATCGAATTCGCAGGGTGCCTTAGCAAACCGTCGTTCCTTCTATCTTCGGCATGCCAACGCACTAACTTTGCTTCCTTGGGGTTGAAAAATATTCTCTTGAAGCGATCAATGATAGGTAGATACCACACAACCTTCGCCGGACCACCCCGCTTTGACTTCTTTCCCTCCCCCGCACTTTTCTTTCGCTTGTATCGAGAAGCCTTGCACACAGGACAAGCATCTAGGTCCGCATATTGCTTGTGGTACAATA
Organism: Oryza officinalis; assembly: GCA_008326285.1. Taxonomy (NCBI): domain Eukaryota; kingdom Viridiplantae; phylum Streptophyta; class Magnoliopsida; order Poales; family Poaceae; genus Oryza; species Oryza officinalis. Next base: position 27,785,705 of record BDMV01000012.1, read on the forward strand.
TGCAGTCGTTTGGACAAGCGTGAATTCTACGGACCTCTAACCCCAGGGGACACAGAACCTGCTTTGCTTCATATGTCGTCTTGGGCAATGTGTTCTCTTCAGGAAGCATGGCCTTCAATATTCCCAAAAGTTCCATAAAACTCTTGTCTGTCCATCCACTACTTGCCTTCAGCTTCATTAGATCCAAGGTAGCTGACAATTTGGTATGCTTTGCCTTGCATCCGGTGTATAGAGGTGTCTCGGAGTCACTGACCAACCTGTTGAACTTCATGGAATCTATCTCGTTATGAGCTTGCTACTCAACATCACGTAACATCTCTTGCAGCATATCAAGATCCACATCAACCATTTCACCGCCCAATGGAGATGGTATAAACATGTCATGCTCATCTTCATCTTCATGATTTTCTACATCACTTCTGTTTGCAGCTGCACCACTACCCGATTCTTGCTCTCCATACTTCACCCAACATGTGTAGCCCTTCATGAATCCCCGTTGTATCAAGTGAGAATGTACCTCCTCTCCGCTAAACATAATATCATTCTTGCAATCTCTACATGGACAACACATGTATTTGCTATTTCTTCTTCTTCTATCCTCCTCCGCAACGTTCATAAAACTTAAAACGTCATCTCTATACTCCTTGCAATGACGTTTCAAGGTTATCGCATTCATCCAACTTCGATCCATCGCTGCAAAATTTAATAAAATATTAGTTAACATGCTATTAAATTAAAAAAAATTATTACTACCTTTTTACTTACTTCTAAGATTTTTCTGTTTTTCTTTGAAAAAAAATAACAAAAATTCGCCCCCTTCAACCTTACACCAAAATAGTGAATAGTGAGATAACTTCAGATAACAGTCGGGTGGTCTCTTTATAGTGTGCAAAATATATCTCAATCGGGCCAATGAACAGACATCTCTAACGGGCATACAGCTATCTCTAACGGGCATCAATAAAAGCCCGACACAGATAAGGGTCATCGGTGACGGGCTTTATATTTATCTCAATCGGGCCATCTTTGGAGCCCGTTACCGATGACCCTTATCTCTGATGGGCTCTGTAGATGGACCCGATTGAGATATGCTAGGTCATCTCAATCGGGCCTAAATCTGTACCCGTCACAGATGAGTGTCATCGGTGACGGGCTATATGTACTTGGGCCTAGAGTATGACTGTACGAGTATATCTACAACGGTGCAAATTTAGGCCCGATTGAGATGACTTCGTTCTGACGGCCCAAGTAGTCTAGGCATAATTGAGCCCGTCACAGATGATAGGATCTGTACTAGTGAATACTCTCACCCTTGAGGGAGCATGGCAAGTGTCGGTACACTATATTAAGTCTCTCACCAAATATTTCTCGATAAATGTTTGTTAAGACGCACTTGCCATAAGCAAAGTATGGTCGCCCAATCTTCTGGCTAGGCTGAAGCCCTTGTATGATGCGCCATTGGCTCCATCTTTGTTTGTCACCTCGTCCCTCTAGTATCCACACCTGTAGATAAATAAATATTACACAAATTACATATGAAAAATAGATTAGTTCTTATATTATAGAGAACGTATAATAAACATTATCATCTTGGTATGGAAAGATTTCCATAAACATACAAGTAAAAATTCAACTTGTGCATAGGACGTACTATTGTGAATAGGACGTACTATTTACAATTAAATTTTTTTTCAACGTGTGCAAGTCGAATTTGAACTTACATGTTTAGAAAGTTTAATTTTGTTTAGATTTTTAAGATCTTTTGGATTACATGGAAAAACTAGTGGACCTAGGAAAAAGACTTGGTGAGTGTACCTCAATGCAGATTGAGTTCCGCCGGTGGATGGCGATGGAGACTCCCAGCCTCCCGCCTACATCCGTCAGCTGGCAACAGGCGTCCTCCTTCGCCATGGACACCGGCAAGCGGCACTTGCTCATCGCCGGCAGCGGTGTGATGGCCACGACGCGCTCTTGCTCGAGGTCGAACGACATGATCTCCCTGCCCTTGGTGACCCAGTACGTGGCGCCGTCGACGCTGACGACGCCCCAGGCGGCGCATAGGGTCCACGGCGAAGCCTCCACCGCGCGCCACCACGCGCCGCCGGCGGTGTCTCCCAGCGTGAGGACATTCACCACCCCGCCGTGGCTGCCATGGCGGGAGGGGGACGACGACGCGGTGGCGATGCGCCCCAGCGTGGCATCATCCACCAGCCCGCCATTGGAGGGGAAGTGGACGATCTTGTACTTGCCAGTCGTAGGGTGGTAACCGAAGCTGAGCGTATCCGCACGGCGGTGGCGGCTGGTCGACGGCGGCGGCGACGGGATGTGGAGGGTCTCGCCGGTGACCGGGTTGATCACGAAGATTTACCTTGGCGGTACGTATGTAAGTGGACGGATTTACCTGGTGGAAATTAAGTATCAAGTTGTGGTGCCAGAAGAATAGTGATATTTAACGGACCGAATGGTGTTTACTATGGCCCGGACCATTCAGTATTGACCCTGTACTAATTAATATATACTCAAGTAGACTCTTCTTAACATAAGCAATGCATATATGCTACCTCCATCCTAAACATATATATAGTAAGTTTTAACTATATATATGGACATACATTTATCTATATACATAAAAAGTTGTTATACTTTAGGAGAGCCAGTAGTGATTATGCTCAAATGAGATGAAACCTTTAGAACAAAATTATAAAGCTCGACGACGATGGCAACTACTTTATAATTCATGAACTGTTATTTTAGATCGTTAGCTAGCATATATGGGTGAATTGAAGTGCTATAGACCTATATATTACGACAAAATCAATGTTCTACTTTTTGCTACGAGTTGGAAACAGTTTATATCAGCAACCGTTGTGATAACCAGTTTTGAATCGATAATAATTGGACTTTGTGCACTAGTGAAAGCTATGAGGTTCGATATATAGGGAAATATCCTATGAAAACAAGTTAAAGTGTTAAAAACTCATGAGAATTATATTTAAAAGTTTTGTAAATTCATGAAAAATTACTAGAGATAGTTATAGATATTAAATACATTCTTATCAAATCTCAAATCCAAACTCAACTTCATTTGAGAGAAACAAAAATGACAAATTTTAGGTGAATAGTGTCCCGTTACTATTCATCTGAAATTTGTCTTTTCTGTTACTCTAACAAAAGTTGAGTTTGAACTTAAGATTAGGTGAGAATGTATTTCATATCTACATCTATCTCTAGTAATTTTTTCATAAATTTACAAAACTTTTATATATGATTTTTATGAGTTTTCAACACTTATCTCGTTTTCATCGGATATGTCCTCTAAATATATATATTTGCTCCTCTATACTCCCTCGTTTTAAAATGTATGACGTCGTTAAATTTTTCATAACATTTCACTATTTCTCTTATTTTAAAAAATATATAAATATTATTTATTTTGTTGTGACTTATTTTATCATCTTAACTTATACTTTTATATATTTATACTAATTTTTTTAATAAAATGAATAGTCAAATATTATATGAAAATTCAACGACGTCATATATTTTGAATAGGAGATAGTATATATTTAAGTTTAACCTTACAGCTCCTATTGTCCAGCTCACGTTTTAGATTGGCTCATTGCCTGGAAAGCTATACCGTCCATTTAACATTACAGGTATATATACATATGTAGCAGCTAGCCATAGGAAGATGAACATGTACAAGTTATGGATTCAATTAATTAAATAAAACAAATTCGTTTTAAAAAAAGAACTACATAAACCAAACAGCCTCCCCATATATTCACTTATCTCATATCACTTTATGACTTTAATTATCCTCTTAACCACTAGAACGAATTATCCTGTTCTAGATGCTAACTAAACAGCTAGACCAAACCATTATGCACTATATATCTATGTTTGAAGATGATATGGCCCATCAGTTGCCCATGAGCTAATTATAAGCCAAAACACTTTATTAGTGACAAAAAAATTATTTATGAATAAAACTTTCATATATGTGTTATGAGCTACACTACTAAAAAAATCTATTTTTTCATACGGTTGGACCGTCCGTCTACGCGAAAAGGTATGTGAAAATAACGATTTTTCATGCGGGTGCTTATGTCATCCGCATGCAAATATAAAAATAAAAAAAAACAAAACCCTAGTTTTCCATGGTGTTGGCGCCGGCGGATCCGGCTGTGGCGGGGTCGGCGGCAGCGGATCGGGCCATCGCGGCGCCGGTACCGGCGTATTCGGCCGTCCTGGGCCGGCGGCAACGGATCGGGCCGCCTCATCGGCGGTGGCGGTGCCGCCGCTCCCGGCCACCTCCTCATCGTCGTCGTCCAGGCCGCCGCCCACTCCCAACCGCCTCCTTGTCGACGGTGGCGCCACTCGAGGTCGCCGCCGCCCGCTGCCCTCTTTTGGTCGCCGCCCGCCTCCTCATTGGCAGCGACGCCGCCCGAGGTCACCGCCGTCCAAAGGAGAGGAGAGAAGAGGAAGAGAGAGAGAGGAGAGGAGAGGAGAGAAAGAGAGGAGAGGAGGTGAAAATAATATCAGGACAAGAGAGGAGAGGAAGAGAGAGGATAGGAGGTGAAAAAATTTGAAGTGGTGAGAAGGAAAAGAGAGAGGAGAAGAGAAAAAATCTATTAAGAGAGCGGGGTATTTCTACGTATGGACCTTTTAAGAGGCCTGCATGCAAGAATTTATTTTTGCATGTGGGCTCTTAAGTGGTTATTAAATGGCCTATTAAGAGGTCAACTTGCGAAAATATATTTTTTCATGCGGGTTTCTTAAGAAGTCGTATGTGAAAATGAAGGTCGATTTTTGCAGACGCGAGTAGTTATGATCCATCTGCAATTTATATAGGGTCATTGTACATAGAAATCATTATGTAGTAGTGCTGCTTAAAAACTAATGAATGTAAAAAATATGTTAGAAATTAAGTTTTAAAATTTAAATTTTGGCTAGGACTAATTCCATTCAGCACAAACGATCAGGCTGATACTGTCCCACCACATTCGTGCTCTTGTTGCAACTATCAAATTATTTATCCAAACACACGCACTACCTTAGTGTCGGTTGTCTGGACGTAGGAGAAGACCTGGATGCTCGAGGTCCCGTGCTCTAACAATGCCATCTCCGTTGTCTCATCGTCATCACCAACCAGCCGCACCAGGCTACTCCCGTTGTTGAGGCGGTGTGCACGCATGAAAGTGCACGGTTGCTGCCAAGTGTTGGTCATGATGTGATCTCCATTGGAAAACCAGTATGGCCGTGTGATCTGTTGGTTGTATGGATCCAGCCCATGCACCCTGTACTGGTTTATCCACCCCAGTTTGTGTCCTCCGTCATGGAGTACCCACACCTTTATTGGTTAATTAATCGAAAATTATATATTAATCCCTTCAAAATTAAATATAAAACACTATTAACTTCAACTTTAACCATTAGTACTAATTTAGTGTAAAATTTCATATACATAAATTAGTTTTTTTAAGGAAAATTACTATAGGAGAGTTTCCTACTGTGTAAATTAAATGTATCTTTAACTGCTTAAAAAATTTGTAACTTTTTTATTGTCACAATACGACTTAGTCCGTCCGCAGTGTGCCTTCTAAGCCTAGCTCGTGTAGCCAATAACTGGGTTGTGCCAAATTCAAAATTTCCCAACTCAAACATGAAACTGTAAGGAATCAGATTCTAATACACCCAAATAAAATCAGCAGAAGAGTCAATGAGAGATCCAGGTGTTTCTAAATTCCAAATTTTCAACTAGAACACAAAACTAAAAGGAATCGGACTCTAATCCACCCAAATAAAATCAAAAGAAAGATCTACGGGAGAACTCGAATCCACGACAATAAAGTCAGGAGAGGGTTGAAGGCACTTCAACACGAAACAATCGAAAATCAGATATGAGATTTCCAATTCCACCTTGATCTCCTTCTTCATAAGATCCAAATCCAATCCAAACCCATAAGATTTATGAAATGCTATGCACCAACTCAAATCAAACTCCGAAGAAATCCTCATTAGATAACTCTTGTGAGTAAGAATAAAAAAAGTCAGCCAACAAAACCAAATCACTCTCCAATTCCTCAACCCCACGCAGGTTCTTGGCTAGAAAAGTTATTGCAAGGCATACACAGAGCAAGAGCAAGAAAAAGAAAAATTATAGCAAGGCATACATCACCCGACGCTCCATGCTGACCACCATGCCGGGCCTGCGCAAGTTGAGAAACTACAAAGAGGTTGGCCACCGGCAAGTCGAGAGAAAGAGCCAGAGCCAAAGAGGTGAGCACGGAGGCGTTGTCATGGGCAGTTGCGAGAGAACAAGACATGTGGCATTGCGGTGTGCCGGGGTTGACTGAATGGGGATTAGGGTTGAAGAGGATTGGGTTGTTTCTATCCCATCTCATATGGACTGGTTTGGGCTGAGCTTCACTATTGGATTGGATTGCATCGATCTATCATCTCTTATCTGGGCTGGGCTTGGCTTGGTTTGGCTGATTTGTAATGGACTACTACACACTATATTTCTTGCTTCTCGGTCCAGGTATGATGATCGATTAATTGATCTTTCCCGTCAATTAACCTGCTAATCCTTAAAAAATCAACTTACTAATCCTCTAAAAAAATTAACCTGCTAATGCCATGGTAAATACACGGTAAATCAATATAACCCAATGCATCAACACATCCATACTATTTTTTACCTGCTGCTTCTCTTTTTAAACATATTGAAAACGAATTTTTCCGTCTCATTGAAAGGTATTTCTATTACTATTAGATCTGCAGGTATATATTTTGGATGTATAAATAAATTTCTCGATAGATGTAATATAACTTAAAATTATTAGCAATATTATGTTGGGGTGTATTACCTTATATTTATATATACCTAGCTACTGGAAAAAAATAGAGTGCTTCTGTGTTTTTCATCAGTTGTGCATGCAGTCGAAAAACCTGTGTTTTTCATCAGTTGTGCATGCAGTCGAAAAACCTGATCACACTTTATGCGGTCTATTACAGAAACCAAGTCACTTGACGCAATCCCAGATAAACCATATTAGAACTGAGCCCTTGAGCTCATTCCTTCTCTATTTTTGCTGAGACATTGTTTTGCTCAACCATTATCGTCCTATCCAACTTAGCATACCATCAGCTAAGAGTTCACCACTCTCCCCTCATCCTCTCGACGTAGTAAGCCACTAAAGTTGTTCCTAAAATTCAGATCTTATAAATGCTTTTTACCTCATAGGGACGATCGAGACTGGCATTGAACCTTGCCGCAGACCTTCCAAGCATCACTCGATCCTAAGTCCTCTGCTTTTAAATTATTCCCACTGCTATTGAACGACCATCTGCTCTCTCTTTTTAAGCGGCCACTTCACTCAGTGGTATGCCAACCACACATGCTCTCTCTCTCTTCACTCAACTTCCTTAATTTCCGTTGCAATGCACGGGCATTTTGCTAGTTAATTTACAAAATTTACAAATGTATAGTCAAACAATAAAATGTTGTAGCCATAGTTGCAAAATTTCTTTTGCCCTATGGATAACCAAGGCAAATTCGGTTTTGAATTTGTCTTTGCAGACTACTAAAGAAGGACTGATATCTCGAAAAATTCTATTATTCCTGGTGATCCATTTAAACCAAGCCATAATAATAATGATCTCCATATAAAAAGGAACTTGAAGCTTGATTTTGAGGTCCTCTACTGCCTCTTGTACAGAAAGGTCTGTTCTCCTTGACGGACTTATGAAATTCCAGCACTCTGGCAAAAGAGCAGGTGAAAAAGAGATGTTGCAGTGTTTCTTCCATTTGCCTATTACATAGCACACAATTGTAATCTGGCTTTTCAATTTTCTTCCTTCTCAACATATTTCTTGTGTTCAATCTATCTTTTAAAAGGAGCCAGAATAAAACTCTATGTTTTTGTTGAACACAACTTTGCTATATCCAATGAAACGGTTCTGGGATATTGACTGTCCCTACGAAACTTTTGTAGGCTTTGACTGAAGTGTACACAGGTGAATTTCAGGTATATGTCCATTGATCTCTTTCATCCCACAATATAGTTCCAGCTAATTGTTCTTGCAGGTGTTGATATTGACCATATGCTTTAGGAGAGAGGGGTAATTAAAATATTGTGCTTAGATCCTTCAGACTTACTGCTTGTCTTAGAATGATATTGGGTCTGATGGTATAGGAGAAAAGATGTGGCATAGCTTCCCCCAGGATATGGCCTTCCCAAAGATCTTTCCATAGAAACAAAGTGTTTCCTTTTCTTGGGTGACATACTGCAAGAGCTTTATAAAGATCCAAAAGTTTTAGATTGTCCTTCCACCAAAAATATCCCTCCATCAATCTGTAGGGTGGATGATTATTATAATATAATTGCCAAAGCAGGTTTACCCAAGGTATATCATGATGGTTAAAAAATTTGTGCAGATTCTTTAGAAGCAAAGCATTGTTCTGTGCATATAGGTTTAGCACACCTAACCCACCATTTCTTTTGGGCTGACAAACTTTATCCCATGCTGCACATTGTCTTTATCCAAAGACAATGTCTTCTATATTTATCAATTTGCTTTATAACTTCATTTGGTAGCTTGAAAGTGCACATGCAGAAGGTTGGCAGAGAAGACAAGACAGAGTTTACCAGTTGAAGTCGTGCTCCATATGTTAGGAACATTGAGAATGAGACTAATCTTCTCTCAATTCTTTGAACAATTGGCATGAACAATTGGCTGAGAGGTAAACCCAAATAGGTAAAAGGGAATGTTCCTTGCCGACATTGCAGAGTTTGTGTAAGGTGGGTTATTTTTTCTTCAGATACATTAATTAGGACCATGAAGGATTTGTTATAGTTTATTTTGAGCCCGGTGGAGTCGGCAAAGGTGTTTAGAATTGCTTTGAGGTAAAACATTTCTCTGGGATAGGCTGGTAGCACAAGCAATGTATCATCTGCATATTGTATCACTGGAAAATCTGTGCAATTTGGAATGTTCAAAGGAGATTGAATTATTCCTCTATGCATTGCTTCATTCAAGATTGTTTGTAGCAGATATGTTGCTGGCACAAAAAGTAGAGGAGAGAGTGGGTCTCCCTGTCTTACACCTCTTTTACATCTGATTTTTTTTGCCAGGTACTCCATTTAGAAGAACTGAAGAAGTTGCTGAACTCAAAATCTTGTTCACCCATGAAATCCATCTTTCTCCAAATCCCATGTACTTCATGAGAATCACCATGCTCAATTTCATCAAAAGCCTTTTTAAAGTCTAGCTTGAGAATCACCACTTCCTTCTTAGATTTTTGACAAAAATTTGATATATTCAAATGCCCAAGCTAAACAATCCTAGATAGTCCTGCTTCTTATGAAACCATATTGATTGGAATGAACTAGTTTGAGAATGACCTCTTGCAATCTGTTGGCCAATAGCTTATTGAGAATTTTGAGGGTGATATTTAGAAGGGAAATTGGTCTAAAATCATTTACAGTCATATGTGTATCCTTTTTTGGCACCAAAGTGATGAAAGAATCATTAATGCTTCGAATGTTTATTGTACCTTCCCTGAAATTTTCACATAGCTCATAGAAGTCTTCTTTCACAATTTCCCAGCAAGGTTTTACAAAATCAGTGTTGAAACCATCTGGGCCAGGAGATTTTTCATTGGGCATGGACATGATCAGTACATAATCTGGGCGAGGAGGAAATAAACAAACTGATCATACATAAATTAGTGAGTAGAGGGAGCAATAATATTATTAGCCCTTGCAGATAAATAAATGTTTCAGTCGGTACCTCTTTTCATGCACTAAGAGAATGACAAATGTAGTATTTTTGTTGGTACTAAGAAGAGATAAAGGGGTTAGAGCAACAAAAATATTATTATTTATTATTGCCGGCAGGTCCTGCCATTGTCGGCGGACGAGGTGGAACCGGCGACGGGTGAACGGCGAGAGGACCTCGACGACGGCGTCGGTCGGCAAGTAGTCTTCCATGGTGCGGTCCCGGCACGGCGGCGCGCGCAGTAGCTTCGCTCTGTCTCGCTTCTTCCGGAGTTTCTGACGAATTTTGAGCTATCGTTGGTTGCCAATTTTCTCGTGCCGGGATGGAATAGAATGCTTCGTAAAAAGGGGTGAGGTGATGTAACAGCCATAAACTCTTGGGTGCATCTAAAATTCTGTTGGTTTCATGTTGAATTGGATCATTACCGAGTGAGGCCCGGCAAGGTGCTGCCTGCTGCGCGAGTACGATCTGCACAGAGGAGAAAGATAAGGCAGGGGCAAAAATAGTGTTGAATGGACAAAATATGGTAAAATCACAAAGGAATCAGCCATCTTTGACAAAGAAAGATTGTTCCTTTTGCTTCTCGGCCACGGTTCAACTGTAACGCTAGGCACAACTAGGTTTACCATATCATGTTGGAAATAAAAAACTGCCCCCTTGCCAATTTAACGAAAATCGATAAAAACCAAGGACTCTAATTAACGTGGTATAAAAACAAGCTATATAAAACCAATCGATTCGTGACCAGCTATATAGGACCGATTAGTTTCACAAACCGACTACAAACGGTTTCACCATCACAAAACCTTTTTTTTTTCACCTTCTCTCCATGACTGATCCCCTTTCACGCGCGTCGTGCTCGCTGAGCTTGCCACTGCCACCTTCTCCCCACAAGGTGTTCATGGGAGACTGCTACAAATCGGACATCCAATCTATTTCAAAAGATCGGACGATGTTGCACCATGTTGTTGTAAAATGTTTCAACATGTTTCACCACTTGATAGAAAATGTTTCAACAAAAATGTTTTAGATGTTCCATCGATCGGAGAAAAATGTTTCATTGCTCAAGTGAAAAATGTTTCAGCTCTCAAAACATGATTTTTCAACATTACAAAAAAAGGACCAACAATATAAATGGTGAAACATAATCAAATCACACATGAAACAATTTGCAACACCATGTGAAACGATGATTTTAAGCTATTGAAACATCAGCCAGATCTAAGTAAAATTCAAGACAAAATATGAAACACCATTAAAAATCCACTACAACACTTTGATCCAACCAATGAAACATCCACGTATATGGACTGAAACATCAAAAATTCATAAAAAAAACATGCTAGACATACCTCTTCCTCATCTCTGATGGTTGGCCACCGCGTCAGTGCCGGATGCTGCCCCGGCTGCGAGGGGACGTCACTGACGATGGCGTGCAGCTGCCAGGATGGCGTTGCGGCCAATGATGCCCTACAACCTCCACCCGCTCCAGCAGCCACTCTACGCACGTCGCCATCGATGCGTAGAGCTCGGCCATGTCCGTGTCACCGCTGCCTCCGCGGAGAGCTCAGCGTGTCCACGTCGCCACCATCATCGTGGACAACTCGTCCATGTCCCCGTTGCCATCACTGCCACGAGATCTCGTCCATCATCTGCGCTGCCACAGCTAATCCACCGCCATGGCCTTGCTCTCTTGTCGGTATTATGGGCTCCTCATGCATCAGCCACCTCCATGGCTCTATAACGGTGGGGGGAGAGGGAGAGAGAGAGAAAGAAAAGGGAGAGGAGTGGATAAGAATGGCTCTATCACGGTGGGGAAAAAGGGGTAGGAGTGGATAGGAAGTGAGTGGCCAGCGTGCGTCCGATATTTTGTTTTCCTCCGAATGACCGAGGCGAAGCATTTTCTGCGTTCATGGCAAACATGCCAAGTGCTACTCAATTTTGAGGCAAGTGTCACTGCTACGTAAACGATTTTTCTTGTAAAGGACCCCCGTAATTTATAAACATATAGTAATTAGTTATGCCTATAAAAATTGACTTGTATTTTCACATACGACTCCTTAAAAGATCTGTATGCAAAAATTAATTTTCGCAGATAGACCGTCTAACAGACCCATATGCGAAAATACCCCTCTCTCTTCCCACTTTTTTTCTCCCCTCCTCTCTCTCTCCAACAAAGTCCTCTCCCGTCCACTCCTTCACTCCGACTCCTTATAACCATATCTCCATCTCTCCTCTATCCCTCTCCCCCACTTGGCTACTCTTCCTCTTCCCCACTCCACTCCCCTCTCCTACCTCTCGACGGCGGGCTCAGGCGGCAGCAATGGGCAAGGGCTCGGGCGACGGAGGTGGCGGACGATGGCAGCGGGCATGGGCGAGGGCTCGGGCGACGGAGGTGGCGGACGATGGCAGCGGGCATGGGCGAGGGCTCGGGCGACGGAGCTGGCAGACGATGGCAGCGGGCATGGGCGAGGGCAGCGGCGGCAGGCTATGGCAATGGCGATGGCGGGCTCCGACGTTGGTGGCGATGGGCGAGGGCGACGACGGTGGTGAGCTCGAGCCAAGAGCAACAGCAGTGGCTGGTGAGGGCGAGGGGTGGGGCGGATCCGGTGCCCCTCCCTCTCCTACACGGATTCCGCTGCTGCTCTGGCCCCAACCGCGCGGACCCACCGGCGGCGACGACAGGCCCCTCCTCCCCTCCCACGTGGATCCCGCCGCCTTTCCTCCCTCCACACGCGCGGATCCACCGGTGCCGGCAACGAGTGGGGCGGATCCGGTGCCCCCCTCCCACGCGGATCTCGCCGCCTCTTCGCTCCCCACGTGCGTGGATCTGTTGGCGGCGGTGACGGGAGAGGCGACGGCAACGGCAGTAGATGGCTAGGATTAGGGTTAGGGTTTTGGGGCTAGGATTTTTGTTTTTGAAAGTTTTATTTTTTTGCAATTTTTGATTTTTCGCGTGTGTATGGATTTTCGTAGACACCTGGGTGCATGCGGGCCATCCACCTACATGCGAAAATCGATTTTGACCACATGAAAAAATCAATTTTGTAGTAGTGTGCATGATGAATTTTCATGGCAAATAAGTTGTTCAACTATCGAGCCTCTGTATTCTCCCATCATTTCGGAACGTAATAATATTGTCACTGTTTGCAAACTTACATAAAAAAAGGAATAATCTCAGTGTAGTAAATGTCAAAACGTCAAAAAAAAAAGTTTGTTTCGAGCATAGCTTCTTTCTACATGTGTCCATCCACTACTTGCCTTCAGCTTTATTAGATCCAAGATAGCTGATAATTTGGTGTCTTTTACCTTGCATCGGGCGTAAAGAGGTATCTCCGAGTCACTGACTAACCTAGTGAACTTTATGGAATCTATCTCGTTATAAGCTGGGTCCTAAACGTCATGCAACATGTCTTGCAGCAGATCGTGATCCACATCAACCATTTCACCGTCCAATAAAGAAGGTACAAACATATCATGCTCATCTTCATCTTCCTGATTTTGTGTACCATTTCTGTCTGTAGTTGTAACATCGTCGACTGATTCTTGCTCTTCATGCTTCACCCAACATGTGTACTCGACGTATCAAACGAGCGTGTACGTCCACTCTGTTATCAAGCATCATCTTATTTCTACAATCTGCACATGAACAACACATGTAATAGTTGTTTCTTTTTTTCCTGTCCTCCTTCGCGGCGTTTATAAAATTTGAAACGTCACTTCTATACTCTTTGTCATGTCACACAGTTCTATACATCCAACTTTGATCCATCGCTGTAAAAGTGAACAAATATTATATAAATATTTTGTAAGATAAGTATTACTAAATTTACGGGAATTGATTAGTATTTTTCAATTATTTTTATGAATTTTCTGTTTTTCTTGAAAAAAGAGACAAACATCGCCCCTTCAACCTCCTACCAAAATAGTGAACAGTGGGATAACCATTCCCTAGACAGTCGGGGTATTTATAGTGTGCAACAAATATCGGTAATGGCCAATGAACGGACATCAGTGATGGGTTTTGCAGTTATCTTTATCAGGCCTAAGTTTGCGTCCAACCATCGATGACGGGCCTAAATATTATCTTTATCGGGTCTCAATTTGAGATAGGTTTAGGGCCCGACAAAGATTAAAAGATTACAATACTTTGTAATCTTTGTCGGGCCAAAAAATAAGCCCGTCACTGATAGGTCTTAACGGTGACGGGCTCAAAATACATGTAAAAGAATAATGTCTGTACGAGTATATCTTTGTCAGTGTTTATTTTGATCTGTTAAAGATGATAACGCTATGACGGTTTCTATATCCCCGACACGGTTTGTATGTACTAGTGCTGTGGTTCTGACGTAGGGAAACGCCTGGACGTCGTGGCAGGCATCGTGCATCGCCACCGCCGTGTCCGTTAGAAGGTTAGCCAGCGCGAAGCTGCTACCGTCAAATGAGGCGGTGCAGCCGGTGCGCGTGCAGTGAGCCGCTGTGTGTGATCCGCATGTCGGTCAGGACGTGCTCGCCGTGGCAGAAGTAAGGCCATACCATACGCTGGGCGTCAAACCCTGTATGCTGCATGGCCGGGACCATGTTTGCTAGTCTCCTCTTCCACCTTCGATCGAGCACCCACACCTGCACGATACACACGTACGCATGCAGGAGTAGATTTACACGGTTAATATAAACTATGTCATATATGAACGTTACAAATCAATTTATTATATATATATATATATATATATATATATACACTATATATACAAATATATATATACGGTTACGCTACGTGGAGCGCTGCGCGCTAGTAAAACCGTGACATGACTCACAGCGAGATTCCGCATCCCCGACGCACAGTCCCACCACCCGGTTTTACCGTCCCCTTCACATCCCACCGTTCTTCTCGGTTAAAAAATTACTCTTTGCAGTTTTACATGTGGATCATGGTTTGATCCCGATTTTCACGGCGTGACTCCTCCGGTTCGGCCCCACCCCATTTCTATCGCTGCCCATCTGGTGTGAGTGAAATAATTACCGGCAAAAGCACAACAACTCACTAATAATTATTACCAGTAATTTTTTTACTATCCATTTATTAGCGAATACTTTTTCTCTTCTGTCATTGTCAGGTGCTCGGTCAATAGTAGTTATGCAAGTAATATTTTTACTTGCATATATTTGTCTCATTTTACTCGTATGTTTTCATAGTAATAGTATTACTCCATTATTAAAAAATAATATTTTTACTTATGTATTCTCGTAGTAATATTTTTACTTGTATGTTCTCGTATAATAATTTTACTCTATTGTACATTTTCATTGGTTACATTCCTTAGTCACAGAAAATATGTGAAATAACACTATTGTACCATACATATAGTTATGTCATATTAGTCGCTGTATGGGTAAGAAATACACAGCAAACAAGAAACACGTTCTGGGAGAGAGTAATGACAGCCGCCAGCATTGGATAGCTAGATGTCAATGGCGAGGATCCCTGCCCAGTGATGTTGCGGGCCGGCCTTGACGCCGTGCGTCCCCGCCCTGGCGGCCGACATATCCGCACGCTGACTGATCACCGGCCGTCACCTCCCAGATCTGAGCTACCATCAGGACTGCCTCCACCTCCATATCTGAGGCAACCTGATGCTAGCCATAGGGGAGACCTGCCAGCAAGAGAAGCCATCCAGATGACGCCCATGGTGGTTCTGAATGAGACGTCATCCTCTCTGCTCCTCCGTCCACAACGAAGAAGACAGGCGACAGCAGTGGACGATGACCCATGGAGCCACCCATCCTCATCAAGCCGGTCGTCATCGGAAGCGAGACAGAACGACCTGGCAGAGGCCTTCTTCGATCAGGCCGACGACACGGACTGCAAGAGTGCTAGCGAGGTACTCGGAGAGACCGGCTGGCCGCCCTCGTCCCACCGCGCGGCCGCGACTAGTTCCCTCACCGGCAAGCCAATGGACCTTGTCGCTGTCCCCTGAGGACCTGCCTCCACCGGATATGCGGTGACAACCCGTGAGGGTGCCGTCCATCGGCCGTCGTCGCCCCATTGCCGCTCTCGAGCAACCTCAACCCCTTGGGATGGCCCCATTCGCCGGAGGAGGATGGGGGACGCCGCTGGCCATCCAAGACGCTGCCACCGCCGTCTCCCCGCTGATGTCGACCAGCCCAGATCGCCATCACCAGCTTGAGATCCTAAGAAAACAGAATGATAAAGAAAAGAATGGTTGGATATGCTGGGATGGGTGGTTACCGACAAAAATGGGTATAAATAGACTTAGTGGTGGGATACTCTTACAATAGTTAAAAAATTACTCCACTGAAGATGGTAGGCATATGGTAGTAAAAAAATTGCTGATTGTATTTGTTGGTGTGAGAATTGATAGGAGATCAGAGGGTGTGCTACTAAGCTATGTGACACCCTACGTGCCATGTAGTATCTCTCTCTATATATATCATATTACAAGCTAGTGAGAGGAACATTAATTTGGATGTAATATTATTGCCAACTTTAAATGATAGGATATATTTCTCTTCATTCTTTGTTAAATACTCCCTCCATCTCAAATTATAAGACCTATATCTTTTTACACGGGTTTCAGTGACATACTTTGATCATTAATTTATTTCATGTTATGTTTCCAACAAATAGGCAATTAGCATCACATAAAAATACTTTAAAATATGAAATTAGTGATATAACATGCATAATACTTAGCATAAATATGGTTAGTATGATTATTAGTTAAAAGTTATCGAGTTTGATTTTTCTTAAAAAGAGGACGTCGTATAGTTTGGGACGAAGGGAGTATTTTTTCACCTGGTTTTGAAACTTTGTAAGAGGCTATAGCTTCTAGAAAAGTAAAAAAAATACTTGTACGTTACAATAGGTGAAAATAATTTTGACAATTGATAAAAACTTTGCCAATTTAAATGACAAATCAAAACCAGACAAACAAAACAATAGTAAAACAAAGTCAAAAATCATATGTAGCATTGAACCGGGTTACGCGTGCTTCATGCATCATCACACAAAGAATCCCTTATGTACAACTTTTCATAGCTTCACAAATCGATCGGGTGGCTATTCCATAAGTTAACACATGTGCATTTTGCTATACCTCATGGATCAAAGTTTGAAATTTAGATTATTCAATTAGTAAAAGTTTTACTGTAGATGAAAAATATTTTCAAAGTAACAAACTTGTCGCATACACACTTTAAACAATGATAAATTCAAAAGAAAAATATTTATGAGGAAATAAATTTGAAAGAGAAAAAAGGAAAAAAAGAGAAAAGCAGGAGAAAAGAGAGGAGATTGGAAGGAGAGGGAGATGATCAGGATTATCGGGAAAATAAAGGAGAAAAAGAAAAAGAAGAAAGGGACAGAAAGAAGACGTCGATTGATGGAAGGGCATGCGCAGCACGGAGTGGAGACGCGCAGGATAGGGTGGCGGGATGGTGTGGCCGGTTTTGTTGGGCTGAGAGAGGTAGGTATTGGGTTGGGATAGAGATGTATAATAGTTATTCTAGACTCACGTTGAATTGGGTATAAGTGACATAAAATAACTTAAAAACCAACTCAAACACGGATGACGTACCAAAATTTTGACAAAAACATCTTTATTTTTATAATATAATAGAGATTAAGAAGAAAAAAAACATGCTAGGGAGAGTGAACACTGGGTCCTTTAAGAACGTTTTAGCTCTTAGCTAAATTTAGCTTTTTCGCTTTATTTTAGTATTGGACCTGGTTAGTTTGGGCTTTCTTTCTAATTACGGATCATTATATGATCTACTCTCTTTATTTTATATTATAAGTTATTTGATATTTTTTAGTCAAACTTTTTAAAATTTGACTAAGTTTGTACAAAAATTGAGCAACATAATATCTAAACAAATATTAGATGCTAGTATTATTACAAGGTGCGTAGCATGCTTTTAAACTACATAATGCACCTCATGGGCCCTACTTGATCCTGGTGGCCCCTCTGGTTCCCCAAGTCTCCATCCTTCATGGTAATTTTGAAAACTTGCATTCCTCTTGCCTCTGTTTTTAAATACGATTATTATTTTTCCCTTATTTTACTAACTTTGTGATTTTGCCCTTAGTTTTTTAAAGGGAAGATGTTGTTTGCCCATAGTTTAGATGTCCCTTAGCTAGATGAGCCCAGATGAAGTGAGTTAAAATAGATAAAAAAAATGAAAAACACAGTGCACCCTTCCTATCACAAATTAAGTCCTACCTACCTGGCTATCAAAACAAGAGCAAAACACATAATCCTAACAAACGTAGTGGTTAAATTTGCAAAGACATATATGTCGTTTTACCACTTAATTAAAATCCTTTTAACAGATATTAGATACTCTCTTTCCGTTTTCGTTTCATATTACAAGTCGTTTAACTTTTTTTAATCAAAATTTTTTAAGTTTAATCAAATTTATAGAAAAATTTAACAAAATCTACAATACAAAATTAGCTTCATTAAATTTAGCATTAAATAAATTTTAATATTATATTTGTTTTATATTAAAAATATTAGTTTATTTTTCTATAAATTTGATTAAACTTTTAAAAAAATTTAGCTAAAACAATCAAACGACTTGCAATATCAAACGTTGGAAGTACAAGGTGCTTATTTGGTCTACAGTACTAATTTGTACCTCAACAATGGTTGTAGTCGGGTAGCTGTCGGTGCATCCCATTATGGCGACACCCAGCTCTCCGTCGACCACCGCCAGGTCGCTCAGCAATGTTCCGAGCGGCATCGCCGGAAGCGACTCGACGGGCGCGACGCGCGCTCTCGTGCTCGAGGTCGAACGACATGACGGCGTTGTCCGCGGCGACCCAGTACCGCTGTTCCAGATCTCCCGGCCGCCGCCGATCGACGACGGCGGCGACAGGTCGTCGAAGACGTGGGCGGAGCACCTCGGCTCCGGCGAGTGGCTGCTACGGTAAAGAAGACCAGTGCCTTGGCGCGGCGGCTCCGGCCCTCCGGCGTGCGCGCGTCGACGACGTCCCGCCACCGCAGGCAGACGAGGCGGGATCGTCGCCGGGCGCTCGGCGGGAGGCGCAGCAGGATCTCCACGAAGGCATCGCATCAGTCGGGAGGACGTCCAAGATGCTGTCGCCCATGGCGGCGGCGCCGCCGCCGCTCTGTCTCGTGATCGCTTCGTCCACGCTGATTTTGTGGGCTGCAAGTTGTAGTTGTTTATAGGAAACCGAGCCGATACGTGAATCCGGTTGGCAAGGAACTAAAGGAGGGTAATATGGGCCACAAGCTAAAGTGCTAATGGGCCGGCATGGGCTAATTTGCTGATGCAAGACAATGTCACACTGGCTTCCTTTTTAATTGCTCAAAGAAAGTGTGTCCAGTACACTTTTCGATCAAAAATATTCAATATATTAGAATATGACTGATTTGAACCTTTTGAACTATGGACATCAACTTTATATTGGAAATAAATTAATCGTATTGTGATAGTACTTTTCAAATCAAATGTATTGTGATAGTAAGTGAACTCGGGTCTACGGGCGCAACATGCTGTTGGGGGCTGCACGAACGGGAGCATGTTAGGACCCTCCTATTCGGGTCATCCGTGGGCTTATAGGGAATTGCTCCTTCTAGTAGCATATAAGAGAGATTGTTTTAATTCATTTTAATCAATATACATTTAGATTTTAAACACGAATGTCTTTTCAATATTTCAAATCAACTTTTAAAAGTGATGTGACTTTATTTGTCTTAAAAATAATTTGAACATATTATGACCTTTTTACATTTTTATAGGTTTTATACGCATAATTTACTAATAAAATTATTACTCTCCATGACCGTGTCACTATCCGAAACAATTTTTTGGAGTGAATTTTTCAGTAGATTATTCTGTGCTTTTATACTCTGAGGATATATTTATGCTTCTTTAATTAAATCTTAATGTTTGGCTAATCTCTTCATTCCTAATCTATGCCAACACAGTACACCGAGTGCAGACAGACATAAAAACAAATCACACACACACAAGGACATAGCAAAGTGGGATATGATATTGATTGTTCATATGCAATACCATCAGTTGCTGACCTTTCTGAAGCGGAAGGATGAGCAACAAAGATCTGCCCCAGTTGACAAAGCCTGATATGATGCCAGGGATACATTATACACAGTTTTGTGTACCAAAAAGTGCAGAAGCCATGGTCCATGTCCAAACCATATGGCTCAGAGCTCACATCCTATGGATAACACCACCAATTTATCCACTTCCTTGATTGTATAGTATTGCTTGCCCATCCCTTTGGACCCTACCATCACAAATATCTCTCCTTGTTGCTGGGGGACCCAAAGAGAGAAATATCCTGCAATAGATATTTTTATAGGGGGCTGAAAATGGTGATGGTTTGGGTCACTGAAAAGTGGGGCCAAAACCGCACCATTTGCATCCAAATTTCATGTCTTTTTCACAAAGCTCAGACAAATCAAGATTTGGGGCATTATTCATGGTCCATAGGAATGCATGGCCACTGGAGAGGAGTGGGCCAAGTCACTTGGAGACCATCTGAACCTTAAAATAGATATGCCTGACCGACCTGGTAAATGCCAGGATTTTTTTCTGAGATATTCTTATTTGTTTCACCTAAAAATAATGGTGGTATTCAGTAGTGGTCCTTTTCTTTCTTTCTCTTTTGACATGGGAGATATTAGAGCACCTACAGTAGTTCTTTCTGATGGACAAATATGAGTATATAAAATAACATGATGATTTCTCAACAGCATTATTTAATATTTGAGAATTTCAAAGAGGTAATTTCATAAAAAAATTTAATTAAGAGAATACAATAGATTGGGTTATATTCTCCGCCAAATATTTCACAGTAAATAAAAATTCTTTCACAGTTTAGCAAGTAAAATTAATGTCCCAAACAAAAGCATGCTTTGCCATATTGGCATTCACAATGCATGCATGCTTATTCAATTAGAAACATCCACACTGAACCCCCTTTTTTTTTACCAAACAACAAAAAGAAAAACAATATTTTCACTGTCAAAACGCACTCCTCCACATGCCTTCAATTCAGTACCATGTTTGACTTAAAACCGGCGATATTATTAGCTAAAATACTAGTCGCAGGAGCCACGTAATCTGGCAGCTCCAAAAAAAGGAAATCCGACTTGGTAAGAACCCCTCCAGAGACACGCTCATCACTCTCCTCTCCTCCCCTCACCTCACCTCACTCCTCACTACTTTCCCGCTTTCCTCGTATAAAACCTCCTCCCCCCCACCCCCCCTCCCCTTGCATGCATCAACGCTCCACCTCCAAGAAACCACCTCCTCCTCACCCCCACCCCCCATTCCCAATCTCAATCTCAATCTCAATCTCACTCTCTCCCCCACGATCCCAATCTCAATTCCATGGTGTGTTGTTGATCGATCGTTCTTGATTTCTTTTTGAGCCCAAGATTTGATCGCCGGAGGAGATGAAGGTGGATACGGAGATGGAGAGGCTGCTCGACGAGATCCCCATGCTGCACCACGGCGACCTGCTCGGGCAGCGCGAGGCGGGGGATGATGGTGGGTTTGACGTTTCTTGCCTCATCAGGGAGCTCGCCGAGATGGGGGTGGTGGAGGACGACGACGACGACGGAATGCTGCCGTCGCCGCCGGGGTTCTTTGGAGGCGGCGGCGGCTTGTCTCCGACGTCCAGCCTCTGTTTCGTGGGTCAGGAGGGGGCGTTCACGGCGCAATCGCGGACGTTCTCACTGGAGAGGCGCCGCGTGGACGCGCCGCCGCCGCCGTCGTCGTCCCTGTTCGACCCGTTCGCCGGCTTCTGCTTGTTCGACGCCACCGCCGGCGCGGACTCCGACGGGTGGGACGTCAGGTGCTCGTCGCCCCCGCCCCCGCCGCCACCGCAGGCGCCGCCGGCGAGGGGGCGGAGCAAGGCGGCGAGGAGGAAGGGCGGGTGCGCGGCGCCCGCGGCGGCGGCGGCGGCGAGCCCGACGAAGAAGTGCGCGGCCACGGCGGCGTCGGCGGCGGCGAGGTACGAGAGCCTCGCCGGGCTGCGCGGGTTCATGTACCACATCGCTAGGGACCAGCACGGGTGCAGGTTTCTGCAGCAGCGGCTCGACGACGGCAAGCGCGAGGTCGACTTCATCTTCGCCGGCGTCGCGCGCCACGCCGTCGAGCTGATGGTGAACCCTTTCGGCAACTACCTCATGCAGAAGCTGCTCGCCGTTTGCGACGACGAGCAGCGGATGGCCATCGTCCTCACCCTCACCAAGGACCCCTTCGTCCTCGTCAGGATCTCCCTCAATGTCCACGGGTAAGGAACCCGAACAATTAACTGCTAATTACTAGTAGTGATTAGTGAAATTTTTTTGATCTTTTTGCGAACCGTGTGTGATGATGGAGTTGATTTCAGGACAAGGGCAGTGCAGAAGCTGATCGAGAGCCTGAGCACAAGGGAGGAGATCCAGCTCGTCGTGGAGGCGCTGCGCCCCGGGTTTTTGGAGCTCATCAAGGATCCTAATGGCAATCATGTCGTGCAGAGGTGCTTGCAATCCTTTGATGCCAATGACAACAAGGTATGCATCTCAACTTCTGAACAAAGTTTATATGCCACTACTGTCTGTATGGAATTCAGAGAAAAAAATGGTAATTCCTATTCATAAGTTTGTTATGGTTTAAGTATTCAGAAAAATAAGCTGATGTGAGATTGTAGATATTGTGATGTGCAATGTGAATGCACAATTCTTGATCTTTCGTTGCTGACTGAATTTTGTGGATAACACTGTTCACTGTTCACAATTGAACTAGTAAAAATTTGTTTGTCTGACTGTAGTGTACTGATAACTTTTTCTCCCTGATGAGACATGAACTGACTGAATTTGCTACTTTCAGCCGATCTTTGAGGCCGCTGCCATTCATTGTCTCGACATTGGGATGCAATGCCATGGTTGCTGCGTCCTGCAGCGGTGCATTGCTCGTTCAGGGGGTGAGCAGAGGGAGAAGTTGGTTGCTGCGATCGCTTCGAATGGGTTCGAACTTGCGCAAGATGCCTATGGGTAATACTCTGTTTTAATACTCTGTTTGGAACTCTGCATTTGCGTTTCTTGTATTAGCTATATGAAACAAAAATGAGTATCTGTAGAAGCTACCTGCTCTGTTTTTCAGGAACTATGTTGTTCAGTATGTCATAGACCTGAAGGTACCCACTGCAAATGCAAGCCTGACAAAGCAGTTTCAGGGCAGGTATATTCACCTCTCCATGCAGAAGTTCAGCAGCAATGTGGTTGAGAAATGCCTGAAAGTGTTCAAGGAAGCTGACAAGGCTACCATCATCCTGGAGCTCCTTGCTGTGCCACACTTTGAGCAGCTGCTTCAGCACCCCTTCGCAAACTATGTCATCTACTCAGCTATCCAGAATTCCAAGGTAAAACACCTGATGCAAAATTTGGTAGTAACCAGAGTATTATGACAGCAACCTGACTTTACGGTATTCGTCGTTGTGCGTAAATTTTCAGGGTTCACTCCACTCCGCGCTGACGAACGCGATCCGGCCTCATGTGGAACTGCTCAGGACTAGTCCATACTGCAAGAGGATCTACTCTCGAGCTTTGCTGAAGAAGTGATGAGCTGACGACGCTTTTTTCAGCATGTAACAACAAAGGCTGTTGTCTTGTGTTATTTCTTCAGACTCGAAAGGGATAAAAAGGTGATCGGGAAGACTGTTGTTTTGTGTTACTATTCAGATTCAAATGGGATAAAGGTGATCGCACCATGTAGATTTGTATAAATGAGTGTTCTTTAGTCATGTACTTTTAGCTGTACCTGTACTTGGTGCACTCTTGTGTTGTCATAAACCATTTGAGATGGAATAAGTTCCAATTGGGCAAATCATCATCACAAAATACCAATATCTTTTATGTCATTTGTTCATTATCCGTACAAGATTGTTACTTCTTATTCTTCTTCTTGCTTACTGTTCCAAATTATTGCAAGAAAAGAAACACCTAGCAAAAATAAATAAATAAAACAAAGGAGACATAGAATTTGTTATCCTCAATCAGATTGTCAAGCAAACGTTTTTCAGCACATAATAAATGAGTAGTGGGGAGCATGATTTCAGTCTTATTGTATTACCTAACAGTTAAATTAACTGAACCGTAAGCAAGGCCTTTCTCGTTTTGCCAATTCAATTTTAGTTGAATATTAATAGGGATTATGTACCATTTATTTTTTGCAACCTTCTGTGTAGTGTGCACTTGAGATAAAAATGGAAAGAGGAGAAGGAAGTAGACAAAAGTGACACAGTGATTTATCCCAAAGTTTTCTCTGAAGCTAACATTAACTAAAAACACTTTTTTGTCTATCCTCATGATCCGGGAAATACTATGCTATTTCCTCTTCTTATAAAACTGCTTTGTACTTTGTTCATTGGATTTATATGAATTCATTGTGATAATGAAATAGGAGAAGTAAACATACTACCAAAGTGGCTAACTCCCTCAATAAATTTTTTCCAATAATATTCTATTATGTGGTTTTCCCAGTTTGCTCAAATGATGGGAGGCAAAAGCATCCTTAGCCACACCGGCACCTAGGGTTGTTGCAGTTTGATCCTCAAGCCCCCTCTGGCAATGTATTTATATACTCATTCAATCATGTCTTGTTCTTTGAAGATCATGCACATTAGTTCATCTTCTTGCTCCTCCCATGGCACAATGATCAACACACTCCAAGTTCTAGTCCTTGGCATGGAATACCATACTAGGAGCATTCATCTTGCTATCTTTTTGTTGATGCCTACCATGCCTAACAATGTATTGGATGAGACCGTTTTGTGAGTATAATGAAGAAACTTATTTGTGAAAAACCTTGAGGAAGCGATGATTATAAAGACTAATTATGTGTGTATGAGTGTGCATCTGCGCGTGTTTGGGGGAATTCTCTACTATACCCAACTTATTTGTAGGTTTCGGTTATGCATTCTCCACCAAGAAAAAAAGGGAATGCAGTGCAATTGAATTCACTACAGTTTTAGAGATGAAATGAATTCAAATTTGTACATGTCTTTATTCAAGAGTAAATTATTCGCCACCAACCTACAAGTACTACCAACTAGCTAGCCAAGTACAATCCCATTGAAGTTCACTCATCATGCTTCCACAATATATAATGGTATAGACAATACAGGTATAGTTGGTGCTTTTGCATAAATGAAATTTTAATGAAAGTAAAACCAGAGAATGCAAAAGGTTAACACAAAAGTGCATCAATTTTGAATGTTACATGGCAGGTTTAGTGCTTAGAACACATTACAAAGAGTGCAAAGATATGAAGCCGAATTATATATGTTGTGTACTCTAAGAGCATCGTACAATACAAAATGTTGTCTGGTGTAACTGCTTATCCTAAGGGTTCATTCCACTTTGCACTATCAAATGAGATCCATTCTCACGTGGAATTGCTCAGAACGAGTCCATACTGCAAGAAGATCTACTCTAGAGCTTTGCTGAAGAAGTGATGAGCTGACGGCATGCTTTTTCAGCATGTAACAACAAAGGCTGTTTTCTTGTGCTATTTCTTAGAATTCAAAAGGGATAAAATGTGATCGGCAAGACTATTGTTTTGTGTTATTATTCAGATTCAAATGGGATAAAGGTCATCACGCCATATAGATTTGTATAAATGAGTGTTCTTTAGTCCCATACTTTTATATATAAATGTACTGGGTACACTCTTGTTCTGTCATAAACCATCTGAGATGGAATAAGTTCCAATCGAGCAAATCATCATCACAAAGTACCAATATTTTTAATGTCATTTGTTCATCATCTGTACAAGAATTTTGCATCTTATTCGTCTTCTTGGTTACTGTTCCAAACCATGGCACGAAATGGAACTCCTCGCAAAAATAAATAAATAAATAAAACAAAGGGAACATAGAATTTGTTATCCTCAAATCAGATGTTCAAGAAAAACATTTTCAGCTCATACTAGCAGTGGGGGAGCATGATTTCAGCCTTATGACATGACCTACCAATTAAAATTAACTCAACTGTAAGCAAGGCCTTCCTCATTTTGTCAAAATAATTCAGTTTCAGTTGAGGAAACTATTCTAAACTTTTGAGGGAACATCCCTCGTTGTTTGTATGTCACCCAATAAGTTATGAAAAAAAATAAAAAAAATTAACAAGATAGATTAATATATGATATATCACTCCACAAACATGCATGGTTAAATTTAGCTTCTACATGTTATAACGAAAAAAACAAATTTAACTATTAATATACGTTAACTAGCTATAGTTTAATTTGTTTACTTTATTACAACGTGTAGAAGTTAAATTTTAACTTGCATATTTGTGGAGTAATATATTATATATTAATCTATCTTCTAAATTTTCGTTATTTTTTTATGACTATTTAGATCACATGCAAACGAGGAAATGTCTCCTCGACAGTTTAAATTCCACTCCTGGATTTTGTACCATTAAATTTCTGCAATCCTTCCGTGTAGCGCAGACACAGTGTGTTTCTCTTCCGAAGTTCTCACTAAAGCCAACACTCATGTTTTCCCCAATTTACTGGAATGATGAAAGGCGAAAGCAACATATTCAATCGTAACATGTGCATTCAAGGTCATGCACATTAGTTTATCTTCTTGTTCCTCCCATGGCACAATGGTTGAAATATTCAACAAGTTCTAGTCCTTGGTACGGAATACCATACTAGGAGCATTCAGCTTCCTACCTTTTTTCCTTGGTATGGAATACCATACTAGGAGCATTCAGCTTCCTACCTTTTTACTGAGAGAAAATTCCTTCTATGCCGCTAAAAGTTCACCAGTTTTTTTATATGCCAACGTAAATTAGCAATTCCTGTACATGCCATTAAATGGAATTTTCGTTCACCTATATTCCATCCATGTCACTCAAGAGTAGAAATAGTGTTAGCTTTTTTGAAAAATGACAAAATTGCCCCTAGACTCCCTTTCCTTATATGTAAAGCACAAATCAGGAATGAGTGGCAGTTGAAACTACGACTACAACTTTAGCGATCATTACTGATTCAACACACAAACAATGACCGGATGCAATGTTTATTTCTCTTCGATTTTATAGTTAATTTATAGATTATAGAAAGAAATAGTTCATAATCTTTTTTAAATGGCACTAAGAACAATAATTTAATTAGTTATAATCTAATGTATCTAACTGGATGAAAGCATTCAGTTTTTTTTAAAAAGCAATCTCTTGGCTTAGCAAACTGATTGTGTACTTAATTTAATCGCAAAAATAGGTATGCTTAACTTAAAAAGTTACGTGCTTAATTTAATCTTGCCATGGAAGTAATTAACTTCATGATACTGACATTAGTTGATTAACACCAAGAAAATGCATCAGCTTTGTTTGTTCATAGTGAAAAAACTAACACAAAATTGAGGAATTTTTAGAATATTTACCTGCCTTCTCCTGAGCCATATGTATGGACGTGGTGTAGTAGACGAACACCAATACTTGAGAGATAAAATGGGGAGGCAGTGCATAAGAAGGAAGGGAAAAGAAAGCTAAGGGTAATTTTGTACTTTCCATGCCAACTAAATAGTCAGATGACGTGGATGGCATATGAGAAAAGGAAAAAATCTTTTAGTGGCATGTACGGGAATAGCAAATTTTCAATGGCATATGAGGAAACCGGTGAACTTTCAATGGCATATAAGGAATTTTCTCTTTTTCTAATGTCTACCAAGAGAAACAATGTATTGGATGAGAGACGATTTTGTGAGTGCAGTGTATAATCTTATTTGTGAAATACCTTAAGGAAGGGATGGTGATAAAGACTACTTATGTACAGTTGATATTCCATTGCTCATTTTGGAATGTGGATTTGCTGCACTAATTATGTGTGTGTATGTGTGTGGATCTGCACAAGTTTGGGGGGATTAATCTCCACTATCTGTTGGTTTCAGATATGCATTCTCTGCTAAGAAAAAGTGGGAAGGCAGTGCAAGAGTAGATATTCTACAATTTTAAGGATGAAATGAATTCAGATTTGTACGTCTCTTTATGCAAGAATAAATTGTTTGCCACCAAAGCTGCAAGTATACCTACTAGCTAGCCAAGTACAATCCAGTTCAAGTTTACTCATCATGCTTCCATGATATATAATGGTATAGGCAATACAGGTATAGTTGATGTGGTGCTTTCGCATATATGAAATTTCAGGACAAGTATAATTAGAGAAGCAAAAAGATTAACAAAAAAATGCATTAACTTTGCAGAGCTTGAGACACAAAGTGTGTAAAAATGAAGCCAAATTATATATGCTGTATGCACTAAGGGTTCACTGCACCTGCACTGACGAACGCGATCCACCCTCATGTGGAACAGCTCAGAACTAGTCCATACTGCAAGAGGATCTACTCTCGAGCTTTGCTGAAGAAGTGATGAACTGGTGGCACTTCTTTGCATGTAACAAGAAAGACCGTTGTCTTGAAATATTTCTTCAAGTTTTGTGTTATTATTCAGATTCAAACATGAAAATGTTGCTGCACCATGTACATTTGTACAAACAAGTGTTCTTTTGGCTTCGCTCGAGTCCAAGGATTGGTTGATCTTATCAGCGATATGTAGAATGAGATGAGTGATTAGCGTATGATTATTTGAGTATTAATTATTATATTAGAAGGAAACTTCAATATTGAAAGTTTTCGCAAAAAACATACCATTTAGCAGTTCGGGAAGCATGCTCACTATAAACGAAGAAGTTGCTCTCTGTAAAAGAAGAACCAAACTTAGCCTTAATCATGTACATTTAGCTGTACCTATACTGGGTGCACTTTTGTGTTCTCATAAACCATCTGGAATGGAATGAGTTCCAATTGGGAAAATTATCATCATATATGATACCAATATATTTAACGTTATTTGTTCATCATCTGTACAAGATTGTTGCTTCTTCTTGGTTATAGTTCCAAATTATGGCAAGAAAGCAAACTCCATGCAGAAAAATAAAACAAACAAAGTAAAGATAGAATTTGTTCTCCTCCATGAGATTGTCGAGACAATATTTTTTAGCACATACGAAATGAGTAGGGGGGGGGGCACATTATTTCAGCCTTAATATATTACTTACTTGTTAAAATAACTCAACTGTAAGCAATGCCTTCCTCATTTTGCCAAAATAATTCAATTTCAGTTGAATATTAATAGGGATATTGTAACATTTTTTTGTAACCCTCAATGTTTTCTCTCAATGTTTCCACTGAAACCAACATAAAGTGTTTTCCCTAGTTTGCTCAAACGATAGAAGGCGAAACCATCCTCAGCCACACCAGCATCTTGGGTTGTAGCAGGTTGATCTACAAGCCTCCTCTGGCAATGCATTTATGTACTTGTTCAATCAAAACATCTGCTTTGAAGTTCATGCACATTAGTTCATCTTTTTGCTCCTCCTCTGGCACAATGATCAACACATTCAATAGGTTCTTGTCCTTGACATGGAATACCATATTAGAAGCATTCATCTTCCTTGTTTTTTTCCTGATGCCTACCAACACTAGTGCAGATCCTCTCATCTGTGACGGGCTGTAACATAACTGGATTTTGCGAGCCGTCACAAAGAATACATCTCAAACGGACCTAAAAAGAGGCCGATTGAGATATGGTCAGAGAGACATGTTAAATGTGCATAGAACTGAAGCCCGTCACGGATGACACATATCTGTGACGGGCCTAAACTAGGGCCCGATTGAGATAACCTTAAATATCTCAATCGGGCCGTAGTTGGAGCCCGTCACAGATGACAATCATCTGTGACGGGCCCCAACTTAAGGCCCGATTGAGATAACCTTAAATATCTCATCGGGCAGTAATTGCAGCCCGTCACAGATGATAATCATCTGTGACGGGCCCCATCTTGATGCCCGTTTGAGATATCTACAAAGCCCGTCACAGATGGCACTTCTCTGTGACGGGCATTTTTTTTTAGGCCCGATAAAAATACTTTATATGCCCGATAGTTAGTGCACACTATAAATAGCCGCAACCGCCAGAGTATCTGTATCCCACTATTCACAAATCTGGTGGGAGGTTGGAGGGGGCAAAATTTTATTTTTTTTCCCAAAGAAAACAGTAAATTCATAAAGGTAAGTGACAAATAATAATTATTAATTTAGAAAATTCATCAATTCTTATGAATTTAGCGGTATTTATCTTATAAGATTTTTCTCTGATTCTTTTTTCATTTCTGTAGAGATGGATCGAAGTTGGATGTATGCGAAATCTGTGAAACGTCATAGTCAAGAGTATAGAAATGGGGTATTAAATTTTATTAACGTCACGGAGGAGGATAGGAAAAGAAGAAACAGCGATTATATGTGTTGTCCATGTGCAGATTGCAAGAATGAGAATATATTTGATAGCCGAATGGACGTACACGCTCATCTGATACAACGAGGATTCATGGAGGGCTACACATGTTGGGTTAAGCATGGAGAGTAGGAATCAGGAAGTGGTGCAGCTGCAGACAGTACTGGTGCGCAAAATCAGGAAGATGAAGATGAGCATGACATGTTTGTACCTTCTCCACTAGGCGGTGAAATGGTTGATGTTGATCATGATTTGCTGCAAGACATGTTACGTGACGTTGAGGATCCAGCTTACAACGAGAGAAATTTCGTAAAGTTCAGCAGGTTGGTCAGTGACTCGCAACGCCTCTGTACGCCGGATGCAAAGCAAAGCAGACCAAATTATCAGCTACTTTGGACCTAATGAAGCTGAAGGCAAGTAGTGGATGGACAGACAAGAGTTTCACAGAGCTTTTGGGAATTTTGAAGGCCATGCTGCCTGATAGGAACACATTGCTCGAGATGACATATGAAGCAAAGCAGGTTTTGTGTCCCCTGGGGTTAGTGGTCCGTAGAATTCACGCTTGTCCAAATGACTGCATATTGTACCACAAACAATATGCGAAGTTAGATGCTTGTCCTGTATGCAAGGCCTCTCGATACAAGCATAAGAAAAGTCCCGACGAAGGAAAAAAATCAAAGCGGGGTGGTCCCACGAAGGTTGTGTGGTATCTACCTATCATTGATCGTTTCAAAAGAATATTTGCAAAACCCAAGGAGGCAAATTTAGTACGTTGGCATGCCACAGAGAGAAGGAACGACGGTATGCTAAGACACCCAGCGGATTCGATTCAATGGAGGAATATCGATCGAAAACACAAAGACTTCGCTGCCGACCCCAGAAACATGAGGCTATGTCTGTGTACAGATGGCATGAATCCTTTTGGAGACATGAGTAGTACTCACAGCACCTGGCCAGTTCTTATTTCAAACTTAACCTACCGCCATGGTTGTGCTTTAAAAGAAAATATATTATGCTGTGCTTGCTAATCCAAGGACCGAAACAACCGGGCAATGATATCGATGTATTCTTGGAGCCTGTTATGGACGATCTTGAGATGCTCTGGAAAGAAGGTGTGGAAACTTGGGATGCATATGGTCAGGAGAATTTCAAGCTACGAGTTCTACTGTTCTGCATCATTAATGACTATCCCGCCCTCGGTAATCTTTCTGGCCAAACCATGAAAGGAAAGAAGGTATGCTCCGACTGCATGGAACATACACGTAGCCGGTGGTTGAAGAAATCACGAAAGATGGTTTATATGGGTCATAGGAGGTGGCTCCCGCTACGTCACGCATTTCGAAGGAAGAAGAATATTTTCAACGGTAAGAGAGAACTTCAGCCTGCTCCCAAGGATTTGTCCGGAGATGAGGTCCACAACTTGGTCAAGGACATAACCATCGAGTTTGGGAAGAAAAGAAAACATAGTCAGGCAAAGGACAAGGGTATGTGGAAGAAAAAGTCCATATTTTGGCGATTACCTTACTGGAAAGATCTTGAGGTCCGTCATTGCATTGATCTCATGCATGTAGAAAAGAATGTATGTGAGAGTTTGGTTGGCCTGCTGCTGAATATTCCCGGCAAAACAAAGGACGGGTTGAACGCACGCCTTGATTTCAGTGAAATGAACATTCGTAGTGAACTCCAGCCCGTAACAGATGCAGAGACAGGTAGAGTGTACCTCCCTCTAGCTTGCCACACACTATCGAAGGATGAGAAGATCGCAATGTTATCATGCCTGAAAGATATTAAAGTTCCACCGGGCTATTCAGCGAGGATTAGTAAGTACGTCAAATCGGAAGACCTAAAACTGGTTGGAATGAAGTCGTACGATTGCCACGTGCTAATCACACAAATCTTGCCAGTTGCTATCAGAGGCATTCTTCCACCGAAAGTCCGTCATACAATCCAACGTCTGTGCGCCTTTTTCAATGCCATCGGACAGAAAGTTATAGATCCCGAAGATCTAGATGGGTTGCAGACCGATATTGTCAATACCCTCTGCCACATGGAGATGTTTTTTCCACTGTCTTTCTTTGATATCATGGTTCATCTCCCTGTTCATCTTGTGAAGCAAACAAAACTATGTGGCCTGACTTTTCTAAGAGAAATGTACCCGTTCGAGAGGTACATGGGAGTTCTGAAGGCATACGTTCGGAACAGAGCAAAACCGGAGGGGAGCATCATTGAAGGCTACACGACCGAGGAGGTCATTGAGTTCTGCGTGCATTACATGTCCGAGGCCGAGCCTATCGGAGTTCCAGCGTCTCGTCATGAAGGAAGGTTGTCAGGTGCTGGCACAATCGGGAGGAAAAGAATTAGGCCCGATCAAGCTTCCTACGGGCAGGCTCATTTTGCTGTGCTCCAACATATGGCAGAAGTTAGCCCATACTTTGAGGAGCACTTAGCCAAAATCCGGCAGGAGAACACGGGTCGATCTGAGACGTGGATTAACAGAGAACATAACTCTCGGTTCAACGCATGGTTCAAGAATCGTGTCACCACGTCGACGGAAATCCCAAATGAGACTGTACACTTGTTGGGAATGGGACCGTGTTGGGCCATAGACACATGGCAAGGATACGATATTAATGGATACACATTTTACACCGTCCAGCAAGATGACAAAAGCACAGTGCAAAACAGCGGAGTCCGTATAGATGCCTTCCAGGATCAAGTGGGGTTGAACACATACTACGGCCGCATTGAGCAGATCTGGGAGCTGAACTACGTGAAGTTCAAGGTTCCTTTGTTTCGATGCCGTTGGGTCAATATACGCACTGGTGTTAAAGTCGATAAGGAAGGCTTCACTTTAGTAGCTCTATCCAAGGTTGGATACGCCGACGAACCATTCATACTTGCGAAACAGGTCGAGCAGATTTTCTACATAAAGGACCCCGTGAACAAGAAGATGCACATCGTGAGGGATGGCAAGCGCCGAATTGTTAGTGTTGACAACGTCGTCGACCAAGAAGAATACAACCAGAATCTTCATGTACGACCTCAAATCGACATTGACGATGATCCACAAGAGCCTGTGGCATATACTCGATCAGATCATACGGAAGGCCTAACCTTGTGACCCATCCCGTTGTATACATGAAGTATTTTGTATTAGTAAAAAAAGCTTAGGTAAATTGGTGCAACTTGTAATAATTTTTATTGCGAATTTAGTGAATTTAGTGAATTATTGTACTTCACTTAATTATTTGGGATAATAAGTTAATTATTGTGAGTAATGAAAAATTAGTGAATTTTTATTGTGAAGTATTTTTTTGCAGTTATTTATTTAAAGTTCAGGTCAATGATGAACAGGAGTCAAATCTCATCCGTGACGGGCTCTAGTGTAGGCCCGATAGAGATGACGTCATCTCTATCGGGCTTTAAATTATGGCCCGTCACGGATGATGTCATCCGTGACGGGCGCTAGTGTAGGCCCGATAGAGATGACGTCATCTCTATCGGGCCTACACTAGAGCCCGTCACGGATGAGTCATCCGTGACGGGCTTTTGTTTACGCCCGATTGAGATGTCACAGAACACTGCATATTGATCTAGATCTGGATCGAAAATTTTTCTAAGTCACAGAACCCTAGCAGAGGCCACCACGCACTGAGAGCACGAAAATTTTTCTAAGTCAGAGAACCCTAGCAGAGGCCTCCTCGTCCGCAAGCGCGCCGCCGGCCTCCTCGTCCGCAAGCGCCGCCGTCGGTCTCCTCGTCTGCCACCGCGCGCCGGCCTCCTCGTCCGCAAGCGCCGCCGCCGCCTCCTCGTCCGCAAGCGCCGCCGCTGGCCTCCTCGTCCGCCACCGCCGCCGCCGGCCTCCTCGTCGCCACCGCCGCCGCGGCCTCCTCGTCTGCAAGCGCCGCCGCTGGCCTCCTCGTCCGCCAACGCCGCCGCCGGCCTCCTCTGCAAGCGCCGCCGCCGGTTAGCTCATTTAGTGATTTTAGTGATTTTGAATTAATTTAATGAAAATACTTTACTTTTAGGTTATTTTAGTGATTTTAGGGGAAATATAGGTTATTTTAGTTAAGTTTAGTGATTTTAGTGAAATATAGGTTATTTTATTCGTATTTAGTGAAATTCGTATTTAGATATGATGGCACTTAGTTATTTTAGCGATTTTGAATTAATTTAATGAAAATACTTTACTTTTAGGCTCTATTTTTAGGGTGACTTAGGTTATTTTAGTGATTTTAGGGGAAATGTAGGTTATTTTAGTTAAGTTTAGTGATTTTAGTGATATGTAGGTTATTTTATCCGTATTTAGTGAAATTCGTATTTAGATATGATGGCACTTAGTTATTTTAGTGATTTTGAATTAATTTAATGAAAATACTTTACTTTTAGGCTCTATTTTTAGGTTATTTTATCTGTATTTAGTGAAATTCGTATTTAGATATGATGGCACTTAGTTATTTGTAGTGATTTTAGGGTGAGTTAGGTTATACTTTACTTTTATTTAAGTTATCAAATCATCACAGAATCCGGGGTGCCTAGGGTCTGAAGCTCGAGGTCGAGCCAGGAATCAAGTAAAGTAGAGTAGTTCAGTGCCAAGGATCTATAATATCAAAGTACGTACAAACAAATTTGTTTACAAAATTAATTAACTTTGTTATTTTCTAAGTTATTTAGACGATGTCTCAGCAAGGTGAACCAATGTCGACGACAACTAGTGGGTCCTCAAGGGCACGGAGTCGTAGGACAGGGAACAAAATCCCTAAGGAACGGTACACCATAGCAGAGGTGAACCAGGTTGGACTACCGACGCGTCCTCGGACTGTCCTGGTCAAGTTTAGGTCGACGTGCGGTGTCCTAGCGAGGGAAAACTTCACAATCCTTGTTGATGACATCAAGCATGTGTCCGAAGCGGAGAAGAACGCAGCTTGGCTCAAATTCAAGGAACGCTTCGAGTATCCTGCAGCCGACGAGGACCGTCTCAAGCGGGCTGCTTTCAAGACTATGGGAAATGCTTGGAAGAACTTCAAGAGCAGGCTGGTCACGGAGTTTGTTTTAAATCCGATGACCCCTGATCCAACAGAGCAATGGCCCTTCATCGCGGCTGAAGCTTGGGAGCAATTCTACGAGAAGAAGTCGACCCCAGAATCCCGGGCCAGAAGCGAAGCTTTTCGAGCACTGCAGGTCAGGAACGTGCACCCGCACCAGCTAGGCACCGCAGGATATGTCGGGAAGCTAGAGGAATGGCAAGAGGAGGATGAAGCGGCAGCAGCAGCGAACACACCGCCGGTGTTTGCCGATATCCCACACCCACGTGCAAGGAATTGAGCCCGGGCGAGGTACCAGAAGAATGAAGATGGGACAGTTTCGCTTCCAAATCCCCAAGATCAACAAGTGTACGATAATATAGTAAGTGCCTAATCTCAATATTTGTTCGCACTGTTTCAGCCTGCACTTTTCATTGAATCCGATCTCAATTGAACTGCAGAAGGAGTTGGTTGCCTCCCAAGAAGCCTCGCAAGAGGTCAGCTCTCAAAGACGCGAGGACGACATCCTCAGTAAAGCGTTGGGCAACAAGGAACACCGTGGACGGACAAGGGGACTTGGCGCAAACGTACCATGGAAAGTTGGATTTCCAGACTACGTGTGGCAGTATAAGAAGCGGACAGTCACGAAGGCGGAGAAAGATGCCCGCCTTGCCGCCCAAATCCGGGAGCAGGTCAGAGCCGAATTGAGCTCTGAATTCGACGAAAAGCTTGAATTGATGAGGGCCCGTATCAGGCAAGAGATTCGAGAAGAGCAACATCTCCCGGTGGCTGCCGCTGCTGCTACGCAACAAAATTTAGCTAGTCCCACACAGAGGCGCAGCAGTTGTGCATCAACTGAGGTGGGGGAAGATCCGCCATCGGTCCCCGCCGCCGTCGACCAAATAACGGTACGATAATATAGTACGCATAGAGTTCTTAACGAAACCATATGGTAAGTACTATTCTAACAATATTTATGAATCTATCGCAGGAACCAACTAGCTACACCCTGACAGTAAGGGTGGTGCCGACCTTCTCGGTTCCTGCAGCTGAGGGCCTTTCTTTCAAGCCGACCCCGGAGACAAGAGTGCATGGGGCGCAACTTAGGGCTGATTATGCGAAAGTGCAAGTTGACTCGGTGAAGCCCGAATTCGATCATTTCCCCCTCCCTCTGCCACCGAACGACGAGGTCCTAACCCTTGGAAATGCACGTGGAACATTCATCCAATGGCCCAAGGACCTCATTGATATAAGGGTGATCCCGAGGCCAAGCACTGCACCAAGCGGTCGTCTGATAGTACAAACTGCCCCTGCTCCTTCAGCCCCTGCAGCTCCCGGTCGTCATGAAATTGACGATGTCCAATTACAGTACGACACGGACTTTGGGGGCGAGCCTATGGAGGCCGACAGCATGGCGATCACTAAACCCCCACCCATGAAGAAGAGCAGGAAGACGCATTCTTTCCCCCAGAGAAGAGCTATCGAAAAACCTGCTGCAGGGATGCGAGGAAAAGGAAAGCTGCACCTCTCACGTCTTGCTCCAACAAAGTTAGATCTGAGCAAGGGGCCCGTCACACATAGGAAGCCCGTACCTCCATCGTCGTTCCAACTAGGCATGCCATTGGTTGGAGACGACGTGCTAGCAATGATGGGCACCGCTTGCAAGGAGCTACACATGTACTACATGGAGAAATCTAATGTGAGGAGAAAGAATAGAGAAAATGATATAATAGGCGAACACGCCAGAGCGCCATTCCTTGGGCCATCAAATTTTATCGTGATAGACTTCAAGGATCTGTTCGACCTCTACAGGCTCCGCTCGGTGGACACAACCCTCCTCAAGTGCTACTCCTTGTAAGTACTCTTGCTCACGAAAATTATTCATCTCAATCCGTGTAACATGCTTATAAGAGCATTTGGCTTGCGTGTAGGTATAGTTGGAAGTGGTGTCTCAAGAATGCACCGAAAGTTGTCTTCCTTGATCCTCAGGTAGTCAATGTCACAAATCTTCAAGGGGACCGTAGTGGAATGGTAAACTACTTGTTTGACACCTTTTGAGCCCGACAAGATAAGGAGTACATCATGTGCGCCTACAATCAATAGTAAGTGTGTTCCCTAAATACATTGCATTACACGTCTAGCTTTAGTATTAACTTTAACTAATTTAATGTCACAGTGGACATTGGATCCTACTGGTAATAACGCCTAAGTGGAGTACATGCCACTACTTAAACTCCAAAATTGACAAGCAACTGTACGATTGGACCCCGATTCAACTTGCAATAGATGAAGCGTGGGGCCAATATATGCAAAAAGGAGGCCTTCGAAAGACAGGGCAGGACACTCTTATCCACAAGAAGGACTTCCCAGTCAAACAACAAATAGGCGACCAGTGCGGATTCCATGTCTGCCACAACATACGCCTTCTGTGCAAAGAAAAGGTGAAGACTTTGGCTGAATTGGAGGTTTGTGGTCTCATTCCTGACATGTTGTAACTAAATTGAAGTGTATATATATATATATATATGTATATGTATATAAAGATCGTTCGACTAATTTCGAATTATGTACATGTAGGACAAATTTTCAAAGGATCCGGGTAGCAGCTTTGAGGATATTCATGAGGAGATTGCCGACTTCGTCCTCCGTGAAATTATTCACCCTAAAGGAATGTTTAGGGTTCAAGTGTAAGTGATGAACATTTTTTAACGTCCTGTTTGAATTGTCAAACACATGTTATTATGTAATATTGATGTTTATTATATTTGTTATCTCTATGCATATGACCAGTATGCATGTGTGAATATGGATGTTATTTCTGTAAAATATATGTGAATGGCACATGTGAATGGAGATGCTCGGATGTGTGAATATATGTGAATGCTGGGATGGGGATGCTGGGATGTATTTCTGTTATTTTGCAGCGGGCATGGCTAGCACAGGCCTGAGGCTAGCCAACAAACAATATTTATTTTTTTTGTGGTCATACTCATCGGTGACGGGCTATAAGTTAAAGCCCGATTGATTTATAGTCAACCGTGACGGGCTGTAACTTAAGACCCGATTGAGAATACAGTAATCTGTGATGGGCTATAGTTGGGGCCCGATTGAGAACAATAGTCATCTGTGACGGGCTTCTGTTTAGGCCCGTTCGAGAGAGACAGTCATCCGTGATGGGCGCTAGTTGTAGCCCGATTGAGATAGTCATCCGTGACGGGCTATAGTTTGACTAGTCGTCTCGGTCAAAGCTATCGGTGACGGATATTAGTTGAGGCCCGATTGAGATAGCTTCATCCGTGACGGACTTATGCCCGTTTGAGATGATTCCTCACATCACTGACCTTTGCGCTGTGTCGGGCGTCATACCCGACACAGATGTGGGTTTCAGCCCGACACAGATGAGGGGTACCGTGTAGTGCAAGCCAAATAATGTATTGGATGAGAGACGGTTTTGTGAGTGCAATGTAGAATCTTATTTGGGATATAGCTCGAGGAATGGATGATGATAAAGACTACTCAAGTACTGTTGATATTTCATTGCTATTTTGGAACTTGGATTTGCTGTACTAATTTTGTGTTTGTATGAGTGCGCATCTGCGTGTGTTTGGGAGTTTTCTCCACCATTTGTAGACTTTGGATATGCGTTTTCTTCTAAGAAAAAAGGGGAAGAGAGTGCAGTTGAATTTACTATGGTTTTACATATGAAATGAATTCATATTTGTACATCTGTTTATGCAAGAGTAAATTGTTCACCACCAAGCTGCAAGTACTACCTACTAGCTAGCCAAGTATATTCCCGTTAGAAATATTATGTAAGGGGTGGTAATTTTACATGAGACTATACATGAGTTGCACAAGAAAATTATGGATGCGATTATTTTTAAAATTGATTTTGAAAAGACTTACGATAAAGTCAAATGACAATTCCTCCAACAAACACTACGCATGAGGGATCATCTCAGCAGTGGTGTCATTGGATTTTTTAGTACTTTAGTTGTAGATTGCTGCTGCGCCTTCTT
The DNA here is from genome assembly GCA_008326285.1 of Oryza officinalis. Classification (NCBI taxonomy): domain Eukaryota; kingdom Viridiplantae; phylum Streptophyta; class Magnoliopsida; order Poales; family Poaceae; genus Oryza; species Oryza officinalis. Next base: position 27,824,903 of record BDMV01000012.1, read on the forward strand.
GTTATCGGTATTGTAGTTCCATGTTCTGGCTAAGAAAGGAAATGAAGAATTTTATTTCCTGTAAGAAGATTGTTGCAGCTTAAACTAAATAAGTAGTCGGGAAGCATGATTCCAAGTGTTCGACCTTACAGCATGAGCTTGCAATTAAATTGACTCAAGTCTAACAAAGGTCTTCCTTATTTTACCAAAATAATTGAGTTTCAGTTGAATATTAATAGGGATTCTGTACCATTTTTTGCAATCATGCTGTACAGTACAGATGAAGCACAAGACATAGTTGACATGACATGTTTGCGGAATAAGTTTTCACGGAAGTCACCATCGAGCATCCCCACCTAACTTACTAAAAGGAGGGGAGGCAGAGGCAACTTGACTAAAATTGTTCTGCAGGTTGATTCGCAGCCCCCCAGAAGAAATGTAGTTATGTAGCTGTTCAATCTTAAAGTATATCTTTAAAATCATGCAAATTACATCCTCATATTCATCAGGTTCTAGCTCTTACTTTGGAATACCATAATAGAAGTATTCATGGTTGTAAATTGTTCCTGATCCCTACCATGGCTAACAATATATTCAATGGGATGGTTTCCTGAGTGCACCGTGGAAAACCTTGAGGAAGGATGCCAAAACCTACTCATGTATTCTCGATTTTTCGTCGCTCATTTCAACACTCAGATTTCCAATAAGAATTTTGTCAGTTGTGTGTGCATGTTGAGGGGTATCTCCACCATTTATAGGTTTCAATTATTCATGCATTTCAAAAATAAAGGGGAAGGAAGTACAATTTAATTTACTATGATTTTAAGGATGGAATGAATTTAGATCTATACGTGGTTGTAAGCAAGACTAAATTGTTCGCTAGAAAAGCCTGTAAGTATTACCTACTAGCTAGATTGCCAATACATGTATTGTGCTTTTGCATATATGAAATTTCAAGGCAAGTGAAAACAGAGCAAGTTAGCACATAAAGTTCATCAGTTTTTTAATCAGACATGACGGAGGTCAAAATTCTGAACTGTGTGTGCAAAGATGATCAAAATATTTGTAGTGTAATTATCATAGTGGATACAGTCGTTTGTAGCACAATGTAGATACAAAACACACTCCTCTTCCACAAAAAAAGAGATGCCAAACACACAATGATATGGAGAAACTGTATTCAAATTGTAGGATGCTAGTTTGAGAGAGAAATCTATCTGTTCAGACTTGCTCACTGGTCATCAACTTGAATTCTAGCCTTGTGCTGAAATATACTTCGACAAAAATCTATACAGAAGGTCACAATGAATCCATCCTTTCACATGTTTTGGCACAATTCATCCTTTTGTTTTCTTACTGTGCAGATCAAATTGGAAGGTCAAAATTTTACAGTGGTTTCAAGTCATTGAGTTGTACATTGCAAAATATCTTTAATTATTTTATGTCCATTTGAATGCACTTTTCCATGTCCATACCATGGGACATGGTTTTTTTTCAAGGTATTACTACCAGGCCTTGTCTAGTAGTTAAATTTTATAAATCCTACACACATGTAGGAGAATCTCTTGCCGGAAATCATGTAACGAGTTTGAAACTTGGAGTTATGTTCTGGAAAAAAAATCCCTACGCTGCTTCCAGATATGGCAACATGCTATGAAAAATCTCCAATAATCTAAATCGAAGCCATGACAACACAACCATTTGAAAAAAAAACAGTGCAATGTTCCATCTCACCCCAATCTTCTGCCAACATCTCTTGCTGAAAGGACACGGGAAAAACAGATGCAAAAGTGTTTCCCTTACATTAGATGAGCAAAGCACACATGTATGATCAGCATTCTGAGGTGCACACTTTTTTGTTTTTTCTATCCAGCATGTCCCTTGTGTTTACACAGTTAATTTTCCATAGCCAAATATAAGGTCTTGGTGGATGAAGACCAATGAAATTGAGGTAATAAATCTTATGTGAAGAATAAGTGGAGGTATTCCAAATATACATCCAGTTATCTGCTTTTGTGTCTACCAATTGTAAACTATCAACTTTACATTGCGGCATTTGAAACTCAAAGGTAGCTTGAGCAGATAGAGGCATTCCACAAGAATCCTCCAAAGGTATTGAACACATAATTTTCACTGATTCTATCCTGCTTGTAGGATGGGAACATAAAGTAGCATATCCAATACTTCTAATCTCCCCATTCCAATAATCATTCCAGAAAGTACTATATATAGTACCGAAAACTATATTATAGTGAGCTATTCCTCTAAATAAATCTGCAAGCTTAATGATATTTATCTACCAAAAAGGGCCCTTATTAAAAAACAAATGTGGTACTTTTGTTCTGTAGTAAGATGCCCAAATCAGCCTTACCCACTGTATGTCTGCAACCCCTTATAAAATTTACCAAGATATTTGTGAAAAAATGTTGCATTTTGCAATCTAAGATTTATAACCCCGGTACCAGCTCCTTTTTCTGCAAACTATGGACCATGCTGCTAAGGTCGTCCTTTTTAATAAGCATCTTTTCCCCCTCCACATACAGTTTCTCTTTACTCCTTACTGTATCAATCCCTTCTTCCTATATAGTTATATCCACAGAGAAGTTATCCTTCTTCCTATATAGTTGGTACCCACTACAACTACTAGCTCCTATAAAGCAAGCTCTAGGTTAAGCCACGTCATCAGCATATTAGAGCCATAAGATCAACTGCCATGTTAGTGGATCAATCTCCATGTTAGTTTAACAAGCACATTGTTCCTTCAAGATCCATGCAGAAATACTAACGAGCTCCAATTAATATGAATGCATGTAAGACCAGATGGCCGGGCTGCTAACCTCTCACTTCAGTCCCCCTGCGCATTTTATCTTCCATCTTCCTAAACCGTCATAATTAAACCTAAATTGCATTATCAATTGCTGATCAAGAAACTGACGCTGGCTTTTGAAGAGTCACCTTGAATGGCAATATATCTATGCACGATTGGAATCCTCAGCTGTGATGCACCGATACTTCATTTTCTTTCCGTACCGGTACTGGATATGTATCCGATACGACGATACGTCCGATACTCCGTCAATATGGTATGCGAGAAGTATCGGTCATTAAACAGCGAAAAAAATAAAAAATAATTAGCAATACTTGCACGATACTTATTAGATACTTCTCCGATACCTATCTGTGTATTCAATAGCCCATTAAAGATAAAAACTACATCACTGATATATTTATAAATTTAATATACTTGCTATATTTGTAATACAAGGCTACAAGTGTTAAGCCTGTTGATTGTTTGCAATAGGCAACAATACATAGAATATTTTTTTAAGGTAATCTTATTGTTTTACCTTTTGTAGTTCCTTATATTTTATTTTTAAACATATCTTTATATATACTCGCCGTATCAGCGTATTGATGTTTTTTAAAATTCCTGTATCTCTGTATCAGTGTATCCGTATTGCCGTACCAGTATCGTGTATCCGTGCATCACAGATCCTCAGCTCCCATCAAACTATCTTCATCTTAATCCAAATGTATGCTGATATGCCATCCAATTGAAGACCCTTGCTTGGACCCTTGCCTTACAGGTTTCTTTCAAATTCTTCCTGTTCAGGAGCTTCTTGATTTGTTAACGCAATTCCTCACTTGCAGTTCATAGTACTCTGAAGACTGGAGCTGTACTTTTAGCACATGAACTCTCTCTGTTTGCTCTATACATGCAAACTTTGTTTAGATTTATGGATTTTGATCGAAGATCGATTGATCTGCGTGCATGTTTTGTTTCTTTATGAATTGCTTTGCTTAATTCAATCACATATTCACTTCCAAATTCAAACCAATTGTATCATGCAGTCCTTTGCATATACCTCCATAATGATGCATTCCATAAGTGTTTTTGCAGATTCAGTGACGCACTAACACCTATATTTATTGGATGAACCTGCTGACTGATGCTTGCCCACCAGTCACCAGTGCGCTGCTCTGAACATTGCTGATTAAAACGTGCTACCATTCCATCAAATTTGCGTGAGAATTCAGGTAGGTCACTATATTTGCACATATTGTTGAATGGGTGGACCCAGCAATCCTAGTGACCCTTCTTCCTTTCTCTATCTTCATTCTGTTTGATATATCAAAAGATTTGATTTAATAAAATTTCTAAATGTACTGACATAGCATTATCTCAAGTTGCCATGTTAGCAGGTTGCATGACGAGCACTTTGTTCACTGGAGCACTCTTGGCATGCATGACTATATACCAACAAGGCAACAACAAGCAATATTAGTATCTCTTGCTTTTACTACTGCTATCCCAAAAGTGATTTATCTCCAAAATCGTTGTTGTAACTTGGCTAATCCTACAATTATATGCTAATGTCTGCTATAATATAGTGAACCATTTCTCTAGCGCCACCTGCTATATTCATCATAGAGAATCTTGCAACAAAGCACGGGGTTTCACCTAGTTGCTATAAAGCTTATACCACATTGCGCTACGTCGTATTTTTTCCTGAGCCATTGGATTGTCTGTAGGTCTCCAGATTGACGGTTCAGCAATATTGGGCCAACCCATAACCATGCTAATCGTCGCCATCGTTTCGTCCCCCTCATGACAGAAGCAATTGTTGCTCCTTCTCCGTATTTCTTGTCGCTTCGGCTTGGCCCCTGTTCTTTAATAACTAAAAGCGACCAATAGAGGAATTACGAGTAATGAAAAGGATGAAAAGGATAGTATGTGAACTGTCGTCTCAAATGATTTATACTACTCTATCTGAAGTTTCACCAGCGATTTAACCATAATCGGTGACAAACCATGGTCTTTCATCTTACCGGACAGGGACGATCTTATAATTTTTCAGGTTTGGAGTTTTGTGGTCATTCTATTCAGCACCTCTAAGAAACACAGGTCTGCTCCCCATTCATATGCTACATGATCATCTTCTTTCCTGATTTTTTTAATACTCTTTCCTATGTAGTATTTGTTCCCATCGTGGTTTGGTGCTGCTAAATCCATCTCACATAATCTGTACGATTCGGACAACTTTTTTGTTATTTGATTTCTCATCATTATCCTGATTGCTACATATATATGATTTCTGTTGGGCTTGAAGGAAAAGTATATTTCCTTTGTTTGAGAGTGAAACATGGAGATATTTTTTCCAGGGAAGAAACATAGAGATCTTTACTTTGTCGATGAATGATATATACCTTAAGTTTATGCTATTATATACCAAATACTGTGTTATCTGCTCACCATATTTATTGCTTGACACTAGATGCATGTTGCCTTTCCCAGTGGTTAGTTGATAGTGCTTTCACCACATATATACACCGAAGGAACAATGATGGTTCGTCTTTGTCTAGCAAGTTTGATCTTTTTCTTTTCATGGCAAGTTGTAGCAGTAGTATATTGTTCCAATGGTTATATATTTTCTTTAAAAGAAATATTGATAGCAAGCATACCATACTATCAAACATCTTATGAATTTTCTTAGCTCATTGCTCCCTTTATATAATAGAAGGAAATGGAATGGTAACTTTTGCTGGGTAAAATACATTGAGACCTTCATTGTGTAGACATCTTAAGTCATTACAACTCAGTTGATACTAATATGCATATTTAGAAGAGTATTTTGATATACCTGCAACAACGAGCGAGGTATCAACTAGTTGCTTCAATGAATATGACCGACAACTTCATAGAACACATGAAATCGGTTGGGATTGCAGATAGGATTGAATTGACTAAAGTTAATCTCCTGAATAAGGTACAAACATAGAGCTTGCTATCAATCTATTATGTCCACCAAAGGTACAAAATCTACAACCCTTTGTCTTGTTGTTCCCATTGGCAAGCCAAAATAAGTAAAAGGCATTGTGCCTACTGTACATCCCAAAAGGCATGCCAAGAGTTTTGTCTTTTCAAGGGAAACATTAAGAGGTATAAGTCTGACTTATGATAGTACATCTTAAAACCAGTAGATTGTGCAAAAGTCTTCAAGAAAGGTGCTTGAAGCCAAAAAGTTCTCTTTTTAAGAGAATAAAAGTGTCATCAACATATTGTATCACAAGGAAACCAACACCATCATCCTCATTAATAGCCTTAGAGATAAGTTCCAAGTGAAGTTTTGTTGATGATAATCAATACCTTCTATAAAATTCAACCCACTAAGCACCTAAAGCTCAGCATGCAAGCATAACAATTATTATTTAACATGTAAGCATGCCACAACAACCCACTAAACCCCAAGAGCTCAAATGGAAAGCATGATAATTGTTAGTACATACTAAAACTAAAACTAAAATGCAACTATACTACATCATCTACAAATTAATATACAAGCATGCTAAATCATCATTGCTCATATTATTTCCACAACATTTCAACAGAAATTCATCCCTATTTCTACAACATTTAACATACATTCATCTATATACCCCGCAAAAAAGTGCAGAGTGTCATCTAGTTTCTAGAAGACCAGGCCCTAGGAAAAAAAAGCAAAGGGGATAGGGACCCCCCTGCCTTACTCCCCTTTTGCACTCGAAAATATTACTTCGAAATCCGTTCAACAATGCTAAGGAGCTGGTTGTTGTAAAGATAAAGTGAATCCATTCAAGACACTTTCCAGGAAAACCCATATATTGCATCACAGAGAGAATTGCATCATGCTCAATTGTATGAAAAGTCTTTTCAAAATTCAGTTTGAGCAATATTATCTCCCTTTTGTATTGTTGACACTAATGGATATACTCAAAAGCCCAAGCATGGCAATCTTGTATTGTCCCGTTCTTAATGAAACCATGATGGTTCTCATGAATCACTTTCAAGATCAGATCTTGAAGCCTGTCAGCCAAAAGTGTTTTCAAAAGTTTCAAACTAACACTATCAAAGATACTGGCTTGAAATCATTTACTTTCTCTGGGGACACTTTAGTAGGAACTAAAGTAATATAAAGAAGTATTGATGCATTGTACATCCAACAGACCAGCATGAAAATGAGTAGCAAGCATATAAAAACCTTGAGTAATGATTGGCCAGTATTTCTTTAGAAAATAACCATTATAACCATCAGACCTGGAGCTTTATTGTTGGAAGTAATTTGATCAGATTGTCAATTTTCTAGGTTGAAAAATGATCAGCTAGACTGTCTAGATCTACTGCTCCAGGAAAAATAAATCTTAGATAGGTTAGAAGCCATTTTTGGGTTAATTGTGATTCCCATCCTATTCTTAAAACACTGCTAAAACACGGAAGCTTTATTTTCATGTGCAATGACTGTAATCCCAGAAGCATATGAAATCTGAGAAATAGTATATATTATATATGCCTGTGTCTCTCAGTTGCCATTGCATGGAAAATTGTTGTATTCTCCTCACCCAATTGTATCCAACTGCGGGTGAATTTTTTCTTCCTATACATATTGTAATGCAAATGTTTTAGAATTTGTTTTTTTAACTCTCTTTCTGAAATTCCATTCCAGTGAAGTCAAGACCCTACACTCAATGAAGTCCAGTAAATCCAACACTTTGTTACTATTTACTTGTATTGTTGTATTTTTTTGGAGGGATAAATGTATTTACATCTGGAGATTATGGGTACCGGATACCCTCACGACTAGCTTATCCGACTTACCATAGGGGATAGGTTAGGACTCATGATTATGTAAACCGGCTTATGACTTGGGTATTACATTACTAGTATAATAAGGTAACGGTTCATAGTCCATAGTTGGTAAGATTGAGGAGTCCAACATAGAGTATGATAGGGTCTTCGACTTGTAAGCCTACCCTCCAAGACTATATAAGGAGGGTAGGACGTCCCTTGAGAAAATGGACGATATGCGAATATAGAGAATCAGAAAGAGAACTCACGAGAGCACATATTGAAAGAGATCAAGAGATCAATAAATCACTCGGCGGATCGAATCCCCGAAACAGGAGTAGGGTATTACCTCTCGTTAGAGAGGGCCTGAACCTGTCTAAACCTCTTTGCATACTAACCCATCGTGTTTGACGCTTGACTGCTACCCCCAGTTTCTTATTGCCGAAACCAAGTTTCGACAATTGACGCGCCAGGTAGGGGCAGTGCGTCAAGTTTTCTTCTTCATCTTGCCGACAAGCGCGATGGGATCTTCATCAGGCTTCGACGACTTTGTCTTCGCCCCTGGGCAGGCGTTTCGCTTCGGCAGCCTCGACTTCGTCACCAACAAATTCGGCAAGACTTCTCTCTTTGACTCGGATTCGGACCAGTCGGGAGGGGGAAACCTTACGGCGCCGTTTGGGTTACCAAACGACGCTGAGATCTACCACAATCTTCTATCTTCCAAGTTGGAATCGACCCACTTGGGAAAACCTTCGTGCTCATCCAACGAGCTCCTGACTAGTTTCTTTGCCTCCACGGTTGGTATGCTCCGCCGCCGCTGTTGATGGCAACGTCGTCTTCACCGCCGGTCGTCTTCGTTATTGCCGACTGGAATCTTTGCCTCCATGGTTGGTGTCTTCGTCGCCATTGATGGATGACATTATCCCTAGATCGGCCACCTCCGCCAACACCGGTGGAAATACCAAAAAGCTAAGTCATCATTAATTTTCCTTCTTTATATGATATCCTCTTTTTCCTCTGCCTCAGTTCATCAACTGGTCCTTCGTTGAGCAGCGAGTCGGGGGCTACAGATGTTATATCATATTTTTGCAACAATTTTCATAATATTTATCTTGATTGCTTGCGACATAATCCGAGTAAAAAAAGTGCTGATCGAGTTGTGCAACTCTATTTTCCCTATGCTTTCCGTTTGGTTTGTCAATGGATAGTTGCCTTTAGTCGAATCCTAGCACCCGGGAGCTCGTTGGATGGAGTGTATGACGTAAGGTGCTAAGTATTACTCGGAAGAAATCAAAAGCATAAAGATAAAATAATTTGTTTTTTGCTCTAAACGATTACAAAAGTACCCGAGTAGTAAATTCTGATATGTGAAACTTTGTTCCATTAATGACGAACTCATATTAATGATTAGTCGGGCAGAGTGTTTAAACGTGAGGAGTCATCTACTCGGGGAAATCAAAACCAACAAAAGGAGAAATACATACTTATAAATATTTTAAAATGTTTGAATTTTCCTCAAGTACTATATTTGCATCGGATACTACTCATCCTACGTATTTATATTGCAGGATCGATCAATTATACATCATCGTCGGCCTGCCTTCGCCGCCGCCGACTGGTGTTTTCCACCTACACGGTTGATTGGTGACATCACCGTTGTTGTGCGTCTACGACCTCATCGTTGGCCTGCCTTCGCCGTCACCGGCTGGTGTTTCCACCTACACGGTTGATTGGTGACATCACCGTTGTTGGGCGTCTACGACCTCATCGTCGGCCTGCCTTATCCGCCGTCGACTGGTGTTTTTGCCTACACGGTTGAATGGTGACATTACCATTGTTGGGCGTCTACGACTTCATCGTCGGCCTGTCTTCGCCGCCGCCGACTGGTGTTTTCGCCTACATGGTTGAATGGTGACATCACCGTTATTGGGTGTCTACGACTTCATTGTTGGCCTGCCTTCGCCGCCGCTGACTGGTGTTTCCACCTACACGGTTGATTGGTGACATCATCGTTGTTGGCATCTACGACTTCATCGTGGGCCTGCCTTATCTGCCGCCGACTGGTGTTTTCGCCTACACGGTTGAATGGTGACATCACCGTTGTTGGGCATCTACGACTTCATCGTCGGTCTGCCTTATCCACCACCGACTGGTGTTTTCGCCTACACGGTTGAATGGTGACATCACCGTTGCTGGGCGTCTACGACTTCATCGTCGGTCTGCCTTCGCCGCCGCCGACTGGTGTTTTCGCCTACACGGTTGATTGATGGTGACATCACCGTTGTTGGGCATCTACGACTTCATCGTCGGCCTGCCTTCGCCGCCACCGACTGGTGTTTCCGCCTTCACGGTTGATTGATGGTGACATCACCGTTGTTGGGCGTCTATGACTTCATCGTCGGCCTGCCTTCGCCGTCGCCGACTGGTGTTTTCAGCCTACACGGTTGATTGGTGACATCACCGTTGTTGGGCGTCCACGACCTCATCGTCGGCCTGCCTTCGCCGCCATCGACTGGTGTTTCGGCCTTCACGGTTGATTGATGGTGACATCACCGTTGTTGGGCGTCTACGACTTCATCGTCGGCTTGCCTTCGCCGTCGCCGACTGGTGTTTTCAGCCTACACGGTTGATTGGTGACATCACCGTTGTTGGGCGTCCACGACCTCATCGTCGGCCTGCCTTCCCCGCCGCTGACTGGTGTTTCAGCCTACACGGTTGATTGGTGACATCACCGTTGTTGGGCATCTACGACTTCATCGTCGGCCTGCCTTATCCGCCGCCGACTGGTGTTTTCGCCTACACGGTTGAATGGTGACAACACCGTTGCTGGGCTTCTACGACTTCATCGTCGGTCTGCCTTCACTGCCGCCGACTGGTGTTTCTGCCTACACGGTTGATTGATGGTGACATCACCGTTGTTGGGCATCTACGACTTCATCGTCGGCCTGCCTTCGCCGCCGTCGACTGGTGTTTCCGCCTTCACGGTTGATTGATGGTGACATCACCATTGTTGGGCGTCTACGACGTCATCGTCGACTGGTGTTTTCAGCCTACACGGTTGATTGCTGACATCACCGTTGTTGGGCGTCCACGACCTCATCGTCGGCCTGCCTTCGCCGCCGCCGACTGGTGTTTCCGCCTTCACGGTTGATTGATGGTGACATCACCGTTGTTGGGCGTGTACGACTTCATCGTCGGCCTGCCTTCGCCGTCGTCGACTGGTGTTTTCAGCCTACACGGTTGATTGGTGACATCACCGTTGTTGGGCGTCCACGACCTCATCGTCGGCCTGCCTTCGCCGCCGCCGACTGGTGTTTCCGCCTTCACGGTTGATTGATGGTGACATCACCGTTGTTGGGCGTCTACGACTTCATCGTCGGCCTGCCTTCGCCGTCGCCGACTGGTGTTTTCAGCCTACACGGTTGATTGGTGACATCACCATTGTTGGGCGTCCACGACCTCATCGTCGGCCTGCCTTCGCCGCCGCCAACTGGTGTTTCAGCCTACACGGTTGATTGGTGACATCACCGTTGTTGGGCGTCCACGACCTCATCGTCGGCCTGCCTTCGCCGCCGCCGACTTGTAACGCCCTGAAAATTCGACCGTCGAAATCGAAACCCTAAAATACGAAATTACGAAAAACTTTTAAATTGAATTGCATCATGCCGTGTTTTATTGCTCGTTTATTTGAATCTTTATTTGCGAGGTTTAGATTTATCGAAATTCATTTAATTACAAACCCTAAAACGGAATATTGGCTAAATAAATAATTAAGGGTATAAATTGAACTAAAACTATAGAAATAAAAGTAGGGCAAATTAGTGGTAAATAAAGTACTCTACCTAAATGTCATAAAAATAATTGGGAAATATAAATTTAAATGGGAATTATATATATATATATCCTATATATATATATATATCCCATATATATATATAGACATATATTAATATATATATATATAATGGATATAAATGAAAAATATGGAAACATGAAAATCTTGGGTGAAATCTTTAGGAATAATACAAATATTGAACAATATTCAATTAGGTGAAATTATGAAATTTTGGATGAATTTTAAATTGAAAATCAACTCTAAATCGGAAAAATATAAAAAGTCACTATTCATTGCGCCCTAGATGCTCGACCCTGTCCTAGCCCATCCCGTCGCCGCGCCTAGCCGCGCCCTCGCACCCCGTGCCGCTGCAGGCCGTCGCGTCGCCGCTGCCACACGTCGTCATCGCCGCTCGGCCGTTTGGAGCCCCGTGCCGCCGCGCGCCTCTCACTGCCGCGCCCGTCGCGTCGCCGTTGCCGCGCCGTCCTGTAACGTCCCGCCTCCACGAGGCCGGGACCGCTTACATCTAGCAGCTTAAATAGGATATAGACTGCCCTCACAAACCAACACCAGTCTTTTCTGCGCACTTTGTCCTCACTCGTGCGCACCCGGGAAGACTTCCCGGTCGGTCACCCATCCCTAGATTTCTCTAAGCCAAGCACGCTTAACTTTAGAGTTCTTTGGAGATGGGCTTCCGGAAAAGAAGTTGCAATTTGTTGGCATGAGTATCCTATCAATCCTATTATGCCTTGGGCCAGAGTGTTACATCCTCACCCCCTTAAGAGATCGACGTCCTCGTCGATCAACCCCAAGCCAGGAACTCCCTCTCTTGGCCACGTCCGTGTGTCCAGTGCCAGCGCATGTGCCATGCTGTGTGACCATACCGGGTCCACACCAGCCATGCACACCATGCCTGCGCAACTGCGACACACCCATGTCCAGTGCCAGCGCATGTGCCATGCTGTGTGACCACACCGGGTCCACACCAGCCATGCGCACCATGCCTGCGCAACTGCGACACACGCGCCCGTGAACCGCGAGAGTCGGCTCTGATACCATACTGTAACGTCCCGCCTCCACGAGGCCGGGACCGCTTACATCTAGCAGCTTAAATAGGACATAGACTGCCCTCACAAACCAACGCCAGTCTTTTCTGCGCACTTTGTCCTCACTCGTGCGCACCCGGGAAGACTTCCCGGTCGGTCACCCATCCCTAGATTTCTCTAAGCCAAGCACGCTTAACTTTAGAGTTCTTTGGAGATGGGCTTCCGGAAAAGAAGTTGCAACTTGTTGGCATGAGTATCCTATCAATCCTATTATGCCTTGGGCCAGAGTGTTACACGTCCCGTCGCGTCGCCGTCGTCATCGCCGCGGCCTTGCGCCCCGCGCCTCTCACTGCCGCGCCGCGTCGCCGTCGCCATCGGCTGCCTCGCGCCCCGCGCCCGNTTGCTCGTTTATTTGAATCTTTAATTGCGGGATTAAATCCATCGAAATCTAATTCAGTGCAAACCCTAAAACCGGAAATCGGCTAAGCGATCGATTAAGCGAAAGGAATAAATTAAAATAAAAGTTGGGTAAAGTTGGTAGTAAATAAAACATTTTCCAAATGTCATAAATTTATGTAAATAGTATAATTTATATGGGAGATTTTATACAAATTAATATATAGTTAACTACACCTATGCATATATATATAGATATAGGTATATACATAAATATATATATTGCTTGAATACAAAATTGGTGACATAAAAATATGGGATAAATCTTTAGGGTAATTCATATAAATTCACATGGGAATTTCATATATAGGTATATATATATATTTAATTCTAGGTGTATATACATATATAGATATATATATATATATATATATATATATATAAAGTATACAAAAATAAATTTTGAGAACATGGAAATGTGGAGTGAAATGTTTTGGAATAATAAAATATTGCACAATGTTTATTTATTTGAATTTACAAAAGTTTGGATGAATTTTGGATTGAAATTAACTCAAAAATCGGAAAAAAACCTAAAGGCTACTGTTCATAGGCCGCCAGGTGCTCGACCCCGTCTCCTAGCCCATCCCGTCGCCGCGCCTAGCCGCACCCTCGCGCCCCGCGCCGCTGTAGGCCGTCGCGTCGCCGCTGCCGCACGTCGTCATCGCCGCTCGGCCGCTTGGAGCCCCGTGCCGCCGCGCGCCTCTCACTGCCGCGCCCGTCGCGTCCCGTCGCCGCTGCCGCGCCGTCCCGTCGCCGCGTCGTCTCGTCGCGTCGCCGTCGTCATCGCCGCGGCCTCGCGCCCCGCGCCTCTCACTGCCGCACCGCGTCGCCGTCGCCATCGGCTGCATCGCGCCCCGCGCCCGCCACTGCCGGGCCGCGTCGTCCCGTCGCCGTCGCGTCACCGTCCTGTCTGCCCCCCCTGCCGCGCGCCGCGCCCGGCCACCTCGCGCCCCGCGCCGGCCATGCGACGCCACCCCGTGCCCCCCCCGACCCTATAAATACCCTCGCCGGCTTCCCTTTTCTCCCCGCGCGCTCCCCCTCCGTTTTCCCCATTTCCTTCCCTCTCCTCCGCTCTGCTGCCGCCGCTGCTCTGCCATTGCCGGCCGCCGCCGCTCTGCCGTCGCCGTTCGGTTGCGCCGTCGCCGCTGGTATGCACCATCCCCCTCCTTCTCCTCTCCCCCCCTCTGTCGGCACCGGCTGCTAGTGAAGCCGAGAGAGAGAAGAGGACAGAAGAGAGAAAGGGAGAAGAAGGAGCAGGAGAGAGAGAGCTGGGAGGAGGGAGAGAAAGAAAATAGAGAAAATAGAAGAGGAAAAGGAAAAGAAAGAAAGAAATTAGAAAAATTGAAAAAATGGGAAATAGAGAGAGAGGATTTAGAAAATCAAAATTAAATTTTAGACACAAATTTATATTCGGGTTGAATCGATTATTCCGTCGTCGATTATTTTAGAAATTCATAGAAATAAATCAGATTATTTAAATGCGACTATTTATTTAATTAGATTATTCATATAATTGATTATTTCTTTAGCGGGTTGTTTCGTGATTATTTAGACTTTATTTAGGTTTTGCGAACTCGCGTATATAATAATCGGAGGATTTATTCGTCGGATTATTCTAGAACTTCCAAATTATCGGGCCTTCGTTATTTATTTAAATTCTATTTAGTCATTTACTTAGTTTTACTCAATAATTAGGTTACCCCTTAATTAGCCTTGCAATTATTTAGTCAATTATTTATCGTCTAGGGTTATTATTATTATTATCGGATCTAATTTATTCGGAACCGTTTAAACTAAATCGGATTAATCTCTAATCGACTAACGCAAATATTTTAGGACCAAAAGGAATTCTAAATCGGAATAGAACTATTTCATAAATAAAAATGGAATCGATATAGGCTTTCGACGCTCTCGTTCGATCTTTTTCTTTAATCGGATTTTGTTGGATTTTATTGAATTCTAATCGAATTCAATTTCGTTCGCACGTAACTCTAGACACCGAGGGAGTTGAGTCCGCCTGAAGATCAAGACCCCAGGGATTCGAGCAAGGCAGTCATCACTAATCCTTGAACATATTGATCCCAATTGCGAACTTACTTTGTTTACAAATAAAATTGCATGCAATGGTGAAGATGGTGGACAGAACCGTCGTTGATTAAATGAACTATGGTATTAAAACTTGATCAGTCTATGCTAGGTCTTAGGCTTGTAAAAAGATTTACAAAACTTGCTTTACGCAAAAGAACCACAACCATTCTTTGTTATCCCCTTATCATGTGCATCGTTGCTGTGGTGGCTTGCTGAGTACGGTTGGTACTCACCCTTGCTATAAACAAAACATTCAGATGTGGGCGATGAAGTTCCCGAAGACCCGTACGAGTACTACTAGGAGGGTATGGAAGACGATGCTGCGCAATAGGTCTTAGTCCCGGTCGTTGCCTGTGGCAATGGCGTGCCGCTGCCTAATGTTCCACTGCCTTATCTAAACTCTGCTTTTGCGTGTATTCCGGACCGGTTGGTCCCCTGTTCTATACTATTGCCTTCGGGCCTATTATTGTAATAATTTGCATAAGACGATTGTGTATGCACTCTTGATAATTCGGCAATGTCATCATGGGTACCAGACTACTTGATCCAGGGAAATGGTACTATGAACATGAGTGATTCCTGTTGCAAAAACGGGGGTCCACAGAGCTATATCAGAGCCATACGACTGTAGGAAAAGACCAAACGGCGCCCCACCCCATTATAGTTGGCTAAAGGGAGGAATCCCCATCTAGGATTATTTTGATAAAAACCCTATGTCTATAAAACAAAATGTGTTTTCCTACTATACTCTTGTCTCCTTGTCTTTACAAAATTTGTTTTACTTTCATTCTCCCCGACTCTAGTTTTCTTAAATATAGATGGCAGGACAAGGTTGGGAAGTTGAGGTTCCTCGAGAGGATGGATACATCTTCCAGCTACACCAGTTGATGTGGAGTTTGAGATACTCAGAGCCACCCGTCTTCAAGAAGAAGAGGTTCGGTACTGGAGACTATACCATATGGGAGGCCATCATCGCCATCAAGCCCCGCGTTGCGAGCGAGCCGGAGTTCCGCTTCCGCACACGCTACAGTCGTGACTCGGTGGAGACCGCAATTTAGGACGTCGCCCGAGAGGCCTTCCTCCGCCTCAACGCCGTCCACAGGACTAAGGCGGCGAGGACCGAGTTTGCGCATCACCCGTATCGGGAGGATGGCAACTCCGTCTGCACTGTGCAGGCTACCCCGTGCTGCTACAACCCCATGGTGACCCGTCTGTCCCGGTGGGCTGAGGCCGCAGATGACTGTTATGAGGAGGCACTACTAGAGATTGACGAGCAGCAGAGGCGTATGGGTGAGCTCAGGGAGGAGCACCACACTTGGGGCAACGAGGTTGACTCACTGAAGGCCCAGCTCCAGGTTCACGGCGGGCAGTTCGAGCAGCTCTCGGACCAGTACAACGCCCGTGGCGAGGCCATGGCCACCCTTGAGGAGCAGCTGAGGAAGAGCCAGAGACAGGTCAGTCAGCTAGAGGAGCAGCTCCGTGCAGTCTCACTTACCACTACGGCCACCTCTACTTCCACCGCGCCACCACCACCTCCTGCACCGGCCCGCGACCACTACTACTTCCTCACTCCGCCGTGCATGGCCACCTTCCACACCTTACTGGAGGAGGCTGGCATGTTGAGCACAGAGCCCGGACCCTATCTGGTGGAGCCTACTGCTACAGAGACGGAGCCCACACCGATAGCCACAATTGTTTCGTCTGAGCCCGGTTCCGGAGTGGAGACCCCGATCCAGATCGACACCGACCCAGAGGCTGAGTCAGAGCCGGAGGAGATCGAGCCGGACGTCACCGACCCTTCGGAGGACGAGACTCCCACCTACCGCATCACCTTCGCCGGAGGCCCTCGCACCCTCAGCACTGCTCGCAAGAGGACACGACCCTCGGGCAAGAAACCCAAGTCAGATCTAGAGACTGTTACCACTTCTGAGCCGTGGGGACTCAGGTTCGCGTCCGCCAGGGACCACCCACTTCCTGCACCCGGTTCCTGCGGCTGGTTGGATGACTAGCCAGGAGGTCCACTACTGCTCCGATCTCGCCTTGGATAGTTTTTGGATTGCGAGACACACACCCCCCCTATGTGGTGATGAGTAGATAGCATTTCCCTCGATGGAGTCCTTTGGACTATGTTCTAGTTGGACTGTGTAGGTGTGCAGTCGTAGGTATCACGATTGTGTATTATGTGTGAACTCCATGATGTTTTATGATATTATTGTTGTTGTGTTGCAATGAGTTTATTCCACCATGCTTGCCACATAAAAGATCACATCAAAAACCACTCCCGAAAAAGGGATAAAACCATAGGGCTAGTTAGGTATTGGGGTACTTACCCGAACGTTCTATACAGATGGTTCACCGACGTCGGGCAACAGCCGCCAACGAGAACCCACCAGAGCCCAACCCCATCACCTTGGCCGAAGTCATGGCTGCACAAACCCAGCTGTTGCAGGCTATCGCCAACAATCAAGGAGGCCGTGGAGGCTCAAGTCTTGGCGAGTTCATGAGAGCTAAGCCGCAAACCTTCACTACGACAGAAGAACCTATGGATGCGGAGGATTGGTTGCGCGTTATAGAGAAGAAGCTGACCCTTGTGCGTGTACGCGAGGCCGACAAAGTGATCTTCACCGCCAATCAACTGGAAGGACCCGCTAGTGACTGGTGGGACACCTACAAGGAAACTCGCGTCGAGGATGCTGCAGAACCCACATGGGAGGAATTCACTGCTGCCTTTCGTGAAAACTTCATGCCTGCTGCAGTAATGCGAATGAAGAAGAATGAGTTCAGGAGACTGCGTCAAGGAAACACCACTGTGCAAGAATACCTAAACTGGTTCACACAGCTTGCCCGCTATGCAACCGGTGACTTGGTAGATGAGGATGAAAAGATCGATAAGTTCATTGAGGGATTGAGTGATGAGTTGAGGGGGCCGATGATTGGGCAAGATCATGCCAACTTCCAGAGTTTGATCAACAAGGTTGTGAGGCTAGAACACGACCAAAAGACGGTGGAAAACAACCGTAAGAGGAGACTCGCTATGTCCCGCCCACTTCAAGGAGCGCCTCAGCGTTCTAAGGGAGCCACTTCATCTGGATGGAAGCCAACTGCCATGTCAACCCACCGTCCTATTGCACCAAGCAATGTCAACAGGCCGGCTGCCACCCAGTTTCGTACTCCGGCACCGACACTAGCCGCTCCAGGAAAGAAGAACGTGGATTGCTTCAACTGCGGAGAATTTGGGCACTACGCTAACAACTGCCCCAAGCCACGCAACACCCCTATTCGTACAGGTGCCAACGCAACGGCCGTACGTGGAACTACTACCCCTGCTGCTGGACGCGGTCTGTTCAGGACACCGCGACCCAACGAGTCTGCTACCGGGTTCCATCGCGGACAAGTGAACCATGTGTGTGCTGAAGAGGCACAGGGAGATCAGAGTGTTCTAATGGGTATGTTTTCTATCAACTCTACCCCAGTTAAAGTCTTATTTGATTCCGGAGCATCGCATTCATTCATATCATCAGAAATAAGCAACCAACATAACCTACGTCGAGTGGAACTTAAGAGACCCATGATAGTGCGCTCACCTGGGGGAGATATAACCGTACCCCATGCTTGCATCAACGAGCCCATCCGAATAGGAGATGTGGTATTTCTCTGGAGCCTTATGGTACTACCGCCCCAAACTCTCGATGTCATACTAGGAATGGATTGGCTGACTAAGAACAAGGGAGTCATAAACTGTGGCCGAAGGGAAGTCACTGTGTCCACCCCATGGGGATCTCCGATGAGCATAGCCATGGATCGAGACCCGATGTTATGTGAACGTGCCGCGGGAATATTTACCATGCTACCCGTAAGTGGGATGCCAGTAGTACAGGAGTACCCGGACGTATTTCCTGAGGAATTGCCCGGAATGCCCCCTGACCGTGACATAGAATTCATTATTGATCTGATGCCTGGTACCGCCCCCATATCCAAGAGGCCATATAGGATGCCGGCTAACGAACTAGAGGAACTCAAGAAGCAGATTAGGGAACTACAAGAGAAGGGATTTGTACGCCCTAGTTCTTCTCCTTGGGGAGCCCCGGTATTGTTCGTCAAGAAGAAAGATGGAAGTATGCGGATGTGCATGGATTATCGGTCCTTAAACGAGGTCACCATCAAGAACAAGTACCCCCTTCCCCGAATTGACGACTTGTTTGATCAACTCAAGGGTGCCAAAGTATTTTCGAAGATTGATCTTCGGTCAGGATACCACCAATTGAAGATTAGGGCCGGAGACATTCCCAAAACAGCGTTTTCTACGCGCTATGGATTATATGAGTTCACAGTAATGTTGTTTGGATTGACCAATGCCCCGGCATATTTTATGAACCTGATGAACAAAGTGTTCATGGAATACCTGGACAAGTTCGTAGTAGTGTTTATCGACGACATTCTTATCTTTTCCAAGGATGATGAAGAACATGCAGAACACCTACGCCTAGTGCTGGAGAAGCTCCGAGAGCATCAGTTGTACGCAAAATTCAGTAAATGCGAGTTCTGGCTTAAGGAAGTTGCTTTTCTTGGCCATATAATCTCAGCTGGAGGAGTAGCGGTAGATCCTGCCAAGGTCGAAGCTGTAACGGAATGGAAAGCACCCAAGTCGGTAACAGAAGTCCGCAGTTTTCTAGGATTGGCCGGGTATTAACGGAGATTTATTGAAGGATTTTCCACCTTGGCCAGACCAATGACCCAACTTCTAAAGAAGGAAAAGAAATATGCGTGGACCGAGCAATGTCAGCGAAGTTTTGAACAGTTGAAAGAAAAGTTAACCACTGCCCCGATTCTAGTCTTACCTGACAACCAGAAGGACTTTGTGATATACTGTGATGCGTCCAGACAAGGATTAGGAGGAGTACTGATGCAAGATAGAAAGGTCGTAGCATATGCCTCGAGACAACTGCGACCCCACGAGGAAAATAACCCCACACATGATTTGGAATTGGCAGCAATTGTTCATGCGTTGAAGATTTGGAGACACTATCTGATCGGGAATCACTGCGATGTATACACTGATCACAAGAGCCTAAAATACATCTTCACCCAGACTGATCTCAACCTGAGACAGAGACGGTGGCTGGAACTGATTAAGGATTATGATCTAGGAATCCATTACCACCCCGGAAAAGCAAACGTAGTGGCCGACGCCTTAAGCCGCAAAGCCCAATGCAACCATATGAGCCTGGAAGGCATGGCCGTTGAGCTCCGAGGAGAAATGGCTCGACTTAACTTGCACCTAATTCCTCACAGGGAATTAAACTCGTTGGAAATTCAACCACTTCTGAGGGCCCAGATAGAAGGAGCTCAAAAGGATAATGAAGAGATCCAAACAATCCAGGAGCGCATGGCCGCTGGGCACACGAAGGAATTCTCGACCGATGACAAAGGAATCCTGTGGTATAAGAAAAGGATCTATGTGCCTGAGCAAGGAGGTTTGAGAGAATTAATTTTGAAAGAAGCCCACGAATCGGCATATTCACTACACCCGGGCAGACAGAAAGGACGAATCAAGTTCTTGAGGACATGCTGAGAGCCTGTGCGTTGGATTTCACCAAGGATTGGGAAAGATGCCTACCTTACGCCGAGTTCTGTTACAACAACAGTTACCAAGCAAGTCTGAAGATGTCGCCGAATGAAGCATTATTTGGTCGGCGATGCCGAACCCCATTGATGTGGTCAGAGACCGGTGAACGAGCCGTGTTTGGACCCGACATAATCCAGGAAGCCGAGGAAAAGGTTCGTCTGATCCGGGATCGACTAAAGGTAGCCCAATCTCGACAGAAAAGCTACGCGGATACTCGCAGAAGGGACTTGGAGTTCAATGCAGCGACTATGTGTACCTGAAGGTCTCCCCGCTGCAAGGAACCAAGAGGTTCAAGGTCAAAGGAAAGCTTGCGCCAAGATACGTGGGACCATTCCCGATAACTGCCAGAAGAGGCGAAGTGGCCTATCTGCTAGAACTACCAGAGAGTATCTTTGACGTGCATCCTCTGTTCCATGTATCACAATTGAAGAAATGTTTGCGTGTACCGGAAGAGCAAGCTCCCCTGGAAGATATTCATATTAGCAGTGATCTCACATACTCCGAACACCTGGTAAAGATATTGGACGAAGCGGAGAAAAAAACCCGAACCAAGACATGGCGCATGTACAAGGTGCAATAGAGTAATCACACCGAAGAGGAGGCAACTTGGGAGAGCGAAGACTTTCTGAAGACCGAGTACCCACACCTGTTCGTCAACCGGTAAGAAATCTCGGGACGAGATTTATTTAAGGGGGGTAGGTTTGTAACGCCTTGAAAATTCGACCGTCGAAATCGAAACCCTAAAATACGAAATTACGAAAAACTTTTAAATTGAATTGCATCATGCCGTGTTTTATTGCTCGTTTATTTGAATCTTTATTTGCGAGGTTTAGATTTATCGAAATTCATTTAATTACAAACCCTAAAACGGAATATCGGCTAAATAAATAATTAAGGGTATAAATTGAACTAAAACTATAGAAATAAAAGTAGGGCAAATTAGTGGTAAATAAAGTACTCTACCTAAATGTCATAAAAATAATTGGGAAATATAAATTTAAATGGGAATTATATATATATATGTATATATATATCCTATATATATATATCCCATATATATATAGACATATATTTATATATATATATATATATATAATGGATATAAATGAAAAATATGGAAACATGAAAATCTTGGGTGAAATCTTTAGGAATAATACAAATATTGAAAAATATTCAATTAGGTGAAATTATGAAATTTTGGATGAATTTTAAATTGAAAATCAACTCTAAATCGGAAAAATATAAAAAGTCACTATTCATTGCGCCCTAGATGCTCGACCCTGTCCTAGCCCATCCCGTCGCCGCGCCTAGCCGCGCCCTCGCGCCCCGCGCCGCTGCAGGCCGTCGCGTCGCCGCTGCCGCACGTCGTCATCGCCGCTCGGCCGCTTGGAGCCCCGTGCCGCCGCGCGCCTCTCACTGCCGCGCCCGTCGCGTCCCGTCGCCGTTGCCGCGCCGTCCCGTCGCGTCGCCGTCGTCATCGCCGCGGCCTCGCGCCCCGCGCCTCCCACTGCCGCGCCGCGTCGCCGTCGCCATCGGCTGCCTCGCGCCCCGCGCCCGCCACTGCCGCGCCGCGTCGTCCCGTCGCCGTCGCGTCACCGTCCCGTCTGCCCCCCCTGCCGCGCGCCGCGCCCGGCCCCTCGCGCCCCGCGCCGGCCGTGCGACACCACCCCGCCCCCCCCGACCCTATAAAACCCCCCGCCGGCTTCCCTTTTCTCCCCGCCCGCTCCCCCTCCGTTTTCCCCATTTCCTCCCCTCTCCTCCGCTCTGCTGCCACCGCTGCTCTGCCATTGCCGCCGCCGCCGCTCTGCCGTCGCCGTTCAGTTGCGCCGTCGCTGCTGTAAGCACCATCCCCCTCCTTCTCCTCTCCCCCCTCTGTCGGCACCGACTGCTAGTGAAGCTGAGAGAGAGAATAGAACAGAAGAGAGAAAGGGAGAAGAAGGAGCAGGAGAGAGAGAGCTGGGAGCCCCTCTGTCGGCACCGACTGCTAGTGAAGCCGAGAGAGAGAATAGAACAGAAGAGAGAAAGGGAGAAGAAGGAGCAGGAGAGAGAGAGCTGGGAGGAGAGAGAGAAAGAAAATAGAGAAAATAGAAGAGAAAAGGAAAAAGAAAGAAAGAAATTAGAAAAATAGAAAAAAATGGGAAATAGAGAGAGAGGATTTAGAAAATCGAAAATTAAATTTTAGACACAAATTTATATTCGGGTTGAATCGATTATTCCGTCGTCGATTATTTTAGAAATTCGTAGAAATAAATCAGATTATTTAAATGCGACTATTTATTTAATTAGATTATTCATATAATTGATTATTTCTTTAGCGGGTTGTTTCGTCGATTATTTAGACTTTATTTAGGTTTTGCGAACTCGCGTATATAATAATCGGAGGATTTATTCGTCGGATTATTTCTAGAACTTTCCAAATTAATCGGGCCTCTCGTTATTTATTTAAATATCTATTTAGTCATTTACTTAGTTTTACTCGATAATTAGGTTATCCGCTTAATTAGCCGTTGCGATTATTTAGTCAATTATTTATCGTCTAGGGTTAATTATTATTATTATCGGGATCTAATTTATTCGGAACCGTTTAAACTAAATCGGATTAATACTCTAATCGACTAACGCAAATATTTTAGGACCAAAATGAATTCTAAATCGGAATAGAACTATTTCATAAATAAAAATGGAATCGATATAGGCTTCGACGCTCTCGTTCGATCTTTTTCTTTAATCGGATTTTGTTGGATTTTAATTGAATTCTAATCGAATTCAATTTCGTTCGCACGTAACTCTAGACACCGAGGGAGTTGCGAGTCCGCCTGAAGATCAAGACCCGCAGGGATTCGAGCAAGGCAAGTCATCACTAATCCTTGAACATATTGATCCCAATTGCGAACTTACTTTGTTTACAAATAAAATTGCATGCAATGGTGAACATCCTACTTGTTATTATGCCATACCTTTGACTATTGTTTACCTTATTCCCTTGTACCCATAAATGCGTGTGATGTTCCTAGTCACTTATGACAAATGCTTAGCAATGCTAATTTAGATTCATGCATTCTCATATTTATTAAAGGCTATATGCTTGGGCAATTACCTTAGGGAAGGTAATTGATATGCGGCATGTGGAGACATGAGCGCCACATTGCCATGATAATGATTACATGATTTGTGAAAGGGAAAATAAAACTAAACAACTATTTTCGACTGGGGCGGCTGGATGATTTGGGTGGTGTCCGGTAAAGGCTAGTGCCGTCCCTGGTCAGTTAAGGACCGAGCCATGAAGCTAAGCATGAAACGACCCCTCGTACAACCGTACTTCTCGAATGGGTATAGACCTAGCGGAGTAAATAGCCGAGCGGAGGCAGTATCCCTGCGTAGTGGTTTTCTTGATGTGTATGAGAGGCGGGGCCTATGGTGGAGCAACCACTGGTAGGACCGCCATGTGTAAACCTAAACTTAATTATAACTTAATGCATGTGTGAGTCTTCCCTCCCGGGAGCGCCAGAACTCCTCTCACTACTAGAAACCGTGTACGCCTAGAGTGCATGAGGATGTAAGTTCATGGAGCGGGTACTGCCAAAGTGAGGTTATTGAAAGGCTTTGCCGTCGACTGCTGTGCAATTTTGACATCATTGTGGAGCAACTTCATCCTCACTGTCTTCGGCACCGGCAAATTCTATTGCCTCTACATCACAAGCTTCGATACTTCACCAACCACGACGTCTCCAGGAGCCTCAACAAAATAACTTCAATGCGTATCTTCACTCAGGCAATGGCTACTCAATGACACGCTATAGTTCTTGACTCTATGTTAAGTTGTTTCCCAACAAAGCATAGAGTCGGGGGCTATACAAATACAAGACTCAAAATTCGACATGCATTATGTCAAGATAAAGCAATCAATTAATCAGCCAACGAATCAACTTCGGAGAAATCAGATTCATCTTTGCTCCAGAGCAGACTTTTTACTTCAGCAACTTTAATATTTTCATCGACAACTTTGGCTCTCATTTGATGCTACAGTCAATTCCAAGTTTTTCAAGAGTTAAGTTTAAGATTTAATCTACATGTTTGGGAGTTTGGAGTTATCAACCAATCAACTCAGATTCGACGAGTTAGATAATAATATCTACTTTGCTCCAAGTGAAGCATCTTCAATGACTATGAAATCAAGTTCTACTACCGTTATCATAAATCAAGAGGCGATTGCATCAATCTTCACCACACACATGCTAGCGTCAAGGAAACTACTTGAGCTTTGATATCTTTTCAACAGTTTGATGGATTATTATCATTGATGTTATCATCGGCACCTTCGTCATCGGCATTATCTTCATCTTCAGTCAATTACTGTCAACCAAGTTCTTTGCTTTAGGAGTTTGGGCTTCGTCTACACTAAAATTTGACTGGGGCACCAACGCCGCCATCTTCATCAACATCTTGCCATGTCTCTTGGGCATTACCTATTTTGCTACTGTTGACAGACAACTTCGTCTCTACAACCGGTTGTTTTCTCCTGTTGCGGATCATCATCACCACCGGTTGCGTCTGTTACAATTGATGGCCTATCACGCCGCAACTGATTAGCATTTTCGTCTTCATTGTCCGGCTATCTCCGTCGTTTCCGACTGGTGGTCTCGCTGTCATCGCCGGCCTGCATCGTCGCTGCTGATGTGCATCTTCACCTTCATCACCGACTTGCCTTGGTCGCCATCGACTGGTATTCTCTTCTTCAAGAAACTTCATCTTCATAGACGACCATCTCTGCTACCGCCAGTTGTCATTACTGCTGGTCATGTTTATCACCGCCGACTATTTTCTTCGTCTCCATGGTTGGTGGATTTCGCCATCGCTGTTAATGGGCAATTATGTCTCCACCACCGATATCTTCGTTACCTTTGATGGGCAATTCTATCTTCACATTGGTGGTCTCACTTCCATGCCGACTGCATCAGTTGCCACCAATGGATAACTTCGACTGCGACAGAAGGACAAGCTCAGGGGCTTACTAGCTCAAGCACAAGGATCATACCTTCAATTTGGACTTATTCCGGCAATATGAGACATGAATACATGGCCACGAGCTTATCTCCTATATTCATGGTTTGGATCAATCGTTATTTCCCACAAGGGTCACAAGCTGAGTTCTTGCGCCAGTCGAGATTTAATTATTAAATCTATTTTGGTGCATCCCATGAGGGATAACCATTCGGATCAGAAGATGAAGCGGCGGGGAAGACGCCGACGCTTTAGAGATTTTAGGGTATCGCTAGGTTTTCTCGTGATTGGGCCGAGACCCATGAGAAGCTTACGACCCATATTACAGGTGTGGCTTGACACGTGTCTCTAGGGACTTAAGCAGATTTGCTCTGGCAATATGCGCATGTCGTATTGCCCAATGCCTTTAAAATCCTTTCATACAGCAGTTACACAACTTGTTGAAGGTTGGTACGATGCAACTTGAAAGGTGACAAACAGTAAAGGTTTTTATAACTGTCCTGGTAACTTTTTTATAGGTTGCAGGAGCTGTTTGTTTTTTGCAAAGCATTTGATTTTATGATTATGTCAATGCTTTCTTTGCCACCTTGGTGTGCTCTTTTTGATTAAGACCGATATTATGGCTGGAGTTATTTAATATTTTGGTCATATTTTTCAGATGACTAATAAATTATTAACTCAGATTTTCTACCCATAAGGGTTGGCTGAGTTGTTTGTTCTGAGATGACTCGGGCAAAACGACTCGGATAAGCATGAGCTTGCCGAGTACTCGGAATTCATTATACACTATGCCTTGATTATGAGGTTATGTGTTATATGATTTTTTATGATTGCTTTTGGCTTAGGCTAGGCTTTTATTTAACTCAGGAGAGTATGATTATTATAGTTCTTGACTATATGCTTAGTTTGTTTAACTAAACACATAGTCGGGGGCTACACCTAATTAGGTGCATCAGTCGATGCACCTAAATATCTATTCTTAAGAAATTTTTGAGATGTTTTCAGCCCTTCACAGCCTTTCTATTGGATGATAAAGCACTCGGGAGACTCAGGCAGAGATGATGGAAGCACTCGGCGATAGAAGCATTCGGCTAAGGAGGTACTCGGCTATGTGTTATTCTGGTTCGGGGCAAAGTTATTTCGTCGATTGTGAAGGTCTCAGGGGCTACTGTGGAGATTACGGGTACCGGGTACCCTCACGACTAGCTTATCTGACTTACCATAGGGGATAGGTTAGGACTCATGATTATGTAAACCGGCTTATGACTTAGGTATTACGTTACCATTGTAATAAGGTAACGGCTCATAGTCTATAGTTGGTAAGATTGAGGAGTCCAACATAGAGTGTGATAGGGTCTCCGACTTGTAAGCCTACCCTCCAAGACTATATAAGGAGGGTAGGGCGTCCCATGAGAAAAGGGACGATACACGAATATAGAGAATCAGAAACAGAATTCACGAGAGCACATATTGAAAGAGATCAAGAGATCAATAAATCACTCAGCGGATCGAATCCCCGAAACAGGAGTAGGGTATTACCTCTCGTTAGAGGGGCCCGAACCTGTCTAAACCTCTTTGCATACTAACCCGTCATGTTTGGCGCTTGACTGCTACCCCCAGTTCCTTATTGCCGAAACCAAGTTTCGACATTACACGTTTTTATAAAATACCTGCGGTCTATTATTTGTATCTGACCTCTGCCGATTCATCTGTCATGATGTCCGCAACGCAACAGGTCTCTTCTACGACAACCAGAGTGAACTCGCATTGGAAGACAAATTTCAACCTTTCAGAGAGTGGGAGAAAGAACATATATAATGACATGTACACTACTTATATATGTGATGAAACAATTGTGGCATTTGTAATATATGCTTCGTATGTAAATAACGTTTGAATTTTTGGTTATGTATTTGATATTTGTTATGGAAATAACAACAATCCGACTATCTCATATGCTTACTATTTGAAAATACTATAATAAATCATACAAAATATAATATTAAATACGACACACATCTTCCCAAACGGCTAGAATATTAATTTTGCTGTTGGAAAATTTATTTTCCCAAGCGGTCCACTTAATAAGACCGCATGCGAAGATCTATCTTCGCATGCGGCTGCTTAAATCGGCCGCATGCGAATATCGATTTTCGCATGTGGCCGTCTTAAGTGACCGCATGCGAAGATCGATCTTCGCATGCGGTGGGCCGGCCACAAGAGCAAATGGTGATCTTCGCAGACCATTTCGCGCATGCGGGCCGGCCAACCGCATGCGAAGATCGATTCTGCCCGTCTGCAAAAACCATTTCGGTAGTAGTGTCTCCTCCCTCCCGCGTCTCACTGCCGGACACCGGCGTTGAGCGCCGCGTGCTCCTACTGCGGTGAAGTCCGGCTGCGGCGAAGTCGCTCTGAGGAATGGATGCGTGATGGATGGGAGTAGATGAATGTGGATGAGTAGATGGAATGAAAGTGCTCACTGTGGATGCCTTGGATGAGTCTCGATGAATCCTCCTCCACGGACGAAAACCCAGGAAAATGTTTTCATCCTTTTTACAAGTCATCTAAATCGTCATCAAAAAATTTGAAAAAAAAACAAGATAGATTTATATGAAACATATCACTTCACAAATATACAAGGTCAAATTCAACTTCTATAAATTATAACAAAAATAACAAATATAACTGTAAATGTACATTAACTATTTTCAATTTAATTTATTCTTTTTGTTGCAACTTATAAAAGGTGAATTAGGCCTCGTATATTTATCACTACTGGAGAACCGATCTTTGGTCGGTATCAAAAAAACTGGAATAGTCCCGGTTCAAATAGAAACCGAGACTAACGATCATCTTTAGTCCCGGTTAAAAAGTGTAACGGGTCGCGATGATCTTTAATCCTGATTGGTATTACCAACCAGGACTAAAGATCATCTTTAGTCCCGGTTCACACCTTCACCGGCCGTGTTAGGTTGGTGTCAGGGGGTCGGGGATCTTTAGTCCCGGTTGATGTCACCAACCGGGACTATAGATCCTCTCTTGAGTCCCGGTTGGTAACACAGACCGGGACTAAAGATGATTTAGATCTTTAGTCCCAGTTGGTGTTATTAACTGGGACTAAAGTGATCTATTTTTTTATACATCTTCGTCCTCCTCTAACCCAAGCCATTGCTGCCAAGAGGAGGAGGAAGAAGGGAGGTGCTGCCAAAATTTTTGATAAAATTGTTTTGGTGATAATATACAAATCGGAGAGATCGAAAAGGTTAGCAAATCCATTCTCTAATAATGTATGCTTAGCATATTACATTTATAGCTTTGTTTCTATAAAATATTGTCTCCAATAAGGTTTGATCAGAGAGAAAATATGTGTAGGCAAAATTAGGTTGATTTTGAAATTAGAAAATTTGGATACATATGTTATAAAAGAGATGACCGAGGAAAAATATAGAAAACTAAGATAAAAGAATTGAAAACTAAGTTAGTTTAATAAAATAGTTAGAAAAAAGTATAAATCGTTAAAGATATGTTTTCAACTTTACAAACCATAAAAAAGAATAATATGTGGGACTATTGTAAAATTATTATATGATTATTTGTAAAAAAAGTAGAAAACAAAGGTAATTGAAAAATATGTAATATAGCTAGAAATAATGTTCGTACAATAAAAAAAATATATTTAGCACTTTAATAAAAATTTAAAAATAATTGGAAACTTCTCTTCCTTCTGATCGCCATCCTTGTAGCTCTTTTTAAAAAATTAGTTTCACTTTGAATCATGATGTTTTAAATTTTTATATGATTATTTAATTAGTTTCAATTATGTGGATTTCGTTAGTAACATTGGACTATTTGATGTATAGATGGATTGGCAATGGATATACACCACGTACCGATGGTCGAAAATGTTTATTAAAAGCATGCATTATTTTTTGAATGTGGCCAATGCTAACAAGTACAAGGGTTTCATGTGTTGTCCATGCAAAAAGTGCAATAACCAGAAGGAGTATTCATCTTCAAGAACTATTCATGCGCACTTTTTGAGTCTGGATTCGTGCCTAAATATAATTGTTAGACCTCGCATGGAGAGTTAGGGGTTACATTGGAAGAAGATGAAGTAGAAGACGAGAATATTTCGGACTGGGCTATCAATACGGTGGATTTGAAGAAAATCCGGGAGGCGAGGCGGACTGAGCTGTTGAAGATAACGACGCAGTAGATGATCTTGGTCAAATATTGCGGGACGTAAAGGATAGCTGCGAAAGTGAGAAGGAGGTCCAAAAATTGGACCGAATGTTAGCGGACCACAAAACTTCGATGTACCCAGGTTGCGAACAGGGACACAAAAAGTTGGGTACGATGGTAGAATTCTTGCAATGAAAGGCCAAAAATGGTTTGAGTGACAAGGCATTTGGCGAGATATTGAAACTCGTCAAGAGCATGCTAGCATGATGCGCTGGCACGCAGAAGAACGTCAACAAGACGGGATGCTGAGACACCCCGCCGACGGGTCGCAATGGCGAAACATCGACAGAATATTTCCAGACTTTGGAGAGGATGCCCGAAACGTAAGGTTCGGTTTAAGTACAGATGACATGAAATCCATTTGGAGAGATGAGCAGCGACCATAGCACTTGGCCTGTTACCATGTGTATCTACAACCTTCCCCCTTGGTTATGCATAAAGCGAAAGTACATCATGATGCCAATTATCATTCAAGGCCCAAAGCAAGCTGATATCGACATTGATGTGTACTTAAGACCATTGGTTGAGGATCTTCTTCTGCTGTGAAACAAAGAAGGTGTTCCCGTGTGGGACGAGGACAAATAGGAGCAATTTAACCTATGAGCGTTGCTGTTCGTGACCATTAACGATTGGCTTGCACTTAGTAACCTATTTGGACAGTCAAACAAGGGGTACAAGACTTGCACCCATTGTATGGATGAAACTGAAAGTACGTATCTGAAACACTGTAGGAAGGTTGTTTACATGGGCCATCGTCGATTCCTTGTTGCAACCCATCCTGTACGGAAAAAAGGCAAGCATTTCGAACAGAAGGCAGACCACCGTACTAAGTCTAAACATCGCAACGTAAAAGCTGAGTTTGCTTTGGTGAAAGATCTGAAAGTAGTATTTGGAAAGGGACCTGGCAGCCAACTTATAGAGAGCGAAGATGGTCACGTGGCGATATGGAAGAAGAATTATATTTTTTGGGAGTTACCCTATTGGGAAGTCTTAGACGTCCGGCACACAATCGACGTGATGCACCTCAGTAAGAAGCTTTGCATCAACCTGTTAGGATTCTTAGGTGTATATGGAAAGTTGAAATATACACTTGAAGTATGTAATGATCTCAAGCATATGCAACAACACGAGGACCTTCACCTGGAACCGAAGGATAAAGGAAGCCATTACTTGAGTCCAACCAACTACACTCTGAGCAAGGAAGAGAAGGAAAATATGTTTGAATGCCTGAAGAGCATCAAGGTACCGTCTGGATACTCCTCGAATATAAAGAGAATAATAAGCATAAAGAGAAGAAGTTCATAGACCTAAAGTCTCATGACTGTCACGTGTTGATGACATAACTGCTTCCTGTTATAATTCGTGGTATCCTTCTTGATAATGTCCGGGCAACAATAACAAAGCTATGTGTTTTCATGAATGCAATTTCGCAAAAGATCATCGATCCAGACAGTTTGACAACCCTTCAAGATGACGTGGTCCAATGTCTTGTTGGCTTTGAGATGATCTTTCCACCGTCATTCTTCAATATAATGACGTATCTTCTATGTCACCTTGTGAAAGAGATCGGTATTCTCGGTACTGTGTACCTACATAACATGTTTCCTTTCAAGAGGTACATGGGCGTTCTAAAGAAATACGTTCGTAATCGTTCTCGTCCGGAAGCAAGTATCGCCAAGGGTTATGGAACAGATGAGGTCATTGAGTTCTGCGTAGAATTTATTGAAGACCTTCGTCTAATCGGGGTACCCGAATCAAACCATGAGGGGAGACTATGGGGAAAGGGGACTCTTGGAAGGAAAGCAATAATGACTGTGGATAACAATTTATTCCGTAAAGCACATCGAGGAGCACCTGTGATTGTTCGCTCAAAAAACATCAGCAAGTCTGATGCATGGATTACACACCATCACATCGATACTTTCTCCGCTTGGCTACGACAACATCTAATTGGTACCGAAACCATTGACCGACAACTAGCCTTCTTGACGAGGGGGCCTTCTTGCTCGATATCGACATTCCAAGGATATAAAATCAATGGGTATACATTTTACACAAGAGCCCAAGACAGAAAGGGCAGAAACCAGAACTCTGCTATTCGTATCGACGCCATGAGATACGATGGTGCAACTAGCACGTATTACGGTGTCATTGAGGACATATGGGACCTAGGCTACGGACCCTTGAAGGTACCTCTGTTTCGATGCCAATGGGTTAGGCATAACGATTGATGACAGTGGGATGACAACGATTGACCTAAGCAAAGTTGGATACTCAGACAAACCATTCGTCCTAGCCAATCATGTAACACAAAGAGGAAAGACCAAAGAAGTGCTTCAGCTCGGAAAGCAACCAAAACAATCGGTTGAGCCATTGCTACCACCCGGTGAAGAAGAACTGAGGCAATGGATGAAAGAGACGAGTCTGAACAGGGCACAACTGGTGGGAGACGCACTAATAACCATGGCGATAGAAGCCGATTTGAAATACAAATTTAAACTTGGTGAACCGCTTGTCAAGCCTGGTCAGGTGAACACTCCCTCTACACAAATGCACCGATTCCATCAATGGTATATAGAACTTTCATTTAAAGGTAGAATGATGGTTGGAGCGAGGATAAGAAAAAATAGATTACTATCAAGAAGATGATGTTTTGTGGATCAACTCCGAGAATGTATTCAATGTATACCAACTAGACGCTCTCGACGTCTCCATTCTCAGCTGCTGGGTTTTGTAAGTATTGTTTTAGCAAACTTTGTTTTGTTTCTTAGCTCCTTCTATGTACCATTTAATGGTTATATTGTGCCAATAAGACTGATGCAAATTCCTTTATCCTTTGTAGAATGGAGATTCAATCGTGCCGTAGGCAGAGGATTTACAATATTGGATTCATGGACCCCCGCAAAGTCAATGACGTAATGATAAGGGACTTTGAGAAAGATGCAGAAGACAATATTGTTCATTTCCTGGTGCAGCAGCATTATAAGACCTACCTACTATTGCCCTACAACACGGAATGAGTTTTAACTGTCTTTCGAATTTGTACCAATTTACTCCTCGTACTCTTACCGTGACATATATATCGTCTGATGTAATTTGCATATTTCACTGGGTCTTTTTTCTCTTCGACCTTGAACTATGCAAAGTCCATGTCTATGACTCAATGGATAAATCAGAGTCTACTTTCACTAAGATTTTTGAAGTGATAGACAGGTAATGTCATCTATTCAACTATCATTAATTATGAACACTGTTATTGCTACTATATAGATCTCCGATATTTAATCATAGCTTCCAACTGTACATAGGGTATGGGCAAAATTCCATACATTAGTCCGCGGGGTTTGGAAAGAAAAACTTGGTAGGAGGTTTAATTTTTCGATGAGTAAATGCTCCAAAACATATTGAATCATTAATTGGTTCTAAAAAAATTAGTACATTAAATCTCTCGTTGTTTCTCCTTAAGTATGCAAAACAGGAACAGGGGAATAACTTGTGCGGCTACTACGTCTGCGATTATACTCACGCACTTGTACACCAAATCAATAGTGACAAGGATTTGGAAGTACGTAAAAATTATTCATACATTATGTCCCGATTTCTTATTGACTTCATATACTTATATCTCAATTTTTTTTCAAATGATAGATTATTTACATGAGGGAAAAACTATCCAATGAAGAATTTATCAAGACTATTCAACAACAATTATGGGATTTATCAATGAACAAATAATTGATCCCGTGGGAGAATTTCACTATGATGAAAGACCTATTGATCATCATTCCCATGTATAATATGTCTTAGGTTTCTTCATAATATACCATAGAACATTATAGTTAACGAAGGATTGTAGTATATGTATATATTTAGATGTGTATATATGTACTTATGTGTGTGAGTATATTTCGGTAATATAAGTATATATTTACTTGAGTGCATATATGTAGGAAATATATATATATATGTGTAAAACATGTATTTATACATATATATATATATACATATGTATGTATATATACATATATATATATACATATGTATATATACATATATGTATATATACATATGTACATATATGTATATATGCATATTGCATATACATATATGTATAAATACATATATTACATATATACACATATTATATATACATATATATTATGCATATATACGTATTTATACATATATATATATACATAATATATAAACAAGCAGCTGGTAGAACCAGCAATTGTTTTTTTTAAAAAAATATCATTAGTCCCGGTTGGTGTCACCCGGGACTAAAGATTCTCATCTTTAGTCCCGGATTCGTAGTCCTGGTTGCAAAATTGGAACTAGAGGGTGTTACGAACCGGGGTTAAAAACCTCTTCTTCACCAGTGTATGGAGTGATATATTTCATATTAATATATGTTGTTAATTATTTTAAATTTTTTTATAACTATTTAGGTGACATGTAAAGAACAAGAAGATGTTTTCTCGAGGGATGAAAAATTCATCTCCGAAAAAACCCTGCCTTTTATAGGCACGGGGGTCAGCCGCGTAGGCGCGCGTATCGCGCACGCCGTTGGCGTGCAGCCGCGACGAGCTGATCCGATTTTGCTGCAGATAAGCTTGATCGATTCATTTGGCTAAGTAGATATAAGCCATAATCTGTTGGGTTGTTAATTAGCATCTGTAGATGGAAACCTGGCCATGTGTATACGCGTCTCTCTTGCCGGTGTATACGGCACATATACTGCATGGCTGTATATGCAATCACAGCCCATCGGCCTGTATGCACGTAGGTGTCCCTTGCCGTATACAGCATGCACTAATTATTCACTTGTTGAATCGTTGCTGCTCAAGACCAAGCAGGTTCATATACTGAGCCACTTCCTGGACGAGCACTACCACATAAATATTCATTGGTATCGGTTCTAAAGGCCTTATAGGTATCGGTTTTGGTCTCGGTACCAATTGGTCGACACCTATGCCCAGGAGGCATAGGTGCCAGATCTGAAACTGGCACCTATTGTTTTAAACGAATCAAAAAAAAAGAAAAAAGAATCCCGATCACCTCACTCGGTTCGCCGCCAGGGCCACCTCGCCCGGTCCGCCTCTGCGCCGGCCTTCTCCACCGCTGCCGCCGCCGCCACCAGGTCCGCCACTTCATCCGGCGCAGAGCCACCTCCGTCACCGCTGCCGCCACCGCCACTGGACTCCCCGATCTGGAAAGAGACGGCCGGGAGAGAGAGGGGGCCGGTGAGCCTCCTCCTCCTCCGCCGCCGCCGCGACCAGGTCCGCCTCAGCGAGCGACGGAGACGGCAGCGCCACATCGCGCCGTGCTCCTCCTCGCCGTCCAGGGCCGTCAGGAAAGAGAGGGGGCCAGCTCTGCCTCCTCCACACCGCCGCCACCTCGCTCGGCCTCGATCCATGCCCAGACGGGCCGGCCGCCGCTCCTCCGTCAGCCGTCGCCGCTCCACCAGAGATCAAGGAGGGGCGAGAGAGATAGAGAGATGTCGCGAGAGAGATATGTGAGCTCGGAGAGAGAGAGATGAATGGATAAGGCCGGAGGAGCCGAGGCGCGCGACACTGTGCTACCGACCGGCCCGATTTTTTTAATAGGTATTGGTTTTTTAACAGAACCGATACTTATAATATAAGTATAGATACCGGTTTTATTAAAAAACCAGCACCTATAGTATTTGTACCAATTTTTCTTTTGAACCGACACCTATATTGCTTAAAGGTACTGGTTTTATTTTTTTTTATCGTGTGGAAGTGAGAAAAAGCTCATAGGTGTCGGTTTTAAATGAACCGACATCTATAAGACCGATCCCTATGAGAGTTTTTGTAGTAGTGAAGTATGCGTGCATGCATGCATGGCTCACCTATAAATTAACTACCTAGCTTCGCGTATTAACGTAGAGATCAGGAACAACTTGCGCGCTTATCTCCTGGTCAATGTGCAAATATAGCTTACAAAATACCATCAAACAAATGCCTCCAACCAAGTAGATTTTGATCGCAAAGCGAAACAAAATCAACTTGGTGTTTTCTGATACATTTCACCGACGCGATTGTGCTTCGCTGTCATAGAACTCCAAAATTCTTATATTTAAAACGGAATTATTTCTGAAGGAAGATCTCCAAACTAGTATAAAGATCAATTAATATCACTAGCATAGAAATCGTTTTTTTAGGCGGGCCGAAAGGCATCTTTCCATGCGAAAGGCCAGCCCACCTGCCCGAGAAGATCAGCGAAGATCACCATCTTCACGTGTGGGCTGTCCAACCGCACGGACAGATCCAACTTTGTGTGCGGTCGACTTAACGCGACTGCACGCGATAATCGATTATCCCATGCGGTCTGCTTAAGGCGATCGCACGCGATAATCGATTATCCCGTGCGTCCATGTTAAGTCGACCACACATGAAGTTGGATCTTCCCATGCGGCTATATGTAAGCCGCTTGGGAAGATGTCGTCCTCTATTGACCTTAATAATAGAATTTTAGAATGGTACATGTACTACATATCGGAGTTCTCGTTAGTCGCACGTATTAACAAATCACATTGTGACATAAATATATAAATTACTACAAGTGAAAATAAATATTATCATAAAAGCTATAATAGACATATGTACACAAATACATATATATATATATCATGTTTTTTGTCTTGCATTTTACAATATTTAGAGACCATAAATTATTTGTCACAGTAAAATGTTTCTTCACAAATGTTGTTTCTCTCACTCTCTTAGGGGTTTGAATGTTTTCTCTAATGCAAGTTGGCTCTCATGATCGTAGAATTCCCCTAAGCGGTTGCAACAATCGCGGCTTATGAACTAGCAAAGATCTACATACAAATTTAGAATGGTTTTTTTTGTCGAACCGGTTTGCTACAATTGGAACGGACGAAATCTGTTTAAAAAAGAAGACATATTGAAAGTTAGGAAATGAAATTATACAAAATCTTTGCGTGTAAAAGACATTCTCTGGACTTACTTCTTCGAAAGATGTTATGTATCTCCCGTTGACTCTAAGCATCTCGCACACGTAATACCCACATAAGATAGTGCCTAGAGGTTGTTTGAAACACTGTGTGCAAAAAATTGTATACATCAATATTTGAAACTAACAAGTACAACAAATTGTGTTAACTGCGGACATGTCGTTATTACCGGCCAGCGTGTCTTCACGAGAAGCTTTGTCTTATTGGCATCCTTGACTTGTCTGCCATGGCTTACGTAATATCTATGTGCTTTATATAGACAAAATATTTGTTTGTGTCAATTTTAAGTATAGAAGAGCAAATAGTTATTCGTGGGGTGTATGATACTACTTACAAGTTCTAGAAACGAGGAACTCCATGAATGTCTTCTCCTTGCAGTGTGCCGGATCAAGCACTACAACCAAGTGGTCCCTCAGATATACCAGAAATAATATATAGTGGTCGCTGCAAAGAAGACATATTAATTATAGGTGATATTGGTGTAAAAAAATCAGTAGCACGGAAGAGATGCTTATGTCAGAGCGTAAGGGACCATTATGACATTCTTGTCTTGGTGCAAGAGCATTGCTTTTCCCAAGTAGGTTACAACCTGGATTCTCTTTTGCTTGTGTAAAGCCTTGATAAAAGCTTTTTGTTTCTCCGGATCCTTACCTTTGAGCTCTGGAGTATCCGCACAAAGATGAACAGTGTGTTCTGTCTAGCAAACCCTTGTTGGGTTTATGTACCCTACTGGTTTGTGGGCCCTTTCACCATCATGGAATTGCATCCTAAGGAATGTAGCGGCTAATTAGTCAGATGGAAGTTTTTTCATGAATTCATTTACATCATAAATTGTAAAGTACTTACAGGCAAAACACAACAATGAGATTGATGTCCATTTTACTGAGCTTGAAAAATGTATGAAGGTCGGCGAAATCAATAATAAGCATCCCATTCGGTCTAGTTATGAAAGCGTTTTTTGGGACCTTCACACTAATGAACCCAAGACCCTTTCTAGATGCTTGCATGTACTAATCATGCATCAACCTCATCTCCCATGGTAGATTTTTCATGACGTGCCATGGTAAGAATGGCTAGCGATATTCGT
The DNA here is from genome assembly GCA_008326285.1 of Oryza officinalis. NCBI lineage: Eukaryota > Viridiplantae > Streptophyta > Magnoliopsida > Poales > Poaceae > Oryza > Oryza officinalis. Next base: position 27,862,866 of record BDMV01000012.1, read on the forward strand.
ACTCTTCAGGCAAGTCCTCAGATGTCCAGTGTTGCATATCTTCCATGTGACTTTTTACTAACTTTTACGAGTCCGACAACTGATGAGGTTCTTCAGTTATCATGTCTTTCGGACCTCTCCCCCTGAAGGCCAAAAACACTAAAATTTCTTCATATATGGCCATTTCTTTTGGATCGTATGTGGATACCATCTTTGGGATGAGCTGACGAGGTTCAAGGTTAGTAGTAGTTGGGAGGCTTGTGGCTTTCTGGGGAGGTGGAATAGGTTGCGCAGGAGTTGATTGTGGTGTAGGCGGAGATTGATGAATGGGATCACTTTTTTGTACAAGTGGTTCAGTGGGGACTTTAGCAGGAGATGGAGGTGGGGACGCAACATGTGGGGAATTAGGCAGAAAAGAAGGTCCTGGCGGGGAAGGCGGTGCAGGAGCAGCAACAGTCTTCAGTGCCGATGGAGCCACGGTTGTTGGCGGATTTTTGGCTAGGATGATATCTCGACGATGCCCTAATATGAATTGGTTTACTGCATCTCCGAGTAGTTCTATCCCTTCCGATGCTGGGATATCTAGCTCCAATGAGGTATGTTTCGCATGGACCTTGGCCACTTGCACCCTTGCGTACTCGTCCGAAATATTAGTGTTGTGGAACTGGTGGCTTGGTATCGCTAATCTAATTCCAACTTCCTTCATTTTACCAGCCCTACCTATCGGGACGACGAGGCTGCACGGTGTCGGACCAGTGATAAGGTCAACTACATAGGGCGTTGTTTCAACTGACCCGACACTGCTCGGCATCTGAACTGTTTGTTGGGTCTCTTCAGCACACTGTTGAGATTCGGGAAATATGTTTGGGAAGGCCTGGGGATTCTATGCCGCCAAAGAGTAAAAATGTTGCTTCACTTGTGTGGCTATTTTTTCTTCTAACTTCTTTTTGTACCTGTCCCCTTCTTATAACTCCTGGCTTCCTCTAGAAACCCTTCCTTTCCTTCCAACTTGTCCTTGACGATACACCTCTAACTCATTCGGAATGTTTGGGGGTGCCTAGTGCTGCTATCAGTTGATCATTCTCCCTTTTGGCATTGAACTCCCCTGTTATCTCTTTCTGTGCAATCTCCTGGAGACTACAGGTGACCCGCTAGATATCAGGATCCTCGAAAAGGATCTTTCTCTCGTTCGTGACTTGCCCCGTGCTTCGTGCCCACACCCAGTTTTTGCTCCTTTCCTTTAGTGGGTCGATCAGTAGTGGTTTGCCTTCAGCTGCAAACTTTTCTTCAGTTGCTCGCCACTGCTCTACGTGACCATCGTACCCGCTCGACCTCAATCAGTGTGGATATTTGTTCTTTTTTGCAAGATCTGACATATTTTTCCTCCGCACTAAAGCTTCCGGTGTGGTCATCTTTGCGACGAACTTGTCCCATTTGGTTTGTGAGATTTCACCAAACTCCTAGAATGGAGGCTTGTTCTATTGTACGTAATTGGTTTTCATGTCAAACTTCCACTGCCTCCATCGATATGCCATCGTCTTCAATGCAAAATGTCTTCCCAACACCTCTGAACCAGGTGGATAGACCAGCCATTTTTGCAACTCATTCCACATAAGATTTTTATGTTAGGATCCACCTGGTCCTAGTGATCTACATTTAACGGGCCGTACATTCTAGCCACTGTCCCGCATGTGGTGCTGAACTGTGTCATAGCCACCCTTGGCTCCATGGGCTTCCTATCTCGCTTCAGAGAGATTATGTAGTACGTGTCCTTCGGGAGCAGGTTCTTAGTTCTCTCACCGCGCCTTTTCTTTCGACGTCCACCGGTAGTTGCAGACGTGTATGTAGGCTCAGGAGCGGACGTTGTGTGTCCAACTCGATTTCAGCTACGGCTGCAGTCTTGGCCACCTTTCTTTTTGTGCGGCGACGTGTTTCCATCTGCAAGAACATGACAGGACGAATCATTAAGTGCAACCTATCTTGGTTGCAGGACAGTTTATAACCCTATCGCTAGACTTACTGCTTGCTCAATAGGGATATAGTTTGGGTCTTCTTCACGAAGGGGCACTTGCGTAATCTCTATGTCGAATGGATCGCTCGGTGTCTGCCATGCGCCTTCGCTACATGGCTCTTGTGTGCCTTCAGACGCGATGGGTGCCTCGGAGGGATCTTTCTCGTTCGACATTTAATCTACGATTGTTCATGACACGTATACGTCATTTAATATATCTCATGTACATCGCAATTAAATAGATTTCACGTATATCACAAAATAATCACATATATACACATATACGGCTAATCAAAAATTATCGCAATTACTGAATTAAACCTATATCGCAATTAAATAAATTTCACATATATCACAATTAATAAAGTTCACGTAGATCGTAATTTAAAAAGTTCATGATTTTCACAATTAATAAATTTCACGTATTTTCGGAATTAATCACACATTTCGCAAATAACAAATTAATAAATTTCATGTATATAACATATATCGTAATTGCTAAATTTCACGTATATCGCAATTACTATATTAAACGTATATCACAATTAATAAATTAAACATATTTTGAAATTGATCACACATATCACAAATCACAAATTAATAATCACATATATCACACAAATCACAAAATAATCACATATATCACACAAATCACAAATTAATCACATATATTACAAAAATCACAAATTAATCAAATATATCACAAATCACAAAATTACAAAATAATCACATATATCAAAAATTACCGGCGCCAGCGAGGAGGCAGAGAGAGGAGGAGGAGGCGGCTGCGGTGTTCGGCGAGGAGGACTGAGGAAGAGGAGGAGGTGGCGGTCGTCGAGGATCCGGTGGTGGAGGCGAAAGCCTGGGTGATTTCGAGTGGCGGCGCTCGTCGATGACGCGGCGACTGGCGAGGACAACTGAGGAGTCGGCGACGGCGGCTGTTGGGGAGGTAGACGGAGGAGGCGACGGCGACAGTCGACGAGTCCTGAGGAGGCGGCGGCGATCAGTGAGGAAGTGAGTGGAGGTGGCGGCGACGGCTGGAGATTTTGACAGCCTGATAGCGCTAGGGTTCACGGGCTCTCGGACTTAGAGATTTCCAAAGCCCATGCAACCGTTATATAGGCCGAAAACATCACGTGCGGGCGTCTTAAGGAGCTGCACGGAAAGATGTTATCGCGTGCGGGCGGCTCAAGTGTCTCGCACGGGATAATGTTATCGCGTGAGGCTGGGTTAGGTAACCCGCACAGAAAAATATTATCACGTGCGAGCGGCTTAAAGAACCGCACAGAAACATATTATCCCGTGCGGCTAGCTTAGGACACTCGCACGCAAAAAAAAATTGACAGAATACATAATTTATGTAATACATAACTTGTACTAAATATTAATACATAAAATATTAATACATAAAATATACATGGGTTACTTACTGCATAACAATTTATTTAATACATAAAATATACTAAGTATTAACCGATTTGACAACAACATACATACATTACGATAAATATAAAACCATAGTCATTGTCAACACCATAAGTTTCATACATTCATAATCTCACAAATTGTACAAAATAACAAACGACCGTTTCACAATTTTGGCACCAACATCGTTCCGCACGGATGAAAACTTCACTCCTTCAACCAATGAAAGTTCACTACTACAAAACACCTCATAAGGACCGACTTATAGGTGCCGGTTTATTTAAAATCGGTTCTAAAGTAAAAACCTGTACCTATCGTATTCGTATCTTTTTTTATAAAACCGACACCTATACTAAATTATAGGTGCCGACTTTTTAAAAAAATTAGCACCTATTGCCGAGCCAGCGCCACCACTACCAGATAAAATCTTATCCACACACTCCACTCCTCCTCCTCCTCTATTCTTCTCCCCCTGCTCCTCATCTTTGTTGTGAGGTGGTGGCCGGCGTCGGCGGAGGCGGTTGCGGCATCGCCTTCTCATCCGCCGCTCTCCCCTCCGGCCGCTTCCCTCCACCTCTGCCCCCTCTCTGCCGGCCGCTTCCCTCCCGTCGCCTACTCCCCTCTTCCTCTCCTTCTCCATCGGTGCACGCACGGTGGAGGATGGCGACAGGATGGGCGATGGGGCGAGCAGAGGCAGAGATGGGGGAGGATCGTGGCAGCCGCGAGCAGCCACTCAGATCTGACAGTGACGACAAAGAAGACCGGCGCAGAGGGTGAGGTGACGGTGGTGGCGGCGGCCCTTCACCTCTGCATCCACCTCCCCCACCTTCACCTCCTCTAGATCCACCAACAGTGATGGCGGCGGTGGAGAAGGTCGACACAGCGGCCGGATCCGACGACGAATGCTCAAGAATCGGCGGCGACATCTCCTCTCATCTACTCTCCGCTACCTTCACCTCTCCATCTGACGACGGTGCCGGTGGTCGAGAAGGCCAGCGGCAACAACGGTGGTGGTGGCGAAGTGGTGGCGGTGAAGGCTAGCGTGGAGTTGGAGGCTTTTGTTTTTTAATTTCATTGAATGCTATAGGTGCCGGTTGTGGGGTAGGAACTGGCACCTATAATCTCTATAGATGCTGGTTCCAAAATTGACACCTATGCCCGAGGGAAAAGGTGCCGACAAATTGGTGTCGGTTTGGAAACCGGCACCTATGGGTGTTTCTATGCTAGTGGTTCAAATAAACGGAGCCAAATGAAAGAGGAGGTCAAGCTTGTCACCTTTTATATGGATGAAAATTAAATATTTTGAGTTGAAAACCTTCCCCCCTTTTGTTATTATGTTTTGGAGAGAGAAAACGTCGGGTTCAATTGGCAGCCGGTCAAGTTGGGGGTGGGGTTGTGGGTGCTATATGGGCCCATCATCACGTGCAGTCCACTTAAGCAACCGCATGCGAAAATGAATTATCACGTGCGATTCCTTAAGTGAACCGCACGCGATGTAGCCGCATTATCGCGTGCGGTCCTTAATGCATCTACGTGTGCGGTCCACCAACCGGTCCCGGGGGACCGGTTTTTTCAGACGTGGCCACTCTATTGCCCCCCGCGTAAAAAAACCGATTATGTAGTATTGTATAAAGCCTAACACATGTACGTGTAGATATTAGCGTCGATATATGCGACTGCCATCCGCCTTTTCGAGCTGATAAGCAGATGTATGTGTTCAGTAAAAACTTTACTGGCCATATAATCAATGTGCATGTATATGAATCCGCTGGACAGAGCAATAATGCACTCTGTATGTGCATATTAATCTCATACGCATGGGTGGATTAATTTCTCAATCTCCACGGCGCGACCACCGGTCGCAGCGTGGAATTCACGTATGACTCATGCACGCATGTGTACAGGTGCTGTATATTGGTTTGATAGACTATTCCGCAATCCGTTACATGCACTTCAGCCGTATATTGGTTTGATAGACTATTCCGCACGTACGTAGTCTGATTTCCGCTGTTTTACGGCGACCTGATTCCCAGCTTTTCTCGATCGACGCAAGCCCATTTCGCTATATGTATGTTCTCGTTGCGACGCCGTGACGAGGGTGTACGTCGTGGGAACCGTACGCTGGCATTGAGCAAAATAGCCTGGAACTTAACATAAGGGAGGCCCTTATTTTTAATGAGACAAGCCGTGACCATCTATATATCATGGTGCCCAATGTGTCGGGCTGAAGAATTATATATAACTTGGGACTAGCCGTATTAGAATGCTGCCCTGCCCTTGATGATGCGAAGCAATAGCCCTGCATCACAACATTGTGCGTAGTGGAAACTCGACCATGCAGCCATGCATAAAAGGAAATCTCAAAAGAGAAAAGGTTTTATTTTTTTCTTTTAAAAAAATGTTGGCTTTCCCATTGAACACTTACTATGTGGTAGTTTCAGACAAGATTGCCAAAAAAACGAATCATTGCAATCGCCGAATGACCATGACGATTGTGGCTCAACAACTTCACTTCCTATTGTGTCCGTGCATAGAGGTAACATACGTGGTGATACTTTCGAAAGATGGCGAAAATTCATGCTCTAGCCTTTCTTTTCACTGGTACCACCACGGGCTCCATGCTCCCGATATTATGCTTCATTGAACCGGGAGACATAGGTATAGTTGAAGTAGGAGTTTGTTATGAGGATAAATGGCTATGGCAACGGCCTCTTCCTTTTTGCCGAGGATGGTGAATGGCTATCCTCCTCCTTCCAACAGAACACGGTGGAGTTTCTTTTAGGCAGACTAGCAATTTCAGGCTGATACTTGACAGGTCGACTTGACATTGAGCTTCAGGATAGTATGACTTCACGGAGATTTTGCATTGATTCTTCATAGACTGCTTGTACTTTGGATTTTTGGTTTCACAACTTCATGAAGATTGATCCTGACGATTTGCTTGGCTTTGGCTTCATGTCTCACAAGGATTTGAGCTTGACTTCTGAGCTTCACGGCTTCACAAGGATTGATTCTGAACTAGCTTGAAGGTCTTGTCATCTTAGGAATTCAGAGGATAGCCATTCTTCTTTCTGGACTACGTGTCCTGGCAATCCTCCTTCTTTGTAAAGTCCCTTCTTGACAGGCCTCACAGGGGTGGCAAGTGGCTGCACACTAAGCCACAACACTTATTGAGGTAGGTAGCCTTCTCTTGCTCTTTTCCTATAGTTTTCCCCTGGGGCTTGATGTTTCCATGGGTCTGAAGCACACTAAAAGTTACGAGGGCATGGGGACCTTGTTGCCGGGAGGTAACACACTTTTGCTGCTCCTCAGAAATACGCACCGGTCGTACTTGTGTGTTTGTGTGGAGGATGTTCAATTGCTAGCACAGTCAGCCATGATCATCCGCTGAATGTTGCAAAGAGGTTCTGAGGTAGCCAGGCCTTCATCTACCAGCTCAGTGTGACATGGGAGAAAGTCATTTTGATTTTTTTGTTGGACTTGATGTCCGTTTAACAAACAAAATTGGGGAGCGCCAAACAATGCAATGGTTAATGCACGATGGCAGGCTTTCAGTTTATTTATAGAAAACAAAAGGCACAAAGTTTTATGAAAAATATTTTTTTAAGAACCTCCCGTTGATGGGCGGTATTGGTCGTGATCCTCGATGATCCACCAGCTGGTAGGCATCTCCGTCATATGCTTGCTCGATGATGTATGGCCCTTGTCATTTTGGCTCAAATTTTCCCTTCATCTTGGGTGTGACGACGATGGGGCGCCGTAAAACAAGCACAAGGTCGCCTTTCTTGAATCTCTTGACGAGTTTGTCATAAGCTCTCACCATGTTCTGCCGATACAGCTCTAGATTTTGTAGGGCGCCTAAGCGCTTCTCCTCCGCAGCGTCAAGCTCCTGAAACCGAAGACAGATTTGTTTGTCTTGGGTGAGCTCTTCATGAATCGCCACTCGTAGAGACGGTAGCTGAATCTTCAATGGTAGTATAGCTTCACTCCCATAGACAAGGGAGTACGGGGTGGCTTGTGTAGGAGTACGGACTGTAACAAGGTACGCGCATAATGCCTCATAGAGACGATCATGCCAATCTCTGCGATGCCTATGCACCGTCTTTTTAGGGATCTTGCCAAGGGTCTTGTGGAAGGCTTCAGCCATCCCATTTGCTTGAGGGTAATAACCCGTGGAGTAGTTCCATTTGATCTTGTACTTCTCCATGAACTGGTAGATCTTCTGGGACTTGAACGCTTTGGTGTTGTCAGAACTGATACGATGCGGGACACCAAAACAGTAGATAATATGCCGCTCAAGAAAGTAGATGACGTTGCTTCTCTTCACTTCGCGTAATGGCATGGCTTCCGCACACTTGGAGAAGTAATCCGCCACGGCAAGGATGTAACGATGTCCTCCAGAAGAAGGCGGGTCAATGAGACCAATGACGTCAATTCCCCAGGCATCGAATGGCCAAGAGGGGACCGTCGGGTGAAGTGGAATTGGTGGTTGGTGCTTGAAGTTGTCGTGGATTTGGCACCCATGACAAGTTTTAGCCACCTTTAAGGAATCCGTCATGATGCCAGGCCAATAATATCCCGCCAATCGGATACTGTGATACATCTTTGGCTCGCTTTGATGTCCTCCACAGACTCCATGATGGACTTCTTGGAGAACTTGATCAGCTGCACTTCAGTTAACGCATCGAAGTAAGATCTCTTGCCCATAGGACCGCCTGTAGAGGACACCGGCCTTGTAGATGTAAGAGGGAAGGCTGCCGCTATAGCTGGTGTCTCTTGACTGGATCTTCGGGGAGGCTGCCATGCTTGAAGTAGTCAGGGAAGGGTTGGAGCCAATCTCCTACTTGAACAGCATTTGTAACAATGGCATCGACTTCGACCTCTTCAGGGATGAGCTCCAAGATAGTCAGAAGAAACCACCTTTCTTCAACAGCGATCTGAGTAGGATTGTCTCCTTGAAAGACCAATGTTGTAGCAAGCTTTGCTAGAGCGTCAGCTGGCACATACCTGCTTCGCGGCAAGTGTACGATTTCAACGCATTCGAACTTCTCCCTAAGCCTCCAGGCCACTGTGTAATATGGCACCAGCTCCGGCTTACAGACTTCGTACAGATTGTTGATCTGTCTAACAATAAGTTGAGAATCTCCATGGGCTCATAGGAAGCGTACCTCCATTGAGAGTACCAAAAGAAGGCCAAAAATGAGGGCCTCATACTCTGCCTCAATGTTAGAACACTCCTCCTTGAGGAGGGAGAATGAGTGGTAGATCACACCACCCTGCGGAGTCTTAAACACCAATCCTGCTCCGGCTCTCCGTCGAGGGGTGCCGTTCAGGGTTAACATCTCCAACGTGAGGCTAAATCGAAGTATAGATCCCACGGTGCTTCAAGCTCGACGGTGAAAATTTCCTCGTTCGACAAGTTGGTGACGAGTGGAGAATCATCTGGAACTGGATGTGCAACAAGGAATTCCACCAAGGCTTGGCCCTCAATTGCTTCCTGTGGTACTAAAAAGGTAAAGTTTTGACAAAACCCGAACCAAAGAAACCAGTTTTTAAATCTACTAGGATTTGTCCTTCTCTTTCTTCAACGAGACAACAAACAAAGTCTTTGATTGCACAACCATCAATTTCAAAACCATCTACTTCACAAACTTGTCATGAGAAGTACACTTGTTCTTTTTTGGAAAAGATGGACATTTGGTTGGTTTTTGTTTTAAACTTGCCCATAAACAGAAAAATGAAAGAGAAATTGATTTTGCGAAACGAAGGTGGCAAAAATTGGGTTTTGGTTTGAGGAGCATGGTTAAACTGAAATTGACTAGTTGGTCAGACCGAGTGGCAATCAGACCGCAGGTGAACCAACGGTCAGACCGGCGGCTAAGCCCGGTCTGACCGTAGGTACAGTGACGGTCAAACCGGCATCGGGGTAATTTTGGACAGCGTTGAAATCAAACTTTTGTGAAGCAACAAGGTAAGTTGTCAGGTAACTTTGGTTTTGAGTTTGTTTGTACTTTTGTACCTACTGGTTTTACTGGTCGTGCAGTGTTAGATTCCAAAATTTCTTATTTCTAACCCCAACACGGAGGTCTCAACATCTTCTTATTCGTAGGTATTTTGGCGGCATAATCCCCATGTGCGTTCAACATGGAGATGGCAATTGCTTTTCAAGGTTACATCAATTTACTTTTGGGTTGGCATAATTTTGTTCGACTTTCACGATTATTAGATTTTTATTTGCTAGTGTTTGAGATAGTAGTTTTGGTTAATATAAGTGGATACCTGTCAATTGTTGAGTTCCTTGATGATATTGTTGGCAATTGGATGTCTTTTTCAAAATCTTTGAATTCTTCTTGTTTTTTCTTCGGGGAGAATTAGAGGTTAATTTGAAGGAAAATTTATGCTTTTTCATGCATTCATGTTTATTTTTATGCATTTCCTCTAATTCTAAAAAATAAATAAAAATGAGAAAAAGAAAATCTTTGTTTTATACCTCTAGTATATTCTTGTGCATGCTAGCAAAATAATTGAGGTCTATTTATTGATATGTTAGCTTTTATGCATTCCAGTATATATATGAGCCTTAGCTATTGCTTTAAAGGAAGATGATACATGACACTTAAATTCTCTTACTTGAATTAAGAAAATATGCAATGTTGAAGCTAGTGCTTAGTTTAGGTGACTAATGCTTATATATATACTTGTTGCTTTGTTCTAAATGCCGCAAGTGCAAATATTGTTTCTAAGAGAGAAAAAAATTAATACCGAATCCTTGGAAACAATCTAAACGATAAGGACGTATTCACGTTGAGAAAAATAATGGATGCCGAATCCTTTGTAACAGTCTAGACGACAGGGACGTACCTGAAATAGTTGAGATGTTTTAATATTTAATGTCAAAGTGAGCACAAAAAGCTTAAATAAATGTTGAAAGTTCTCTTGGTTATTATTTTTATGACAAGGAGTTAATTTGAGAAAGAGTAATAATGTAATAGTTATATATGTAGGGATTTTTCTTTCAACCTATATACTAGTGAATGTGTTGCATTATAAATTATTCGAATACATGAAACTTTATTGTTGATTTGAGCTTAACTGTAATATCTTTGATTTATGTTTATATTCTAATGCATGCTTGTTAACTAGCTGATGAGTTTTTCTCTCTTATGTTGCAACACATAATCATGAATTGGTTTAGGTACACTTCAAAGCTCTCGAAAAAAATTCAGAAAATAGAAAATAAAAGTGGTATTTACAAGTGGCAATCATGACATTTGTGCTTTATTGGTTATATTTTCTCTTTTAAAATTCTTAATGAAATCATTGTCAAAGGGAAAGAAATATACAAAATGCATGCTTCTTGAAAGGCAAAGAATTGAATTGTTTCGATTTTAAAAATAGTCGATTTTGTACTTTGATAGCAAAATATCATACTTCTTGAATTCTTTCTTTTTAAAAGAGAGAGAGTTTTTCTTTTACTTTTGTGATTTTTTGAGCCGTTTTTGCTTTTTGATCCGTTTTTGTTTTTTGTTTTTAAAAAACTATGATTTGCATTTTTGAGATGTTGCGAACGTGTTCATTAAGGGAGAGATTGTAGAAACATATGATGATTAATTTTGGTAATGAACAATTGTCAAAGGTGAGTATTTTGGAAAATATGATGAATAGTGTTTTCGGTCAGTGTAGAGTGCGGGATGCACTGGGTGGCCGGTCAAACCGGGCAGCGGACGTCAGTCAGACCAGAGGTGTCCGGGTGATCTGACCAGGTTGTCCGACGGTCAGACCGGCAGACTCCAGGAAGGAGTCGGTTTTGGGTTGTTTTAGTTAAATTTCTCGATTGATTCATGGTTATGACAGATGGTTTTTATTCGTATGTGATTTGTGTGCTGATGTGAGTTAAGTTGGTATGAATTTGTACTCGGATATGGAGTTTTTTTTGTTGTTTATGTGCAGGATTTGCTTGTGGCCATGGGAGTATAGCCGGTGATGGATCGGGACTAGGCTTTAGAGAAATTGAGATCCAGACGATCAAGGATATCACGCGGGATGCTCAGGCTAGAGAACAATGCACGTGGAGGTAAAGGTTTTTATATGGCATATACATGGTGTTGTGTGTGTACGGAAAGAGGAGTCAAATTTGGATTGGAGTCCATGTTTGGAAAGAGTGAAGTTTGGAGTTATATGGGGATGTTGTTTCCTAAATAGATGAGGGGTTGAAGCTAGAAGAAAAAGACTTTTTGAGAGAGAAAAGTTTGGGTTTACTTCGAGGTTTGAATCCTAGTTCGGGAGTTAAGAGATGAGTGATTTAGATGCACTTTATAAACACATATTGATGTAATAAAGTTAATCTACTTTTAAGAGTTTTGTCGATACATATTTTTTTGGATCCCGACGGTTTAACCGATGTTCATCGGGAGGTCTAACCGGTGGCAAGGAGGTGGTCCAACTGGCAACAAGGCAGTGGTCAAACCGGCGGCAAGAAGGCAGTCAGACTGGCAGGAGTGCTGCAGTCAAACCGGCGGCAACCTAGCGATGTGACCGGTTCAACTTCGTCAAGTTTGAGGGTAACTTTTATTTTTGCTAAATATTTTGGTCTTTGGTGATTCAACTATTGGCCCTTCTCTAATTGGTTTGGTTCTTATTTTCGATCCTACACAAGAAATAATATGGACCTTACAATACAAAAAAAAAACTTTCCACTTCCACCCATAGTTCTCAAGTCAAAAGATATTGCCTTTTGGAATTGCTCTCTCAATCTTCAATACAAAGGCCGACCCCACACGGAAAAATCCCAGCGATCCGCGAAGGATAGATCAGCCATGATCTCAGTGGAAGCGCCATGAGAGGATGGCCTGGCTAGTCGCCTCACGAGTCACATCATGGCATTGCATACAGATATCTCCCTACATGCAGAGAACTGAACTTATGCTTAGTTAGCAACATTACAATAAGTGCATCAATTAGCATATCTTACTCATAGCTTGATACCTAGTTTCTTGGTTGATCATGGGATGTACAAGGAAAAAAAATAACTTGGTATAAGAATTGTTTCTTTTTTTTGCACATGCTGTATTAGTGCCATACTATGAACAGAACTTCGATAAATTTTGTGCAAAAGCTGTCTTCTGGCCACAATAGACGGCTAGATATTGTAGAGTGTAGCTAGCAAGACAAAAGAAAAAAAAAGACAAAAATACATCAATTTTCATGCATCTAACTCCAGTGCACTCGTCCCATCAGTCCCTTGTTGCATCAAGATCCTATAAGTGTCTGATTCATCACAATAAGTGTGCTGTAAGTATGGTAATCACCCAGAATACTGTTACCAAACGCTGTCCACTGTTTCATCTTGCTTGATCTTAATTTCGTGCATGGTTGCCAATCCATTGGAGTTGCACTGAATTTTCTCCCTATGATTTCACCGAAACCTGCACCAGTGCCAAGAATCACTGAGTGCGATATGGACATAACGATCTAGATATCTGTTTGGAAGACCGTTCCACGAGTGTCCGTCCACCTAAATAGTTCCTAATGCTTACCATGCCCAACAATGTATTGGAGGGGATGGCTTCTTAGGTGTAACGTAGAATCTTATTTGAGAAAACACTTGAGGAAGGGATGGCAAAAGTCTAGTCATGTGTTGTTGCCCACCAATTTTGACACTCAGATCAACTGTATTAATTTTGCATGTGTACGGTGGTGTGCGTGCGTGGCTCAAAGGGGCTAATCTATTTGTAGGGTTCACCTATGCAGGACTTGCAATAAGAATGGGGAAGGAAATACGGTGGAATTTACTACAGTTATAAGGATGAAATGAATTTTGGTCTGTATATGGCTTTATGCAAGAGTAAAGTGTCTTACACAAAGATGTACTCCATTCATTCCAAAATATAAACATTTACATAACAATGTTCAGTCAAACATATTTTACTTTGATTATTAATAACAAAATAATAAAAAAGAACAATCACATAAGAATGATGTACTAAATTATTATCATTAGACAAACAATCATAATATGTGCCTCTTTTTATTTAAAAAGCTTGTTTTCGTATAAATATTATAGGCGAAAGTAGCATCTCGAACAATATCAAACTCCAAAATATTTATAATTTATGACGAAACGAGTATAATTTACTAGTTAGGTACGTAGGTACAATTCCATCGTGGTTTGCTGATCATTCTTCCGTGATATGTATTACAATGTTAGTATAAGCAATGCTGGTACTTTTTTATATATGGGAGATTATAGGCAACGCAGGTATGGTCTGTGCCTTTTGCATATATGAAATTTCAACGCAAATGAAACTAAGAGAAGTTGAGACATTTTGCATGTGAGGGGTCAATGAACTCAGAACATACTACGAAAATATGAGGTGCATCGACCTGTCATCTCACTGCCCGTTCCCAAATCCCAACCTCCCACACGCAATCCTCTTGAAACGATGCGTCCCTTCCACCCGCTATTCACGTACTCTCACATTTGTGCTGCCCGCAAATTGTTCGACAAAATTCCTCCACCGAAAGCTCTCCTCTAAATCACCTATATGACTATCAAAATCGTGAGATAGTATCACAATCCTTAGATCTTGTTCTTGAGAAATGACCGGGTCTGATCCATTCCTCAAAAATGTTTTTATAGGATCCCTATTCACAATAATTTTTCCTATTCACAATAATTTTTACTTCTGGATCCAATGAACGAATCATCATTAAGTCCTTCTCTTTTCGGACAAGACATATAAAGAGACCCACCAACTTTTAGTGAACCTTTAAAAGATAGATATTATGATTAGTTTTTTTTATACTATCTATCGTCCTCTTTTTTTAGTTATTCATTGAAGCAATTATATATTGAAGTCAATCTGAGGCAAGTGTTCGGATCTATTATGACATAAGGATTAGGTGTTTAACACACTTTTTTTATCTTGGATTTCTCCACGTAACAGAAAAACCTTTTTTTATTTTTTTACGAGTATAAGTCCTATCTATATCTACTTTCCTTGGGCATAATATAATCTTTTTATTCGATTCCAAATTTCAAGATAACTCATTAGAATTATTAATAGATGGTCCTGATATATTAGCAATATTTATATTGCCCCTCTTATTCGCTTTATTACTTCTATCCTAGACCATATCGTGTATCTTAAGAAATATAACATAATATAATACAGAAGGCAAAGGAAAGAGATATAATGAAATTCTTGATTCGATCTTCCGACCTAATTTATTTGATTAATGAATCAACAACCAAACCCTAATCTATCTATCTATTATATACTAAAAGTCAATTAAACTCTCTACAAACGCTCTTAACCCAGCCGTCATATGATATCCTATAAATATTCTTAAATCGTCACGTGGCACTCTAGTAAATTAGATAAGATTTAAAAAATTCTGAGAAAAAAGAAAAATATCTAGCCATTGGTTTTTATTAATTTGGTGAACCCATTATTTATACAACCATTAAATTTATTTTCAAGAAAAAAATCATCTTCAAACCAGGGCCCACCTAGGTGTACGTACCTACGTTACCTTTTTCCTTTTAGAAAACATACGTACATTTCATACATATGCCCCCGTCTTCCCTCAATTCCTTCCTCCACTTTTCCATTTATTCCTTCTCCTGTTTTCATACTTTAGAAAATAGAAAATCAATAATTTTGTGTTAAATAATTAAGCGTCTAAATCATACAACTAATTTTTGATCCGCTTATATCTTTAAATAATCTAAATATACAGTTGAAGACCAAATTTAACTAAAATTCAAATTTGAAAAGAAATGTCATTTTTGTTTATATTTTGTGACTTTTGAGTACCATTCAAGCAATTATAGAAAATATGAAATAATAATGAAAATAATATAGATTTTATCATCATACATAACTTCATAATAATTAAATTAGAACTACAATCATAAAAGTAAAATGATAGTATGAGTAATGTTCCCAAATTATGTTAGTTACAAAGCAAAACTTATGCTAAAAAATAATCAACTATGACATCAAAATTACACAATGAATATTTGATCCGTTTATGTGTTTAGATTATTTTACATTTAAAGATCTATATCCAGCGTAATTCAAATTTGAAAAGAAATATGTCACTTTGGGGCTATTTTTCTGATTTTTGCGTGGCATTCAAACAACTACAAATTATCAAACATAATGATATATATTTTATCATCCTATATAACTTCAGAATAATTAAAATGAATCTGATTAATGGTTTTAAAAAAATACTTCCCCATTCTAACGTTACAATAAGTCAAATAGCATTATTATATTATTAGATTTGTAGTGTTCATATTTTTAATATCTAACATAAATATACTGTAGGAAAATACGTGTAAAAAAGAATGATTTTGATCAAAATTTTAAGTTAATAAAGTATAGTAACTAAAGCACTATAACCCTAAAATATTATTATAATTATATGCACGCGTACTATCTCCCCATCAACTCTCTCTTCATCTCCTCTCTGATTTAATTCCTTCATCTCCTAATTTGTAATTAATAAAAATGATTAATAATTAGAAAGCTAAATGATTATAATTCTTAAGTTATATCCGATTTTTAATTTATTTGAATTGTTGTTTTATTTATAATTAAGTAAAGAATTTAAGATCTATATTACCCAGTAAAAAATAAACCCTAGAAATTGGAAGAAAAATATCTGACCATCAGTTTCCACTTAAATAGTTGGATTCGTTATTTTTAACCAATAGATATACTTTTAGAAAGATCTTAAGCAACCATGTGTTACGTAATAAAAATTATAAAAAAACAATAATAGAAATTTTAAGAAAAAAATCGTATCATCGGTTTTCACCTAAATCATTTATAAAAAAATAGAAATAAACCACCCGTCCACTTCGCCCTCCTGCGCACATACGCAGAACACAACAGTACCAGTCCCTTCCCTTTCTCGGCTTGAGCTCTCCACTCTACCCTCCCTGTTTTTTTATAGCGATAAATAATAAAAAATATTAAAACATTGATAAATTTTAATCTACACATATGATTTCTAATCTAACTATTTTTGTATTTATAAATAGACAAACAATTTAAAGATCCATAATGCCTATATTTTGAATAGGTATAAAATAAAACAGAAAATAGAAAATGTCAATATACACTAAATTGAACTATTTGGAGAAAATATAATAAGTTTGTAAAATAATTGGTTCTTACTTTTCGCTAAAATTGGACCAACCATTGCATGTTCCATTTTCATAATAATTTTTAAATGCTTAGATATTAATGGCCTTACATCTATTTATATCGTAGCATTATAAGTTTCTCCACATATTATTGCATATTTTTGAAAATTTATATTTCTTACTATTAAATTTAAAATTTTGGATTCATGTTAACAAGGTTTTTATTTTAAATAAAATAGTATAGATCACGAATATCACAACAAAGAGAGGTCTAATATGTATTTATTAATTTATATGTAAGTATATAACAACTCGCATCAATTTCAATCAACTAGAAGAACGACTACTTCATGGTATAAATAAAGCATATTTATTAACAATAATAGTCTTTAGAATATTTTACAAAAACCAGTAAATATTTGATTAAACAAGACAAAACGCTTCGACACGTTTTTCAAACAAACTAAATCTAACTACTCTCTAGATAATGAAGAGATTGTTTGTGCAAATGTATTAGATATTATATATTTTAAAACCTAACAAATATCCTGAAAAAATTATCAAAGCAATGCTGTTTGAAGAAAATTTATGAGGAAATAGTACTTTTGAAACATGACAGGTATCAGCTGGTTGTTCCAGGCTAGCACGCCGCCTGCTCAATGAATTGCCTGAAAGGAAGAGGAGGAAGAGAAGGGAGCAAGACAGAGAGAGCAGGGAGATGGGGATGGTGGGTGGCTGGCAGGTGGGGTCCATGGCTCCTGGGCCCACTGATCAGAGCGATGGGAAAAGGGCTGAGCTAAGGATATTTTTTTTGGAGAACGGCTGAGAGTTTGGGAAATTTTCATATAAGCTACAGTGCTTAAAATTAGTGCCAAAATTACTGGAAGTTAGTGTGGTCATGTACTCCATTTGGTGGATTTCTGAGATTTTTCCCATGTATAGTTTTTCTGTGAAAATTTAGACAAGTTCCCTGTTCTATTTCGACTTGAATTGATTTGGACTGTTTTGACATATTTGGGATTAAGGTGCAAAACTAAGTTACAAATTTTTACAGAACATTATTTAAGTTGTCAAGTATTTATCCAGATATCCCGTATTTTTATTTAGATTTAATACTTCACTTCTCAAATTTTACTTGTTGCACGTGAGTGCATTATGAGATGCATCGAAATCCAAGAATGCCAAAAATAAATTCAAAAGACAAAGACAATTTTTTTGTTTTTTGCTAAGTCCTTTTCTTTTCTGTTTTTTTTCTTCCAAAATTTTTTGGTATATTACAATGTGATATCTTTGTATGTTCAACTTTAGGATTTAGTGGGTTGTAACTTTATAGTAAGATAAGATAATCTTCAATGCAGAACCCTACACGTGTGATCATGAGTTGCTACCACAAACTGATAAGAATCTCTTTAGATTCTACTTCCTCCATCCCAAATTATAAGACCTATATTTTTTTACATGGTCTTCAATGACATACTTTGTTTATTAATTTAATTTATTTCATATTATGTTTCCAATGAATATGAAATTAGCATCACATAAAAATACTTTAAAATACAAATCTAGTGATATAACATGCATAATACTTAGCATAGAGATAGCTAGTATGATCATTAATCAAAAGTACCGAGTTTGATGAAGGGAGTATTAATTTTGATTAATATCATCCAGTTATTGCTCTCATTCTGTGAATTATACTGAACACATAGAACTATTAGGAAACTATGGGTTTCCTAAATATGGGATAGCCTATATTTATGTAGTACGCTTGGGGGGACTCACCATATACCAAATTCCATATAAAATCAAGCCTTCATATGTATGGCAAAAATCTTGAAGAAAGGAGTCCCGGATAGGGAAATGAGTCTCAGATAAGTAAGTAAAATAAAGAAAATCAGAGTCCTATTACGGTTAGACCTGGATTACTCAGATTGTATCCACAGTTGCCTCCCTAATTCTACCTGCACAAGAGAGCATTTGAGGGTATAAATACAAGACCCCCAGCAGCGGAGACATGGATCGAACAAGCCTATATAGAGCCACAAAAGCCAAGACAATACAAGCTACATCTAATCTCGCTGAGTTCTTCTTTGTGAAAACCAATAACAGCTAGCCGTCAACTACCCTGCTAGAGCTTTACGCTGGTATACTGGTAAGAGATTGATATATAATGGCAACACCGACTTTGGCCAACAGAAATAGGACTATTACTTATCAGTTGGGGGCCTAAACCTATGTAAAAATCTTTGCCTTTAATCTCTACCGTAATCTCGTGTAAACCTTGGTATCAACGTCCCCTATACTGTTGTTGCGGGTATAGCCCATGAACAGAAACTATCAACATTAGATCTGTATTTCATTATCTGTAAGAGAGCAAAGAAAGGAAATGAAGAATTTCTTATCCATAATCAGTCAAGAGAACAGTTTTCAGCTTATGCTAAATGATTAGTGCAGGAGCATGACTTCAACCTTACCAATTAACTGTCCTTCCACATTTGCCAAAAGAATTCCATTTCTGTTGAATAGTAAAGTGTATTATCTACCATTTTTCCAATCGTGTTGTATAGTGCACCGGACATACATGATGAAGTTAACACGGCATGTTCTCTTACTATAGAGTGGTTTGTCCAATTCGCTCAATTGAAGGAGAATGCATCATGGCCAACACTTTGTTTGGTATTGTTGCAGCAGTATAACTTGCTCTGTGAGCTCCTTTGGCGATGTATTTGTGTACTTGTTTAATCGTAACATGTGTCTTCCAGAGAATTCACATGACTTCATCTCATTGCTCACAGCACAGTGAGCAATATAAGAAAGGTCTTCACGTTGCAGATCTCGATGTCTACCACGTGGAAGATCTTAAGACCAAAGTAGATGTGTTTATCATCCTAAGTTGTTCTTGATGCATACCATGCCTAATAATGTATTGGATGCTATATGGTTTTGTGAGCGTGTAATATAGAATTTAGTTCGTAAAAAGCCACAAGGAAGAGACGGGAAAGATTACTCACGTGTTTGTGATATTTCATCGCTCACTTCAACACTCGTATTTGTTGTAACTTTTTTTTCTGTGCATGTTGGGGATGGGGATGTATTTGTATGCTTCAGATACGAATTATCTGCAAAAATGAAAGGGAAGGAAATACAATTTTACTTATTTTCTTTTATGGTTTTAAGGATGAAATAAATTCAGATCTGCACATGGTTTCTATGTAGTGTAAATTGTTCGGCACAAAGATGTAAGCGCTACCTACTGCCTAGCTAGGAAATACTGTTATAGTTTGTGCTTTTGCATATGTCAAATTTCAAGCAAGTGAAATAAGAGAAACTAAAAGGTACATTGAAAAAATAAATAAGAGAAAGTAAAAACTTAATTTCATGACTGTGCATCTATATCGGACGACGGAGCTCAGAACTTTGCAGGGCATCATTTTTGCATGGCACGTGGAAAATGATGGAGCTCAGCACAGAGGGTGCAAAGATGAAGCTGAATTATATATGCTGTAGCACACATAATGACATGGGTAATTTTTGTTAGGTTTGGTGGGTCTATTTGATCTACTCTGTACTTCTCTGGTTTTTTTCGCAGTGTCACTCATAATCGATAATTAGGCTAGAGGGTAGGTTCCTATTTATAAACTCCATTTTTAGATATACACTATGTCTGTTTCTATTACACCGTTAGACTCTTGAACCATATCATCAACCACAAATCCACGAACAGACATTTTAGTTAAACGAGTCTACCGTATAATACGTACATAGCACACATGTGTTAGTCCTGTGCCATGAGCCCATGATCACATTGTATACGAGATTAGTTCCAATATAATCATACAAGTCAATAGCTTACCGAGTCAATCCTGTAAACAAACCTAGTTATTTCACCCTGTGCTATATCCACGGGTATAAATATGTACATACATATGAATTCTAGTAGAGTATATCTCAATTAATTCCTCTACTGTATCTAGCACAATTGTTCTCGGCACCTCGAGTTAAATTCCGCATCGATAATTCCCTGTCACATGCACCATAAATGCTTTCCACAATATTAAGTTAAATAAATAACATAATATATAAATGTTGCAAGCCAAAAAGACAAAAAAAATTACCATCCTTTATAAGGTACTAGGAGATAGCATATTTTTTTAAAGATAAATCATGATAGCTCCAGCTACTAAGGTACTAGATATCTTTGAGATATTAAAATTTTTAGTGTAAAACTTTCAAAGTAAAATTTCTCCAATGACATGGACAGTACTTTGCGGGGATTTTAACATGCAAACCTAGTTTTGTGCGAGAATTTACACTGTGACTACTAGTGTTTCGGTTCCATTAATTGGGTCGCACTATTAGTTCTATTCAGCCTGCCTTTATTTCTCTTATGCAGGAGGCGATTGCTAAGCTGGGACTGTACAATGACTAATAGAGGCAATAGATGCAGTAACGAAAAGCACAAGTGAACTGTATTGCTTGGCTTGGTTAGCTTTGCTAGCAGAAACTGTCGACCTAGCTAGGAGCAAAATGCATATACATATAGCTGGTTGGGGGTCAATTCCCATGGTCTGTCATGTAATATGCTTGATGGTTTTCGTAGTTGCTAATTGGTTGTTGGGGATTTCACACGAAGTATTATGTTCATTAAAAAGATTCAAAACAACGACCATGGTTCAAAATCCCGTTGTTAACTGCCTATTTGCATTCTCTCTCGCCTCCCTGTCTACGGATAACTTCATCTCGAGGAGCTTTGGAGAAGTGTCAAAGCATTCTGCCATCACCTTCAAATGGTGAGGAATTCCACTGAACTTTTATGGGATATTACTTAGTGCGGTACGAAGGGGTCATGTTGTATTGTACTTACAAGTTGAAAAATTACAGTGGAAAACCGTATGGTACAGTGAGGATGGATATGAGGACTTCCTGATGGCTCCCAAAACTATATGCATACGGAAATGCACATACAACTCATTATAAAGAGAGGATTACAAGAACAGTTCAACGCATATGTGTCCTTTATATATACTCTTCATTTTATTTGTATGCCTGAATCCTGCGACATGAGTTGATTTCAGGAAGCAATTTCTACTCTCTATGTTAGGCACATGACATGTTTATTGTATCATCAAAATTTTGGTAAAAGTTCAGCTTTTCGTTTTGCTCTACTGTACTCCCCAATGTTTATTATACCCACTACGCTGGCCAAAGTCATCACTGACAAGCTCATACCGTCACCTCTGACGGTTTTGGTCCTTGTTAGAGATAAGTGATCAGATGGTCAACGGCGATCAATACATTTGATGTACCGTGTATGAGTGGCCCGTCATAGGTGAGGTTGACTGTAACATCCGTGTTTTTAATCTAAAATCCTAGATTAATTTTAATCAAAGCGTCGTCCTTTTTCAACTTCGGTCTCCAAAAACTCGAGAGTTAATTTTAATTGTCGTTCGTAAATTATCCCGGCCTTATCTAACCATTTTCGTCTCAATCCAATTAATCTCCATTATTTTCGGATGTCTACCAACCGGCGATTATCGGTCCCTTTTTCTTTAATTAATAGTGTGTCACTAAAAGTACCGCTCTCTAATCCTTCTTTAGCCATCGTTGACCCAGCCATGCAAACACAAAATCTCTCTCTGCCATTAAAACCACAAAGCGACGGCTGTCAAATTAGGCACCGCCCCATCCCCTCCCCGACAGCATCTCTGCTTTTACATTTACTGAAGCGAGACAACACCTGAGCAGCTCATTCACTCACGAAGGACAAACACCTGATTAGCTCATTCACTCACGAAGGACGAACACCTGCGTATCACAGAAGGAGCAGAGCAATACTATAGCCGGAGACCTTTGCACAGCTGCAAAAATGGCAGCACTTGGAATCTCTATTGCATGCCAAAGCAAAGTATAAATACCCCCACAAATCAAGCATTGATCCCTCACACTACTCCCCACAAGTTTCACTATGATTTGCATTAACTAGAAGGAGTCGCCGAGGCCGTGGAGTTGTCGCAGGTAGTCGGCACTACTTTCCCCGCCTTTTCTTGCTTTCGGCCGAACCACCACCCTCGTGAGCACCACGGCCGGCCGCACCAACGCCGAACGACCGGCGTTCGGCCACTAGCTGACCAAGCCGGCCATGGCCTCCTCCTCCTCCTCCTCCGCCAACTCCTTCTCCCGGGCTCGGCCAGGCTCGATTTTTTTTCGTCCCGTGAAAATCCTCCAAACTTTGAAAATTCATATCTTTTCACCTATAACTCCGTTTGACCTCATTCTAGTTCCATCATCTCTCAAAAATTCTACTCTACCCATCAGCACTTCATTGCATCAGGACATTTTGCTTCTAGTAGTAGTTTTATGTATTGTTTGTTTTGTTGTGTGTAGAGTTCGGGACCGACGCGGGGTTCGCTCAGGAGGCCGACGCTTCGACTATCGTGGAGGATCAAGGCAAGTCTCCTTGACCACTTTTTCGACCCATATGTTTCAACTAATTATTTTGTTCGCCAAGTTGCATTTTTTTTTGGGCGCACTGTTTTGGCCGCGAATGCGATTCGTCGGACCTTCCTATTAGTTGCACTTTTATTATTTAGGATTTGTAAAACTCCATTTTCCTTGTAACTCCACCATATTTTCGTCGGTATTCACTCATGCCGAAGTAGACTGCCTATAGGTAACATTTGTACTGTCGTATGGGAAACTTTTGGATATTCAACCCCATTTGTTATTTAAAAACCTGGCGAGATGTTGGTATGGTTTTAAGATGGGAAAAATGATTTCTAAAACTTGATGGTGCGGGAGTCAGTACCTGGGTGGTTTGGCTACACATCATCCATAAGGACCGATTCCTTTGGGAAATTCATCCAAACATAAGACAGTGCGACCACACGGGTAGAATGCGATGCCCCTGGCTGAGTAAGTAGCTAAAGTGTAGGTGTCTAGCATGTTGGCAGGTGAGGAGCACCGGTATGGTAGAGTTTACGGCAATCTCCTGCAGTGGGGATGTGTCGTGAGGTCCATACGGTGGGGCCTGAGTAGATTAGGGCCTGAGACTGGCCTAATGCTTGGTGGAGAGATTCCACCCATCTGTGTGACAAGGGACATTTATGGGTTGGTTATAGAAAAGCCTTGTAGTGAGCTCTTCTTTGTCGGCCGTGTCTGATCCACATGTGTTCGGTAATGTGAGAAGTTCACGACGTGTGGGTAAAGCGTGCAACCTCTGCAGAGTTTAGTAAAAATGTTTAAACAGCCGTGCCCACGGTCATGGGCGGATATGAGGTGTTTCTCATAGCGTAGTTTTGTTTTAAAACTTCTTTATTGAAATGGTTTGTGGGATGGGAGTCGTTACCAGAGTTTGCCTTTGTAGCAAACGGCCAACTTTCGTGGTTGGAAACGAGCCTGTGTGACTCGGGGTGTCGTTTGGCACCAGGGCGATGGTTTTGTGCTGAGACGGCATGGTGCTGGTTTGTGCTGAGACGGCACGGTGCTGAGTTGTGCATGGGACTTTTTGTTACTATGACAGGTTGTTGCAAAGCAACCTGGAAATTGGGGCGAGGCTTGGGCCTTGTTCCGAACTAAAATTTGAACCACTAGTATTTTGAAAATAAATTAATTTAAAACCTTGTTCTTCGAAAGTAACTTTTCTCCTCCTTATTTATAGCCTTGCATGTCATATTTTCCCCGGCTTGCTGAGTATACTGAGTACTGACCCTTGCTTATTTATATTTATAGAGTTAGCAGAAGGATACTTGACCTTTCTACTGAGGCGTACTTTCAGGAGCAGGTTGAGTACGATTTCTTGGGGTTTCAGGCCTAGTTCCCAACCGTAGCCTCTGGATTATGTTTGTTGTTTTCCTCTTTGTGTCTTTTACTCTATGCTTTCCGCCGCTGTTCTCTATGCTTCAGCCTTTGTCATTTCTACCTATCTATGTTTGTACCAGTCTAGGGTATGTTCATGACGGTAGTATGTATGAGACCTCCCTCAAGGTCATAATAAAGCTTTGTTATTTCTGATTTTTCCCAATTATTCTATGAGTACCAGCTTGTGTATCCCGGGACTGGTATTGTTATCACATGTAATAATGTGACCTCCAGCCTATGATGGTTCTTGTTCTTGGACTGGTATAGTTTGGGGTGCCACATTAACCGTCTTGATCAGGTGATGTTGACCACCTTCCATCTTTGGTGGTCATGGATCGCCACGCTTTTCGGGCTTGTTTGGTAAAACTTCAACTCATAAATTTAGCTTCAGGAGTTGGGTTTGGAGTGGAGTTATGGAGCAGCCTAAACCTAGCTCCATCTCTCTAGTTTATTTTATGGGAGCGCTCCACCCAGCTTCGCTCTTATTTTAGGTGGAGCTGACACTGTTTGGTTGGACTCTAGCTCTAGGAGAGATAGTGTAACGCCCTAAAAATTCGACTGTCAAAAACGAAACCCTAAAATGCGAGATTTCAAAAACCTCTAAATCAAATTGTTTATTCGAATCTTTATTTGCGAAATTTAATTAATCGAAATTAATTAAGCACAAACCCTAAATTGGCTAAATATATAATTAAGAAAAATAAACTAAAATATGTTTTGGGCTAAATTGTGGTAAGAAAACATTCTATATAAATGTCATCAATTTATTTGGGTAATATAAATAGGAATTATATATATATATACATATTTATCTACACCTATGCATATATATATAGACATATATATAAATATATATAATGTATATAAATATAAATCATGGAGGCATAAAAATCTTGGGTGAAATCTTTAGGAATAATACAAATATTGAACAAAATTCATTTATGTGAAATTATAAAATTTTGGGCGAATTTTAAATTGGAAATCAACTCAATTTTGCAAAATTGGAAAAGTATTGTTCATCAGCCCCTAGGTGTTCGACCGGGGACCCAGGCCGTCCCATCGCCGCTGCCGCGCCACGCCCTCGCGCCCCACGCCCACGCGCGTCGCCATCACCGCTCGGCGCCGCTGCCGCCATCTGTCGCGCCTCGCGCCTCGCGCCCTAGCCATCGTCATCGTCATTTCTTCCCCGCTCTCGCGCCTCGCGCCACCGCGCGCCGGTCGCATCCCCTCTGCCCCGCCTATGCCACGACGCGCGCCATCTCGTCACCGCCCTCCCCTCTGCCGCTGCCGCCGCACCGTCGCGCCCCCTCCTCCCTCGTGCCCCACGCCCCACCTTGAGCTACGCACGCCGCGCGCGTCACGTCGCCGCGCGCCGTCCCCTCCGTGCCTCTCCCGTGTCGGCCTCCGTGCTCTTCCACACGCCGGCCATAAATCCCCCCGCCCCCGAGCCCTCCCCTTCCTCCCACACTGCCTTGAGCCCTCCCCTTCCTCCCCGCGCCGCCCCGAGCCCCTTCCCTTCCTCTTCCCGCCTTCCCCTTTTCTTTCCCCTCTCCGTCGGTCGCCGCGCCGCAACCGCCGTCGCATCACGGCCCTTCATCGCGCCGCCGCCAGTAAGTCCCTCACCCTCTCCTTCGCCATCCGCCACGCCCGGTCGAGCTCGAGAGAGGGAGGGAGAGAGAGCGAGCAGAGAGGAGTCAGGGAGAAGAAAGAAGGAGAAGGAAGGAGAGAGGAGCTGAGAGAGAGGAGGGAGCAGAAAAGAGAGAGAGAAAAGAGTGAAAAGAAAAGAGAGAAGAGAGAAAAAGAAAGAAAGGAAAAGAAAAGAAAGAGAGGTAATGGAAAAATGAAAATAAAATAAATGAGAGAAGATTTAGGAAATCAAAAAAATTAATTGATATATATAGATATATACGCATAAATGCTAATCGGTAAATCCATCGTCGGTTATTTTTGAAAACTTCTAGAAAATAAATCGGGATTATTTAATAACTTGCGATTTATTCATTTAATTGGTTATTTCATTAATGGGTTATTTATTTAGCTATTTATTTCGATATTTATTTACTAAGTTCTATATACATACGTATATATTAATCGGAGGATTAGTCGTCGGCTATTTTTGAAAATCCTTATATAATAAATTGTGGTCTTCTATTTAATCGGTGATTTATTTAGGTATTTAGTCTATTAATTATCTGTTCAGATTTCACTCCTTAATCTATCCACTTGATTATTAATTGTGGTTATTTCCTCATTCATTCATTAGGGTTAATTATTAAATCGGGATCTAATTTATTCCGAATCGCGTAAATTAAAATGAGTTAATACTTTAATCGGCTAACGCAAATATTTTAGTACAAATGGATTAAAATCGGAATCTGTCTATTTCATAAAAAAATAGAATCGATACCAAAATTCGACGCTTGCGTTCGATCTTTTCTTTAATCGGATTTTATTGGATTTTAATTGAATTATAATCGAATTCAAATCAATTTCATTCGCATGTAATTCTAGACCCCAAGAGAGTTGCGAGTCCGATCGAGGATCAAGACCCGCAGGGCTTCGAGCAAGGCAAGTCATCACTAATCCTTGAACATGTTGATCCCAATTGCGAACTTCCATTGTTTACAAATAAAATTGCATGCAATGGTGAATATCCTACTTCTAATTGTGTCATGCCTTTGACTATTGTTTACCTTATTCCCTTGTACCCATAAACGCGTGTGAATCTCTACTCATTTATGACAAATGCTTAGTAATGCTAACTTAGATTCATGCATTCTCATATTTATTAAATGTTATATGCTTGGGCAATTACCTTAGGGAAGGTAATTGATATGCGGCATGTGGAGACATGAGCGCCACATTGCCATGATATTGATTACATGGTTTGCGAAAGGAGAAATAAAACTAAACAAATGTTTTAGACTGGGGCGGCAGGATGATTTGGGTGGAATCCGGTTAAGGCTAGTGCCGTCCCTGGTCAATTAAGGACCGAGCCATGAGATCACAATGGATGATGGACAGAACCGTCATTAATTAATGAACTATGGTATTAAAACTTGATCAGTCTATGTTAGGTCTTAGGCTTGTGTAAAGAGTTGTAAAACTAGCTTTACGTAAAAGAACCACAGCCATTCCTTGATTACCCCCCCTCATCATATGCATCGTTAATGTAGTGGTTTGCTGAGTACGATTGATACTCACCGTTTCTATATGCAAAACATTCAGATGTGGGCGATGAAGTCCCCGAAGACCCGTACGAGTACTACCAGGAGGGTATGGAAGACGATGGCGCTCAGTAGGTCTTAGACTCGGTCGTTGCCTGTGGCAATGGCGTGCCGCTGCCTTACCTATATTCTGCTTTTGCTTGTATTCTGGACCATTTGGTCCCTTATTCTAGGCTTTTGCCTTCGTGTGCTATATTGTAATATTTTGCGTAAAACGATTGGTGTATGTGCTCTGGATGGTTCAGCAATGTAATCGTTGGTACCAGACTACTCGATCCAGAAAAATGGTACTATGAACACGAGTTATTCCTGTTACAAAAAGGGGGTCCACAGAGCTGGTATCAGAGCCATACGACTATAGGAAAAGACCAAATGGCGCCCCACCCTATTATAGTTGGCTAAAGGAAGGAATCCCCATTTAGGATTATTTTGAAAAATAAAAACATTATGTCTATAAAACAAAATGTGTTTTTCACTGTACTCTTGTCTCCTTGGCTTTATAAAATTTGTTTTACTTCCACTTCTCCCTGACTCTGGTTTTCTTAGGTATAGATGGCAGGACAAGGTCAGAACGGAGCTTGGGAGGTTGAGGTTCCTCGAGAGGATGGATACTTCTTACAGCTACGACAACTGATGTGGTGCTTGAGATACTTGGAGTTACCCACCTTCAGGAAGAGGAGGTTCGGTACTGGAGACCGTCCCGAGAGGGAGGCTACCGTGACTATCAAGTCCTGCATTGTTAGCGAGCTGGAGTTTTCCTTCCGAACGCGCTGACTCAGTAGAGGCTATAGTTCAGGACGTTGCCCGGGAGGCATTCCTCCGTCTTAACGCCATCCGCAGAGCTGAGTTGACGAGGACTGAGTTTGCACATCACCGGTATCGGGAGGATGGCAACTCCGTCTGCACCGTGCAGGCTACCCCGTGCTGCTACAACCCCATGGTGACCCGTCTGTCTCAGTAGGCTGAGGCCGCAGACGACTGCTATGAGGAGGCACTACTGGAGATCGACGAGCAGCAGAGACGCATGGGCGAGCTCAAGAAGGAGCACCACGCCTGGGGCAGCAAGGTTGACTCGCTGAAGGCCCAGCTCCTAGTTCACGATGGGCAGTTCGAGCAGCTCTCGGATCAATACAACGCCCGTGGCGAGGCCATGGCCACCCTCGAGGAGCAGCTGAGGAAGAGCCAGAGACAGGTCAGTCAACTAGAGGAGCAGCTCCGTACAGTCTCAGTTACCACTACGGC
Organism: Oryza officinalis; assembly: GCA_008326285.1. Taxonomy (NCBI): domain Eukaryota; kingdom Viridiplantae; phylum Streptophyta; class Magnoliopsida; order Poales; family Poaceae; genus Oryza; species Oryza officinalis. Next base: position 27,891,769 of record BDMV01000012.1, read on the forward strand.
TACCTCTACTTCCACCACACCGCCACCACCTCCTGCACCAGCTTGTGACCACTACTACTTCCTCACTCCGCCATGCCTGGCAATTTTCCATGCTTTATTGGAGGAGGTTCGCATGGCGAGCACAGAGTCCGGACCGTACCTGGTGGATCCTACTGCGATATAGCCTGCTGCTGCAGAGGCGGAGCCCACACCGATAGCCATAGTTGCTTCATCTGAGCACGGTTCCGGAGTGGAGACCCCGATTCAGATCGACACTGACCCAGAGGCTGAGTCAGAGCCAGAGGAGATAGAGCTAGACATCACCAACTCTTCGAAGGATGAGACTCCTGCCTACCGCATCACCTTCACCGGAGGCCCTCGCACCCTTAGCACTGCTCGCAAGTGTACACGACCCCCGGGCAAGAAGCCTAAGCCAGACCTGGAGACTGCTACCACCTCCGAGCCGTGGGGACTTAGGTTCGCGTCTGCCAGGGACCACCCACTTCCTGCACCCGGTTCCTGCGGCTGGCTGGACGACTAGACAGGAGGTCTACTATGGCTTTGATCTCGCCATGGATAGTTTTTGGATAGCGAGACACACACCCCCCTTATTTAGTTGACAAGTAGATGTCATCTAGTTCGATGTTAGCTTTTGGACTGTGTTCTATCTGGGCTACATATGTGTGCAGTCGATTGCATCATGATTTATGTACTCCTTGTGAAACTCTGTGATGTTTTTATGATATTATTATTGTTGTGTTGAAAATGAGTTTATTCCACCATGCTTGCCACATAAAAGATCACCTTAACCAATGAAAATAAAAAGAGTAGGATTGTGACCTTAGTAGGTCAAGGCGCTTACTTAACTACGCTCTACAGATGGTTCACCGACGTCGGGCAACGGCCGCCAATGAAAACCCACCAGAGCCCAACCCCACCACTTTGGCTGAGGTCATGGCTGCACAAACCCAGCTGTTGTAGGCCATCGCCAACAATCAAGGAGGCCGTGGAGGCTCAAGCCTTGGCGAGTTCATGAGAGCTAAGCCGCCCAGCTTCACTACGAAAGAAGAACCTATGGATGCGGAGGATTGGCTGCGCATCATAGAGAAAAAGCTGACCCTGGTGCGTGTACGCGAGGTCGACAAAGTGATCTTTGCTACGAATCAACTGGAAGGACGTGCTAGTGACTAGTGGGATACCTACAAGGAAACTCGAGCAGAGGATGCTGCAGAACCCACATGGGAGGAATTCACCGTAGCCTTTCGCGAGAACTTCGTGCCTACAGCAGTGATGCGTATGAAGAAGAATGAGTTCAGGAGACTACGACAAGGGAACACTACTGTGCAAGAATACCTAAACTGGTTCACTCAGCTTGCCTACTATGCAACCGGCGATTTAGTAGATGAGGATAAGAAGATAGACAAGTTCATCGAGGGACTGAATGATGAGGAGGCCTATGATTGGACAAGATCATACCAACTTCTAGGGTTTAATCAACAAGGTTGTGAGGCTGGAGCACGACCAGAAGACGGTGGAGAACAACCATCAGCGTCCTAAGGGAGCTACTCCATCTGGACGGAAGCCAACTACTGTGGCAACCCGCCGTCCTATTGTACCTAGCAATGTCAACAGGCCGGCTGCAACACAGTTTCGTACTCTAGCACCGAACCTGGCCGCTCTGGGGAAGAAGAATGTGGACTGCTTCAACTGTGGAGATTTGGGCACTACGCCAACAATTGCCCCAAGCCACGCAACACCCCTATTCGTACTGGTGCCAATGCAACGGCCGTACATGGGACTGCTACCCCTGCTGCTGGATGCGGTCTATTCAGGACGCCGCGACCCAACGAGTCTACCACCGGATTCCGTCATGGACAGGTGAACCATGTGTGTGCCGAAGAGGCACAGGGTGATCAGAGTGTTCTAATGGGTATGTTTTGTATCAACTCTGCCTAGTTAAAGTCTTATTTGATTCCGGAGCATCGCATTCATTCATATAATCAAAAATAAGCAAACAACATAACCTACACCTCATGCTTGTTAGGTGTTAGGTCTTAGGCTTGTGAAAAAAGTTGTAAAACTAGCTTTACGCAAAAGAATCACAGCCATTCCTTGATTACCCCCCCTCATCATATGCATCGTTAATGTGGTGGCTTGCTGAGTACGATTGGTACTCACCGTTGTTATATGCAAAACATTCAGATGTGGGCGATGAAATCCCCGAAGACCCATACGAGTACTACTAGGAGGGTATGGAAGACGATGGCGCTCAGTAGGTCTTAGACTCGGTCGTTGCCTGTGGCAATGGCGTGCCGCTGCCTTATCTATATTCTGCTTTTGCTTGTATTCCGGACCGTTTAGTCCCTTGTTCTAGGCTTTTGCCTTCGGATGCTATATTGTAATATTTTGCGTAAAACGATTGGTGTATGTGCTCTTGATGGTTCAGCAATGTAATCGTGAGTACCAGACTACTCGATCCAGGGAAATGGTACTATGAACACAAGTTATTCCTGTTACAAAAACGAAGGTTCACATATAGAGCTGAAGCTAAAACTGTGCCAAACAGGTCCTTCGGGACCTTAAGAACAGAAATAATGCCCAATGGATCACTGGGCAGCACAATGGACTGTCTGTAGTCCATGTTCTGGAAAGCAGAACCGGACGGGGTTCTGCAGCTGCTGGGGATTCGTCACTGCTTCTCACTCTACATGGATAATGTGATGATCTTTGTCCAGACTTCTGAAGAGGAGCTGTGATCGACTAAGGAGATCCTATCGATCATCTGGTAAACATCTGGGTTTAAGAATAATTGTGCAAAGTGTTCTGCCCTTCAGGTGCACCAAGAACGACATTGTATTAGCTGCGATGCCCAGTTAAGCATTCCGGACAAGTGCATGTTGCTGCCAGCGCAACCTCAACCACATCGTGGAGTTCTGCCGCCTCGCTTGATCTCGGCCCTCCTGTTCCGTCCCTGCCTCAGACCATCCGCCACTTTTCCTAGATCATGCACATCATTTTTATCTTCTTGCTTATTTTATCTTCTTCCTCATAGCTACTGGAAGGAATCTCCTCGTATGACACAGTGAGCAATGTACACAATAGATTCCAGGTATCACTTTGGAATTCCAAAAAAGGATTCAACGTTCTAAACTGTTCCTAATGCTTGCCATGTCTAATTATTTATTGGACAGGACGATTTTTTTTGGGTATAACATAGAATCTTATTTGTGAAGAAACTTCATGAAGGAATGACAAAGTCTGAGAGGTGTGCTGTCAATCATTCATTTTGACACTGGATAGACTATATTAATTTTGTGTATGCATCGTGGTGTGTGTGGCTGGTAGAGGGGGTGTGGAATCTATTTGTAGGCTTCAACTACAAGCATAGCAACGAGAAAGGGGAGGAAGTACATTTCAATTCACTAAATACTAGATAGCTACTCCCTCTGCTTCATATTATAAGTTATTTGATTTTTTTAGTCAATTTTTTTTAAATTTAATCAAGTTTATAGAAAACATAGTAACATTTTTAACACAAAACAAACATATTATCAAAATATGTTCAATACTAGATTTAAAGAAACTAATTTGGTATTTTAGATATTGCTAATTTTTTCTATCAATTTAGTCAAACCTAACAAAGTTGGACTAAAAAAAGTCAAAAATGACTTGTAATATGAAACAAAGGGAGTAGGTATTACCACATTGTAGTTTAGTAGTCACTCTTCCATGATATAATGGTATATATAGTTGGTATAGTTAGTGTTTGTGCAGATATGAAAATTTTAAGACAAGCAAAATCAAACCAATTAAACACATAACTTCAATAATTTCGCATGGTACATGGCAGAGGTCAGAGCACAAAACAGATCCAAATAAATGTACTATATGCTGTGTAAATCTAAGAGCATCCCATAATATCGATGTGGAAGTTTAGAACACACTTTGCATAATATGGACAAGAGTGATTTTACAGTCTTTGAAGAGATATCAAGAGATACCATATTTTTCAACTAGGGCAAAATTTGGTATCTCTTGGTGTCTTCAATATTAAAAGGTACAAAAATTTACAAGGACTATAAAATTTCTCTATGGATAAACTGTACGGAAATGCAAGCCCAGTTTATGTGCGAAGGAATTGCAAATCTTGTTTGCACAAAATTGGATTTTGTTGGACATACGGCCCATATTAATGGGCTTGGACTGCTGGGTACGTCTGGTCCATTTTGTAGGGATAGAACATGATTAACAGTTAGGGACTTAAGGTACAGTCCATAATATTTGGGCCAAGACAGAATGGCGGTGCAAGGCAACAGATCCCGACACTGCACCAATGTTTGCTTCACTTTCGGATCCATGCTCTCTGACGCACAGTTGTTGTGCCAGTTCCCGTGATCCCGGGCAAGCGGCTATGTCCACTCAAGCTTTTAGCCGCCACCCGCCAGCATCCAGCCCGAGCGCAACCTCAACTACGTACCTCCCTGCGAAGTTTGGCCGACTCCCTAGATCTCAAGTGGCACTGTAAGCATCATAGACAACAGGTCTGACGCATCGTTGTGGAAGATCAGAGCAAGACTATTCATTCTCTTAAATTGTTCCTGATGCTTGCCATGGCTAGTAATACATAGGAGAGGATGTGTTTTGGTATAAAGTCAAATCTTAGTTGTGAAAAAACTGAGTGTTCATGCATTGTTTGCAGGTCATTTCGAAACTCGGATCGAGTAGGTTCATTTGTGCATGTGCATGTGCAGAGCGGTGGCACATGGGGGTGGGGGGTGAGGTGGGTGGGGGTGTTAAATTTATAAAGGCATTGTGACAAGAAAGAGGAAAATAAGTACAATTGATTTATAATGATGAAATGAATTCAGATATTGACTTGTTTTTATTTAAGGGTAAGTTGTTCGGCGGAAAGTTGTAACTCTCTAAGTGCCACTTACTAGCTAACTACATGTCCCTTTTCCATCACATATAATCGTTTAGGTAATGTAGGTATATTTTGTTCTTTTGCATACATGAAATTTCTATGCAAGTGAAAGATTAGAGCATTTGAAGATGTAAAGTCAGAATATAGCATATTCTGACTTTACAGAGAGTGTGCACACATGAAGCCGAATTATGCTGTGTGATTGTAGTAGCACAATTGTTCATTGTATAAGATAGATGTAGAACACACAATGATATGTATGTACCGTCAAGAGAGAGGGAGCCTTGAATTCTTTGGAAGCTATTGAGCAATTGCTGCAGGGCTAGTCATTATGATACGCATATTAGTAAACTTCCATTCTGTATATTTCACTTGTAGGAGGCGATTGTTCAACGTAATAAGGCAGCACAATGACTAATTAACTAGCAATAGTTGCAGCTACGTTTGGCGGCGTACATCCGCGTTGGATGTAGAAGCGGCGTTTTATCTAAAAAATAGTTGCAGCTACACATAGTACATTTTATTGATTGGCTGTAATAGCTTTTCTAAAACAAACCATCGACCTATGATTAGAACCGCAATGCATATAACTGATCGGCGGTCAATTTTTCAACAAAGTTAATCCAGTACCGCTTGCTTGACTCTTTTCGTAGTTGCCAATTGGTTGTGGACTGATTTAATTTAGAAATAGTATTATGTTATGTCCATTAACAACATACAGATAAGCCTCAAAGGAAATCATGGTAGAGTGAGGTGTTAAATTTATAAAGGCATTGTGACAAGAAAGAGGAAAATAAGTACAATTGATTTATAATGATGGAATGAATTCAGATATTGACTTGTTTTTATTTAAGGGTAAGTTGTTCGGTGGAAAGTTGTAACTCTCTAAGTGCCACTTACTAGCTAACTACATGTCCCTCTTTCATCACATATAATCGTTTAGGTAATGTAGGTATATTTTGTTCTTCTGCATACATGAAATTTCTATGCAAGTGAAAGATCACAGCATTTGAAGATGTAAAGTCAGAATATAGCATATTTTGACTTTACAGAGAGTGTGCACGCATGAAGCCGAATTATGCTATGTGATTGTAGTAGCATAATTGTTCATAGTATAAGATAGATGTAGGACACACAATGATATGTATGTACCGTCAAGAGAGAGGGAGCCTTGAATTCTTTGGAGGCTATTGAGCAATTGCTGCAGGGCTAGTCATCATGATACGCATATTAGTAAACTTCTGTTCTGTATATTTCACTTGTAGGAGACGATTGTTGAACGTAATAAGGCAACACAATGACTAATTAACTAGCAATAGTTGCAGCTACGTTTGGCAGCGTACATCCGCGTTGGATGTAGAAGCGGCGTTTTATCTAAAAAATAGTTGCAGCTACACATAGTACATTTTATTGATTGGCTGTAATAGCTTTTCTAAAACAAACCATCGACCTACGATTAAAACCGCAATGCATATAACTGATCGGCGGTCAATTTCCCAACAAAGTTAATCCAGTACCGCTTGCTTGACTTTTTTCGTAATTGCCAATTGGTTGTGGACTGATTTAATTTAGAAATAGTATTATGTTATGTCCATTAACAACATACAGATAAGCCTCAAAGGAAATCATGGTAGAGTCATGCAGCATGAGTGGCCTAGGCTACTCTCAGCGTCCATAGTTCGAAATCCACGCAGTTACCGACATGTATGTACTGTGCCCTAAGAAGGTGAGTTGGTGACCAGTTAGCGCTATACTCACCTGAATAATATGAATAAATTTCAATTTCAAATTTGACACTTTCATCTTCATCTTCTCTATTAAACTTATCTTATTATAGTGATACATGACTTAATCTTCTGGCTGAAAAGACAACTGTTTGGCAGTAAGACTTTAATATATCCTTAGCTCCACAGAAGGAGCAACTACTTATCACTTCTTCCGTCCTCGTTTGATTGCATGCGAAACAAGAGAGAGGATTATGTGTTTTTTATGCAACCAATGCCTTGTGTGTGTGAACTGAATGGCCAGCGCGCCAGCGCTTTCTTATATGCATGCGAAAGTATTAAATCAGCGTGCAAATCGAACAGTCATTTGTCCCACGAGAGCCTAATGAACTGATACTTTTTGAAAATATTGTTTTTTTAGACATTGATCATACACAGATGGAGGGAGAAGAGGTTTAATTGCCTCTTACCATTTTTTAGATTTAAAACAATGAGTTATATGTACAAACAAAAGAAACGAATTTCAAAGCAGACAATCAAATACCTAGAAGTCCTCTTTCTCTAGATTTTCATGCCTATATAATAAAAGAAAGAGATCATCCTTAAAAAGGCGTCTCCATGCAGCCACAATTGCTGTTCCCATCGAAGATAATTCCATTACGCAGCCACACAATTGCCTCTTACTAATCTGTTCATCACTTAATTGTCAATTACTAATTTACATCATAATGGTATTTTTAGTTTTGCTTGTTGTATTCAATAAACATGATTTTTGTTCTGGAAGTGAGCAAGTCGGTTGGCGGAGAAGGTCCGGGCTGAGGGAGCTAGAGCAATATCGGTGGATGGATGGCAGTGAGTTTGAAGGCGGTGGCGTCGTGGATGGCACATGGCAGAGGTCAAAGCACATAACATAGTGCATCGATGTTGTATAACTCTAAGAGCATCGTATATCCTCCATCCATCCCAATTTAATCATCCTCTAAACAAAGGGCACCAAGACCAAAAACACTAAAACATACATCGTCATTCTAAAATTAATCCTCATCGATCAAGCTACTCCATTGATTCGTATCCAACAAAAATTAATTCAAACTTTAAATACTGCATAGGTTGAACCGATACAAATCAATCTTGATTAGTTGCATGCATGTATGTAGGGCATTTCGTGATATACACTTACTCTTTGCACAAATAAACAAAAAGACACTTTGTTAGATGATGATCATTTATGATGATCAAATTGGAATGGAGGGAGTATAATATATTATTAATGATGTAGATGTGTAGAAGACATTGCATGACATGGACAAACTGTGGACAACTATTGTGCAAACCCAGTTATATCTAAGCAATTGCGCATCTTTTTTACCCGAAACTTCATTTTGGTTGACGTGTGGCCCATATTAATGGGTATATTACGGTTAAGGACTTGATGTACAGGCCCTATTTAGTTGGGCTAAGAAGTGGCTGTAACTGATCCAAAAACCGCACCAATTAAAGTCTGCTTTATTGCCCTTTGTGAGCCCTCCGCTGCTTTGCCACTGTGTGGCTTGCTGATGACACGACGTGGCCATGTCCTTGTAGCCTATGGCGTCTGATTACCCTGATCTATTTCCTCCTTGCCGTCGTCACCTTTGACCTCATGGCATTCTGCTAGATCTTCAACACTATTTCATCTTCTTGCTCCACACCACCGGGAAGAAATCTCTCGAGTGGCACAGTGAGCAATAGACAAAAGGTTGCGTTATTGCTTTGGAAGGTCAGAGCAGAAGTATTGGTCCTCCTAAACTGTTCCTGATGCTTGCCATGCCTAGTAATATATTAGAGATGATGTTTCTATGGTATGATGTAGAATCTTAGATATAAAAAAACTCAAGTAGTCATGTTATTGTTGATAGCTCATTTCGAGACTTAGACTATATTCATTTGTGTGTGTGGTGGGGAGGGGGGTTACACTTATATATACATTGCAACAAGAAAGGTGAAGTAAAGTACAGTTGAATTTACTACAGTTATAAGGATGGAATTAATTTAGATCCGAACATGTATTTATGCCATAGTAAGTTATTTGACACAAAGCTGTAACTAATAAGTACAGCTTACTAGCTATCTAGGTATAATTTCATCTATGTTTTGTGCTTTTGCATATATGGAAGTTTGGTGCAAGTGAAAATCGTAGCAAGGGTCATAAAGTGATCTGATTTTGCATGGCACATGGCAGTGGTCAAATAACTCAGAACAGAGTGTGCAAAGATGAAGCCGGATTATCATGTGTGATCATATTAACACAATTGTTTGTAGTGCTCGTTATATGTCCGTGTCTTGGAATGGAAAATGACATGTCCATATTTTGCAACGGGTATTGAACATGGCCATGCAATTAGGAATGGGTTAGGAGTGTTACTGGGCTCATATGATTGGGTGGCAGGTGTGCTGTGTGCATGGAAGACAGAAGGGGCGGATGGATGATGACCCTTTCAGAGTAGTACTGCTCCTTCCATTTGATATTATAAGTTGTTTCTGTTTTTGTCCTAAGTCAATTTTCTCTAGCTCATGTGGGTCCACGGTTCCCGGAAACACATTACGTTCTGTTGTTTTAGCAATACCATCATCATCACCAACCTATCTGCCCTCCCAATCTTCGTTTGTTTGTCCGTTATATCTTGGGAATACTTAGAGAATCATGTCTAAGTATTATCAAAGCACCTTCAAATGTTGATGAATTCCATCACTGTTAGAGTTTTGGACTATTAATTAGTGATACTAAGGGATCATGTTACATTACTTATCAGTTATAAAATAAGTGCTGAAAACAGAACAGCTCTGCTAAAAAAAAATGGATATTAGGACTTCCTAATGCCTCCAAAACGTAGTTGCTGCAGAAATGTGCACAACTCATTACAAAGAGAGATGGTAACAATTTGTCTGTATCTTGCCTTCATCATTATATATATATATATATATATATATATATATATATATATATATATATATATATATTCCACCACTTTATTTGAACAATGTGTCTGAATCTTGCCACAAGATTCGATTCGAATTAGGAATCAATTTCAATTCTATATGTTAAGCACCCGGACATTTTTATTGCGCCATAAAAAACTTTGGCAGAGTTCAGCTTATTCTTCGGCTCTACTTTACTCCGCAATTAAGTATTACAGGGCTTTGGAAACTCTAGAGTTAACCCTTAAATCCACTGGGTGAATTCCATTAAATTTAGACCATTGCAACTTTGTTCTACTATTAATTGAGGCACATCACCCTTCTAATTTGCAATGTGGCTTCCATATTTGATCTTCTTGGATGTTCAAGATAGCACACCGCTCAAACTAATTCATTGATGTCAATACGGCACAAACACCTATCACTATCGGCTCATCACTGCTGGTTTGATATGAACGGACAGTAGTACAGTGCACTGCCGGCTCACCACAGTATCTTGCCCAAATCAAAGTGAACAGGCAGTGATATTTGATATCGCTGCCAGTTCGTGGCATGAACCGCTGTTAACGACCAAATTTGGTAAATCAAATATTGGATTTGAAGATAGAATCGAAGCAGATTTGGAGGAAGCTGGCGGTTACCAAAGCAAAGCAAGAATTGGTTGGTGACCGAGTCGGCTACAATGTGTATCGGCTGGTGACCGAGTCGGCTATTGTGACCGTCGGCTGAGACAGAGTCGGACAAGGATATTCGATGTAGCCGATTCCGACGAGAGGATAGCAGAGTCTTTGTCGGGTTCGGTTGGTGAGCTTCATAAGGATTCCCACATACGGATTGGGTTCGAAGAAGGGAATTGTATCTATTACTTAGGATATAATGTTAGTTTCCTAATAGATACTGTCGGTTAGAGTTTGTATTAGGGAATTGTCTTTAATATGAGTTATAATAGAGATAAGAATCGTGTCCGATAAGGACGTATTGTGGAATTCTGGGTATAAATTAAACCCAGGTTCGTGTAAAGAAAAAAACAGATCAATACAACAACTTCGGCGCATCGCCACCTTTACTCTTTCATTGTTTTCGACGAGTTCTTGCTTTCGAGTTGGGCTGCATCGGTTTCGATCTCCAGCAAGAGGTAAAACTTGTTATGGCGGCTTGCGCTCTCGGGATTAGTGCTTCCATCTTCATGACACTCTAATCTTGTTTGCGTAAATCGTCGAGTTATCATATATATTGTATAATCTAGATTGATATCAGCATATAACTCAGATTGGTTAATAACTGTTCTACAGAAAACTAGCCGATAGAGTTATATATTGATGCTGGTTTAGATTACACAATATATCTACCATCTCGAAAAGGTTTTCATCGACTTGATCATCTAGGCATTGTGTTTCTTTACATATTTGGTGCTGCATCAGTTAGGTTTGACCTACTAAATCATGTTTAGAACCATAGTCCCTAGCCTGTCTATGATTACTAATAGAGATAGCGTCGGGGTTTCAGCCGACCTTACCTGGTTTAATTGTCTTGTTATCTTGATATATTAAATCTGCCCTTTATATCGAGATATTAACTTAGTAAAATATATTGAGCTTGTTGTCAAATCTGGTTAGGGTCATCTTAACACTAGTTTGACAGTTTGTTTAATATATTTTGTTCATGGTAATATCTCTGTATAAAGTGGTATCGGAGTACTAGCCGATACATGTTAGATTTGCTTAATCGGCTATGCTATGAGCTTGTGTAATCTATGCTTCATAATATATTTAGGCATAAGTGATTTATACTGTCTCGGCGCCCTGTCCGATCTATCCCAATCACTTAGTTTAAATATGTTTTGAGACTTAGATTATATTTTGTTGATATCTACAGCCGATTGAGTAGATTTAGCTTTATCTTGCTTTATCTGTTATAGCCGATTTAATGCATCTTGCATCGGCTCAATGCTCAATGATATGTCATCGGTAAACCAGCCGATCGGCTATCATTGGTGGATTTAATTGCACTTTCTTTGTTTCTTATTGGTTGCAGGATCAAACCAATTGGCACGCCTAGAACCCGAAAGAAGTCTTTGGACCTGCACTGGAGCTAAGCAGATCTCCCAGGCCAGTGTGTGTTTTTTGCATCAACACGCTTTTGGCACGCCCAGTGGGACACGAAGAATTTTCAACATGGTAGACTCCAAGAAAACTGACGTTGACCCAGAAAATATTATTCCGATGACAGTGGACAAGTTGACATCGGAGCAAAAGGCAGAGCTGGAGGATATAATGAACAAGCTCCAAAACCAGTACTTGCATTCCTTTGTCCAGACTCGAGCAGGAACGGTGGTTCAGAGATACAAAGTGACTTTGCCCAGCAATGAAGAGCCAGAGTCAAGTTCTGGGAAGGAAAAAGGGGTCAAGCAAGAGGAATCTCCTGAAGAGCCCAGGAATTTGCAAGATCGGATCGACTATGCTGTGCATCATGCTTTGATCAACCAGTCAGGAGTGCTGGTCAACACTTTAACAAATATTGTCAAGTCTGTGGTTGACGGTACTATCGCTGAACATCAAGCCAAAGGACCAATATTCTTACCAGATGGGGTCTTCCCGCAATACAGGCCGCTTATGACCAGCCAGCCAAAGCCTGCCAATGTAGCCCCAGGACAGCCGATGGCGTCAACATCGGCTACAGGTCAACAGGAAATATCAGCATCGGTACAGAAGCACGTAGAGTTCAATCCTCATGTACTGGTCCGACAACAACCTCAGCATGTAGGGCATAACATACCACAGATATCAGCTGAGCAAGTTGCATCTATGTTCAATACCAATCAGCCAGTTGCTCAGCCGATCATGCATACACCGGCAAGACAGCAAGTGCCAACCTTCCAGCAACAGGCTGCCAGCACTCAATATGTTCCTAATCAACAAGATTTTAGTGCTCCGCGAATTCCTCAGTCCCACACAAGTGGTAATCTTAATTATCAATTTCAACCTCATTCACCACAGGTGCAGTATCGGCAGAGAACGTCTCCTCAGCCATATCATCAACCGCAGTATTATCAAGATGAGCCGATACAGCCACAGCATCAAGATGGGACTCGGCAGAAACCTTGGGCCGATATGATAGCTGATGTAATGAGAGAACAGTTCGGATTAAAGCCAAGGGATGGTGACAACCTGTATCGGCATCCATATCCAGAGTATTTTGAGAGGGTGCCGTTACCAAGCCGATACAAGGTTCCAGATTTTTCAAAGTTCTCAGGACAAGATAATGTATCAACTTATGAGCATGTTAGCCGATTTTTAGCTCAGTGTGGTGAAGCATCGGCTACGGACGCGTTAAGAGTCAGGCTGTTTCCTTTATCTCTGTCTGGATCGGCTTTCACGTGGTTTTCATCTTTACCTTACAATTCTATTCACAGTTGGGCCGATCTGGAAAAACAATTTCACAAATATTTCTACAGTGGGGTGCATGAGATGAAATTGTCTGATTTGACAAGCATTAGGCAGAAACGAGAAGAGTCTGTCCAAGATTATATCCAGAGATTCAGGGAAGTCAGAAACAGATGTTACAGCCTGACATTGACAGATTCTCAATTAGCCGATTTAGCCTTCCAAGGTTTGTTAACCCCAATCAAAGAGAGGTTTTCGGCTCAAGACTTTGATAGTTTGGCTCATTTGGCCCAAAAGATAACAGCGCACGAACAAAGATTTCAAGAGGCCAATAGAGCATTCAAGAAGGTGAACTTCATTAACTCTTATGTTTCCGATTCTGAGGAAGAGGAGGTTCCCGAAGTAGCAGCAGCCGAGTGGGCAAGAAACAAGAAGGTGATTCCATGCCAATGGGTCAAGAGCTCTGGGAAAGAGGAAAAGTATGATTTTGATGTCAATAAGGCTGATAAAATTTTTGATCTTTTGCTTCGGGAGAAACAAATTCAGCTGCCTGCTGGTCATGTGATTCCATCGGCTGAGGAATTAGGGAGGAGGAAATACTGCAAGTGGCACAACACAGGGTCTCATAGTACTAATGAATGCAAAGTTTTTCGGCAACAGATCCAGGTGGCCATTGAACAAGGCAGGATAAAATTTGATGACTCCAAGAAGCCGATGAAGATTGATGGTAATCCTTTTCCTATCAACATGGTTCATGCAAGTGGTAGGACAGCCGACAGAAGGGATAATCGGTTCAATAAGTTTGACTCTACAAGCATGATCAATAAATATCAAAAGAGATATGATCGGCAAGAGAGCCAATATTATGAGGATGATGATGGCTTTGATTCACATTGGAACTGCGAATTTTTCATATTTTGTTGGAACAAAGGCATGAGGTTACCATCGATAGAAGATTGCCCAGGTTGTTCTAATGCCGATACAAATTATAATGAGAATTTTAGCCGATTTCGTCTTAAAGAAGATCGGCTGATGCAAAGGAAGTTGCCTGTTCATCAGAGGTTGGGCCCAATTCATCAAGATTATTTCCAGGAGGAGGATGCTGAAGATACTTCAAGAGCTCAATGGTGTCCTTCTGGGATTTTTTCCAAAAGTCAGAAGAGAAGGGTTCAGAGGATGAGGAGCAGGGAACAATTTCAGGAAGTTGAACAAGAGATCGATCATCGGCTGAAGAGAGCAAAAACAAAACAGGAATGGCGTGTTAAGAACAGAATAATACCAGCCGATGAGAGTAAAACCGATGAGGCAAGAAGGATAGTTAAAGGAAAAGCCATTGCTTCTTCGTCGGTCAACATGGTATTTGTGCTACCCGCAGAGTTTGGGGTTAATCAAGACAATGCGGATATCATGGAAGAATCTTGTGCCAGATGGGTATTGTCACCGGAACAGGCTGTTTTCGAGAAACCCGAAGGAACAGAGAATCGGCACCTTAAGCCATTGTATGTCAAAGGATTTGTTAATGGCAAGCCGATATCCAAAATGTTAGTTGATGGTGGGGCTGCAGTGAATCTAATGCCGTATGCGACGTTTAAGAAATTGGGAAGGAATTCGGAGGACCTCATCAAGACTAATATGGTTCTTAAAGATTTTGGTGGCAATCCTTCAGAGGCCAAGGGAGTTCTTAATGTAGAATTGACAATCGGCAGCAAGACGGTTCCTACTACATTCTTTGTCATTGATGGGAAAGGTTCATATAGCTTACTGCTTGGAAGGGATTGGATTCATGCTAATTGTTGTATTCCTTCAACCATGCATCAAAGCTTAATCCAATGGCAAGGTGACAAGATAGAGGTTGTTCCAGCCGACAGGTCAGTACACGTTGCTAATGCCGATTTATCTGTTTGGGAGATGGATGGAGTTGATTGTTTATCAGGAAAAATCTGGCAAGGGGATTATCTAAAAGTGTCTGATTGTGATATACAGCCGATCGGAGATGGAGAACCCCAATTGTTGCTTTGAGGGTGCTGTGGAGGGTCCCAATTTTTATACTGAAGATGCTGTAGATGATCTCGATGGCAAGTTAGGTCAGGGTTTTATGTCGGCTGACGAGTTAGAAGAAGTTGATATTGGGTCAGGAGATAGGTCTAGGCCGACATTCATCAGTAAAAATTTATTATCTGACTTCAAGATTAAGTTAATAGAGCTTTTAAAAGAATATAGCGATTGTTTTGCTTGGGAGTATTCTGAGATGCCAGGACTCAGCCGATCGATTGTTGAACATCGGCTTCCTATCAAGCCGGGATATCGGCCATATAAACAGCCACCTAGACGATGTAAAGCTGATATGTATGATGCGATTAAAGCTGAAATTACTCGTTTATATGATGCTGGTTTTATTCGTCCATGCCGATATGCTGAGTGGGTTTCTAATATAGTTCCGGTAATTAAGAAAAATGGCAAGCTTAGGGTTTGCATCGACTTCAGGGATTTAAATAAGGCTACTCCTAAGGATGAATACCCAATGCCGATTGCCGATCAATTGGTAGATGCTGCTTCAGGACATAAAATTATAAGTTTTATGGATGGCAATGCTGGATATAATCAGATTTTGATGGCGGAAGAAGACATTCACAAGACTGCTTTTAGGTGTCCTGGTGCAATCGGTTTGTATGAGTGGGTTGTCATGACTTTTGGGTTGAAAAGTGCTGGAGCTACATATCAAAGAGCCATGAATTATATCTTTCATGATCTGATCGGTTTATTGGTTGAAATCTATATTGATGATGTAGTGGTGAAATCTAAAGAGATTGTTGATCATATAGCCGATCTAAGAAAAGTATTTGAGAGAACAAGGAAATATGGCTTAAAAATGAATCCCACTAAGTGTGCTTTCGGTGTATCGGCTGGACAATTTTTAGGTTTTCTTGTGCATGAGAGGGGTATTGAAGTGCCGCAAAGGAGTATTAGCGCAATACAGAAAATCCAGCCTCCAGAAGACAAGAAACAGTTGCAATCTTTGATCGGCAAGATAAATTTTATCAGAAGATTTATTTCTAATTTGTCTGGGAGATTAGAGCCTTTCACACCTTTACTCAGACTTAAAGCCGATCAGGAGTTTACATGGGGGGCAGAGCAACAGAAGGCTTTGGATAATATTAAGAAATATTTAAGTTCTCCTCCAGTTTTGGTTTCTCCACAGAAAGGGGTGCCTTTCAAATTATACTTGTCAGCCGATGAGAGGTCAATCGGCTCGATCCTAATCCAGGAGTTCGAAGGTAAAGAGAGGGTAATCTTTTATTTAAGCAGAAGACTTTTGGATGCAGAGACCAGGTATTCTTCAGTGGAGAAGTTGTGCTTATGCTTGTATTTTTCATGTACAAAGTTGAGGCATTATTTGTTATCCAATGAATGTACTATAATTTGTAAGGCCGATGTGGTTAAATATATGCTATCGGCTCCAGTATTGAAAGGAAGGGTTGGAAAGTGGATTTATGCCTTAACAGAATTCGATCTCAAGTATGAGTCACCTAAAGCTATTAAGGGGCAAGCTATAGCCGATTTTATCGTAGAACATCGTGATGATTCGATCGGCTCAGTGGATATTGCACCTTGGACGTTATTTTTTGATGGATCAGTTTGTACTCATGGTTGTGGCATCGGTTTGGTTATTATATCACCAAGAGGGGCAAGTTTTGAATTTGCTTTTACCATCAAGCCATATGCTACAAATAATCAAGCTGAGTATGAGGCAGTTCTCAAAGGTTTGCAACTTTTGAAGGAGTTTGAAGCCGATGCTATTGAAGTCATGGGTGATTCATTGTTGGTAATTAGTCAACTGGCCGGAGAATATGAATGCAAGAGTGATGTATTGATGGCTTATTATGAAAAGTGTCGGGCATTAATAGATGAGTTTCGGCTGGTGACGTTGAGATATGTTCCTCGGGAGCAGAATTTAGAGGCTAATGCTTTGGCTCAGGGGGCATCGGGATACAAGCCGATGGTGACAGATGTTGAGATGGGGATTGTTACAATTGCAGCCGATGATTGGAGATATGATGTGTTTCATTATTTGAAGAATCCTTCTCAATCGGTTTCAAGGAAATTGAGGTATAAGGCTTTGAGATATGTCTTGTTAGATGATGAATTGTATTATCGGACGATTGATGGGGTGTTGCTCAAATGTCTAAGTGCTGATCAAGCCAAAGTTGTGATGGGAGAAGTTCATGAAGGTATTTGTGGTACTCATCAATCGGCTCATAAAATGAAGTGGTTACTTCGAAGAGTTGGGTATTTTTGGCCGACAATGTTGGAGGATTGCTTCAGATATTACAAGGGATGTCGAGATTGCCAGCAATTTGGATCCATTCAGAGAGCACCAGCATCGGCTATGAATCCAATAATCAAGCCATGGCCGTTCAGAGGCTGGGGAATTGATATGATCGGCCAGATCAATCCACCATCGAGTAAAGGACATAAGTATATATTGGTGGCAACCGATTATTTTACAAAGTGGGTGGAAGCAGTTCCATTGAAAAAAGTTGATTCTGGGGATGCAATTCAGTTCGTTAAAGAGCATATTATATACCGATTTGGTCTTCCACAAACAATTACGACTGATCAAGGATCTATTTTTGTGTCAGATGAGTTTGTTCAATCTATGGAGAGTATGGGAATCAGATTGTTGAATTCTTCACCATATTATGCGCAAGCTAATGGGCAGGCAGAAGCATCTAACAAAAGCTTGATTAAGTTGATTAAGAGAAAGATTGCCGATTTTCCAAAGCAGTGGCATAACCGATTGGCTGAGGCATTATGGTCTTATCGGATGGCTTGTCATGGGTCAATTCAAGTTCCTCCATATAAGTTAGTCTATGGGCATGAAGCAGTTTTGCCATGGGAGCATGTCATCGGCTCAAGGAGGATTGATTTACAAGATGAATTGACAGCCGATGACTATCATAATCTTATGGTAGATGAGTCAGAAGACTTGGTTCAATCCAGAATGTATGCTTTACAGAAGATAACAAAAGATAAGGAGCGTGTTGCGCGACATTATAATAAGAAGGTGGTACCGAAATCTTTTGAGGAGGGAGAATTGGTTTGGAAATTGATTCTGCCGATTGGAACTCGTGATAATAAGTTCGGCAAGTGGTCACCAAATTGGGAAGGACCTTTTCGGATTTACAAATCTGTCTCTAAAGGAGCTTACATGTTACAAGGACTTGATGGAGAAATATTTGGAAGAGCTCTTAATGGAAAATATTTGAAAAAGTATTACCCAAGTGTTTGGATTAATTCATGATTCGGCTGTATCTTGCCGATACATGGTAGCCGATGTATTGACATCGCCTTTAGATGGCCGATATAAGTTATATCGCCCTTAGCACAATTCTTTTTAGTATAATCGGTTGTTTCATGGTTATTTTTTCTTAGCCGATTGTAATTTTGTGATGTTTCGTTCTCCATGACAAAATTAGGGGGCATATACATACAAAAATTTCAAAATTTCAAAGCAAAAATACAAGTATGGAGTTTATATTATCATCGGCGGATTCATGTTACAAGTTTTTGGATAGCCGATATGGCCCTTTGCCTAATTTGTTCTATTTCTTCTATGGCTTGGGCATCGGCTGCATCACTTCCTGGGATGACTTTCATGGATTTGTTTAGATCGGCTAAGTGTCTGATCGAGGACTTCAGCTTGGATTTTTGTTCTTCAATGGCTCTTGGTAAATCGGCAAGCTTCTGTTCTTCCAGTGATAACTCAGCGTTGCAGGCTTCTAATTCAGCCAGTAGTTCAATCTTCTTATTCTTTAGCCGATCTATATTGCTTTGGATAGAACTTGGCCCAGATATCATCTGATCAAGCTTGGCTTTTTCCTCGTTTATGGATTGCCGATTGGCATGGATGGTTGTCTCAAGATCTTTTCGCTCTCGCCTATCGGCTATCCTCTGTCTTGCTCTTTCCAGCTTGTGACGATATTGTTCAAGGAAAACCGCTGGAGAGATGATTTCGGCTGCATCGTCTGGGATCTGATCTTGAATGTCTTCAAATCTTGCTCTGATTGGTCCACAGTTGACAACCAAAGCATCAAGGGAACCTTCAAGCCGATGAGCAATATCCTTGAGGGTAGCCTTTAAGTCATCGGCTATAGGAGCAATAGCCTTGCTAGATGTTTCTTCTTCTTCATCCATGAATTGCCTAATGTCAAAAGAGAACATGTCGGCTAAGGCCTGAAAGAGACAAGATTGTTAGTTAATAGAATATTAATGGCCGATTTATATTTTTGATACAAATACTTACAGGAATAGGAGGAATCGGCTGGTCTTCAATATGGTGACTGTCTCTAGCCGATGGAGTATGTTCACTTGAATCATGATGAATAGGAGTTGGAGAGCGGATCGGCTGAAATATAAAACGAGTTAATACGTGATGAAATAAGGTTTAAACAAATTTTGAAGGAAGTGTTACCGATGGAGGCGGTGCAGGTTTCTTTTTGGCAGCCGATTTCTTTTTCTACAAAAGAAGGGTTAACGCTGAGATCGGCAAAGAAAGTTATGGAAGGACTAAGAGTACAAAGTACATACCCGAGGTTGATATGTCTTGTGGATCGGCGTTGGTGGGGTTTGCTGAGGAATAGGGATGCTAATTGTTGGAGTTTCTTCTACTGTTTCACTCAGCTCGGCAGCTGCTTCATCGATGGCTTTTTCTATATCTTCTTCATCTGGATCATAGTTTTTCTGCTTTTTGGTGGCTTTCTTCTTTGTAGCCGGTGGAGCGATAGCCGATGACTTGATCCTTTTCCTCTTGCCAGTTTCAGAGGGAATCGGCTCACGTGTTTGCCCTTGGAGTAGGGAAGATGTCTTGGGGGCATTATAGCCGATGGTTGAAGGAGCCAATCCACCACCGTTGGGGAGAATTCCAGCAGCATAATTGATATTGACTCCGCTTCTGCTGACATGAGGAGGAGAAGACTCTGTGGTCTGCAAACAAAAGAAGAAAAGGGGTTAAGTTATTTTCTAAAGACAATCGGCTATCGATAAGGGTATTGAAAAAGAAGTATGTTTACCTGTGGAATCATGTCTGGAATGATGTCAGTCAGATACATGGAAGCCGATTGGTGAAAAAGATGTTTCTTCCATTCAATCCACCATTGATCAAAAGTGGAGCTCCTTAGCATAGCCAACTCAATGTTTTCCAAACTTCCAAGGGGAGGTCCTTCTATGCTTAATAATCTATCCATCATCATAGCCGATGAGATTTCTCCTCTGGCTTGGATTTTTTCTGAAAAGAACAAGCCGATTGGCAACTGCCCCATTCCCATTTGTCTGGCAGCGCTCATAGGGTGATAGAATTCATAGGATATCTGGATGTTCCTGCCTTGATGAATGCCAACAGGAAGAATACAGGGGGTTATAGCTGTTGTAAAAACTTCTCTAGATTTCTCAAATTTTTCAGAGTTTATTTCATCAAATCTGAAATCAGCTGGCAATTCAAAATCTGCAGAGAATTCATATGCAAACCAGTTTCTAGAATCTTTTGGAAATCCATCATAAAAGTTGCCGAACCAGTCGACGAAGAGTTCAGCTGATAATTCTGATCCGGGATATGAAGATGCTGCCTCCCCAAATGACATACATCTTCTGGTTGTGACTTCATCTCCGTCGTCATCTTTGGCCGGCTCAACCAAGGGAAAATCAGCTTCGGGCAAGGCTGGTCTTTTGGCAATTTTGATTGTATGCAGATTAAGCCATAACTGCAATAGCCACCAAGGTCCACCTGTGCCGATTACTGAGTTGGTAGCAAGCTTAGCCGATGCATTGCTCAAAGTCTGATATAAATAACCCAGGAGGTATTTGCCTAGTGGGAATTGCTTTTTGTTGACTAGAGCTTCGGCTATATGTTGCCAGTTGGTGGTTGGACCGCAGCTTGAACCACAAAACAGAAACTTTTCCAGCCACATCAAGAGGAAGGCTGCGTGTTCTTTAGGAGTGACAGGGCCAGATCCTATATTCAGAGAGATGAATCCACTCCAACCTCCAATGCTTCTGGTTTTGAAAATATATTGGTTTTTGCTGTTCAAGCTGATAGGGTTAGCCGATAAGGTGATGTCTAGCCCAGTTATCATGGTGATGTCTAGAAGAGTTGGGCTCATTGGTCCTTGGTTGAAGAGGAAGGCATTCAAGGTGTTGGACCAAAAATAGCTGGCAGCCGATAGCATGGGTTCATCTTTGGCTAAATCGGCTATGGTTAGGGCTAAGCACTGAGCGATGCCGATTTCTTCCCAGTGAGTTTGTTTGCTAGCCGACATCCTCTTATACCATTCAGACCAAGTCTTGACAGCCGATGGCCAGGATTTAAAAGTGTTGTTCCAATGGTTCAAACTAGGGTTGGTTAACTTAAAGGGGATCCTGTTTGTCTCGGCATTGATGATTTCTATGGGGTCTTTGATACCGATTGGGCCCAAGAAGTACCGATTGGGATGAACCAGGCTTGGGATTGCAACTTGGTGGGAGAGATGCTACAGAAAAGAAAGGGGAGAAGAGATAAATTGCGAAGGAAAACTAATCTATGAGTAGAAATGGGATTCGGCTGATGGGGTTACCTCAGGGAACTCAATGACCGGAGCGCTTGAAGGAGCTGCGGAAGACGACATCGTCGGAGATGGAGTTGTTGCTGACGAGGGAATCGTCTACGTGGTCGCCGGAGAATCCGATGAGGCTATTGCAAGAGTTGGAGGCAATTACAGTTGAGGCGATGAAAACGGGAGTAACGGCGTGAAAACCTCCGAGCGGTGGTTGCTATTTAAAGAAGGTGTGTGATAACGGTTGAAATGGAAACAGAACCCTAGATCTATTCGGAGAGGATTCAAGCAAATCCGCAATATTCCAAATATCGCGGACTTGGGGGGCATGTGTTAACGACCAAATTTGGTAAATCAAATATTGGATTTGAAGATAGAATCGAAGCGGATTTGGAGGAAGCTGGCGGTTACCAAAGCAAAGCAAGAATCGGTTGGTGACCGAGTCGGCTACAGTGTGTATCGGCTGGTGACCGAGTCGGCTATTGTGACCGTCGACTGAGACAGAGTCGGACAAGGATATCCGATGTAGCCGATTCCGACGAGAGGATAACAGAGTCTTTGTCGGGTTCGGTTGGTGAGCTTCATAAGGATTCCCACATACGGATTGGGTTCGAAGAAGGGAATTGTATCTATTACTTAGGATATAATGTTAGTTTCCTAATAGATACTGTCGGTTAGAGTTTGTATTAGGGGATTGTCTTTAATGAGTTGTAATAGAGATAAGAATCGTGTCCGATAAGGACGTATTGTGGAATTCTGGGTATAAATTAAACCCAGGTTCGTGTAAAGAAAAAAACAGATCAATACAACAACTTCGGCACATCGCCACCTTTACTCTTTCATTGTTTTCGACGAGTTCTTGCTTTCGAGTTGGGCTGCATCGGTTTCGATCTCCAGCAAGAGGTAAAACTTGTTATGGCGGCTTGCGCTCTCGGGATTAGTGCTTCCATCTTTATGACACTCTGATCCTGTTTGTGTGAATCGTCGAGTTATCATATATATTGCATAATCTGAATTGATATCAATATATAACCTGGATCGGTTGATGTCTGTTTCACAGAAAAGCAGCCGATAGGGTTATATATCGCTGTTGATCTAGATTATATAATATATCTACCATCTCGAAAAGGTTTTCATCGACTTGATCATCTAGACATTATATTTCTTTACATATTTGGTGCTGCATCAGTTAGGTTTGACCTATTAAATCATGTTTAGAACCATAGTTTCTAGCCTGTCTATGATTGCTAATAGAGATAGTGTCGGGGTTTCAGCCGATCTTACCTGATTTAATTATCTTGTTATCTTGATATGTTAAATCTGCCCTTTATATTGAGATATTAACTTAGTAAAATATATTGAGCTTGTTGTCAAATCTGGTTAGGATCATCTTAACATTAGTTTGACGAGTTGTTTAATATATTTTGTTCATGGTAATATCTCTGTATAAAGTAGTATCGGAGTACTAGCCGATACATGTTAGACTTGCCTAATCGGCTATGCTATGAACTTGTATAATCTATGCTTTATAATATATTTAGGCATAAGTGATTTATACTGTCTCGGCGCCCTGTCCGATCTATCCCAATCACTTAGTTTAAATATATTTTGAGACTTAGATTATATTTTGTTGGTATCTACAGCCGATTGAGTAGGTTTAGCTTTATCTTGCTTTATCTGTTATAGCCGATTTAATGCATCTTGCATCGGCTCAATGCTCAATGATATGTCATCGGTAAACCAGCCGATCGGCTATCATTGGTGGATTTAACTGCGTTTTCTTTGTTTCTTATTGGTTGCAGGATCAAACCAATTGGCACACCTAGAACCCAAAAGAAGTCTTTGGACCTGCACTGGAGTTAAGCAGATCTCCCAGGCCAGTGTGTGTTTTTTGCATCAACAACCGCCAGTGATTCATCCCTATCAGTTCACAAAATGAGATGACAATGATACTCAGTGGATCGAACAATCCAGACCATGGTCCGAACTATTCTGCCCATTGAGATCTGGACTGTCCTATCCATTGAGTGTGTTGAACCGGCAGTAATACTTGAATGTCAATTTTTTTATGAGCTCGACAAGATCTACAAGTTTGTTTTCTTGACAATATTTTCATTTGATATAGTTTACATGTCTAAGTATTCGTTAGAAGTTCTCAATCTCTTTCGATATTTTAAGTTTTAAGTTTTAAAAAAATATCTGATGGAGACAAACTCTATATCAAAACTCTCTAGGTTTTGATGAGATCTTAGTTGACAACATTTTCACTTAAAATTGTTTATATGCATTTAGGATAGATGAAACTAATAGGCAAGTGCTATATAGTATCATATAGCATCTGTTATACTTTCACTAGCAAATATAACGGACACCCAATCGTTTAAGCCATATCATCATAAAACTATGAAAAAAATATCATTGTTTTTACTTAAAATGATTACTGTTGAATTAATCATCTTTTATTTTCACTAGCAAAGTCATCGACACACTGCCATTTCATTTGTGACCTTATGGTGTTTGATATTTCATTCAGAATGGAAACATGCTCTATATAAGAGTTGTAGATCACAATGCTATCTACAACTTTATAGTTGACAATATTTTCATTAGAGACCATTTATATGTGTGAATATGCATTACTGCATTACAAGTTTACAGTGGTACACTACCGTTGGATGGAAATCGGAGGGCTGAGATTCACTACTGGCGTTTATATAAATAGGACACACAACACCTCAGCCCTCACTTCCGCCTCCTCCCCTCAAGTACGCTGCTGCCGTCGCCGTAGCAATGAGGCCGGCTTACATCTAGCAGCTTAAATAGGACACAGACTGTCCTCACAAACCAACACCAGTCTTTTCTGTGCACTTTGTGCTTACTCGTGCGCACCCAGAAAGGACTTCCCGGTCGGTCACCCATCCCTAGATTTCTCCAGGCCAAGCACGCTTAACTTTAGAGTTCTTTGGAGATAGGCTTTCGAAAAAGAAGTTGCAACTTGTTGGCATGAGTATCCTATTAATCCTATTATGCCTTGGGTCGGGGTGTTACATCCTCACCCCCTTAAGACATCCTCACCCCCTTAAGTGATCGACGTCCTCGTCGATCAACCCCAAGCCAGGAACTCCCTCTCTTGGCCACGTCCGTGTGTCCAGTGCCAACGCATGTGCCATGCTTTGTGACCATACCGGGTCCACACCAGCCATGCACACCATGCCTACGCAACTGCGACACACCCATATCCAGTGTCAGCGCATGTGCCATGCTATGTGACAACACTGGGTCCACACCAGCCATGCGCACCATGCCTGTGCAACTGCGACACACGCGCCTGTGAAACCGCAAGAGTCGGCTCTGATACCATACTGTAACGTCCCGCCTCCACGAGGCCGGGCCCGCTTACATCTAGCAGCTTAAATAGGACATAGACTGCCCTCACAAACCAACACCAGTTTTTTCTACGCACTTTGTCCTCACTCGTGCGCACCCGAGAAGGACTTCCCGGTCGGTCACTATTAACGATGGATTTTGGTAATCGAATTGGAAGTAAAAGAGGAAACCGAAGCAGAGAAGAAGGATTGAGTTGGAGTCGGATCAGGCTTCGTATCGGACTCGGTAACCGTATCGGACTGGGGAGGTGCTGCCAGAAAGGACGTATCGGCCGATATGGATTCGATGTGATTGTTGGCCGATACGGGTTGTAAGTTGATAGAGTCAGCGTGGGCTTGGTCTGGGCTCAAGATAAGCTTTAAGGAAGTTGCCAAATAGAGATAAAGCTTGGTTTTAGGCAATTGTATCTTGTAAATCAAGTAGGTTTAGATCTAATCTGTGGCAAGAGTCTGCCGTAAAGACTTGTTGTTTGTTAGAGATAAGATCGTGTCCTACAAGGACCCTGTTGTAATCTCGGGTATAAATATCCCGGTAGTTTGTACATAGAAACTCTCTCAATCAATCACACAATCAGATTAATCTACTTTCGGCGCATCGCCAACCCTCGCAAGAGGTTGACTCCTGACGAGTTCTGGCTTCCCTAGAGCAAGGTAAGAACTCGTACCCAACGATTTGCATCGTCGGGGCTAGCGTGTCGCTTTAGGCACGTTATGCCCTGATGATGTGATCGTCGTTATCGTGTGTTAGCTAATCTCGATGTGGTTTTCTGATTCTGTCTCGCCGGCAGTTAACTCGCTTTAGGGTTTATTGTTGACGTCAGTCGAATCAGTTTGCTTGTTTAGATTATCTAAGGCATTTACCATCCCCAAAAGCAATCGATAGCTTGATTTTCTTTGCGTTAAGTCTCGATTCACACTTTGAGTTGCTATCGACCTTAGTCCTGTTTCGAGATCTAACACAAAGCCTGCTTTCGATTGTAATTAAGGATAGCGCCGGGGTTTCAGCCGGTATTATCTAATGCATGCGATTATTCATGTTTTTGCATGTGTTTGCCACTTATACATGTGGATCGATGAATATAAACATATCGGTCGCAGGGTGTGCTTAAAGATGCCTTTGTGGTTGGTGTATTTATATTAGTCGATTGGCTTGTATAAGTTTACACTGGAGTAATAGCTAGTGTAGTTATCTTCGTGAAACCCTCATCGGCCGATTCCATTAATTTGTTATACGCATGCTAACATGGGCCGATGAGATTGGATTTGTTCAATTTACTTATTATATTAAGTAAGCCGATATAGCTTTGCCCTATCGGCTGGGCTATAACAATGTGACATCGGCCTATCGGCCGATCGACCATTGTTTTCTGACATGGTTTACTTGTTTCTTGTTGATTGCAGATCAAATCAACTGGCACGCTCTGCGCACGACTAGGCAAGCCGATTTGGACCTGCACTGGAGTTAAGCAGATCTCCCAGGCCGACGTGGTAATGCGGAACCCGTTTGGTTACAAGGCGGGTCGAAATTATGCGCCAACAAGCTTTTGGCATGCCCGGTGGGACCAAAGAACGCAAACTCTGCAATAGCAACAAATCTCCTCAAGATGTCGAAGTAGGCCGAGATCTCTGAGGAGAACGTCGTCCATGTAACCGCCGACCAGCTCAACACAGAGCAAAAGGCTGAGATGGAGAAGCTGGTCGAGCAGTTCCAGAATATGTACCTGCAAACATATTCTAGGACTCGGCAAGGCACCTTGATCCAGAAATCCAAGGTAGTTATGCCGAGTCCTGGAGATGGAGCTGGCACATCGGCGGCAGCGCACACCGTCAAGACCGAAGATACTGCAGCGCCGACGTTGCAAGACAGGATTGACTCTGCAGTTCATTCTGCGCTAGTCAACCAGTCGGGGATTCTGGTGAACACATTGACCAATACGGTCAAATCGATCCTAGATGGGTCAATTCACCAGTACAAGCCTCAGGGGCTGATTTTCTTACCAGAAAATAAGTTCCCTGTCTATCGGACCCTGAGAAACGACCTGAGCACGGCTCAGCCGACAGCGCCGATGCCACCCCCATCAGCGTAGCCAACAACAACACTGCCACTGGTCCTCACCAGTCAGACAGGGGGGAGCCCTCAGCACATCATGGAGGAGCAATATGCTCAATGGACCAAGGGGAAGCAACCAGTGATCGAGCTGATGCAGCAAGTTCCTATCAACCAGCCATCGGCTGGACAGCCGCAAGCCCCGGTGTTCAACAATCCTCCACCACGGGCTGCTTACAACACGACACAAGGCTACCAGCAGCACACCGCAGGGCAGTATGGCACGCAGAATCTTGATCACCATTACCAGCCGTACTCCCCCAAGCAGTACCAAGCAGAGGGCTTGCAACAATTATATCATCAAGACCTCCCACATCGGCCCGCAGGATACTGGGCCGATATGATAGCTGAAGTGATGCGAGATCAGTTCGGCTTGAAACCTAAGGAAAAGTCTACAGTGTATCGGCACCCGTATCCCGAGGAGTTTGACAGAGTGCCATTGCCAGGCCGATACAAGATCCCGGACTTCTCCAAGTTTTCGGGGCAGGACAACGTCTCGACATACGAGCATGTCAGCCGATTCCTAGCACAGTGCGGGGAGGCATCGGCTATCGAGGCGTTGAGGGTGAGGTTTTTCCCTCTGTCCTTATCAGGGTCTGCATTCACGTGGTTTCATCTTTACCCTGCAATTCCATCAGAGGATGGATAGATCTAGAGAAATAGTTTCACAGGTATTTCTACAATGGTGTACAAGAAATGAAACTGTCCGATCTCACTGCCATTAGGCAATGAGTTGACGAATCGGTCCCAGAGTATATCCAAAGGTTTAGAGACATAAGGAACAGGTGTTACAGCCTCAGCTTGACCGATTCCCAGTTGGCCGATTTGGCATTTCAAGGATTGCTAGGGCCGATACGCGAGAGGTTCTCCTCGCAGGAATTTGAAAGCCTAGCTCAGCTAGCACAACAGGTATCGGCCCACGAACAACGATTCCAGGAGGCAAAGAAGTTCGTAAAGAAAATCAACACAGTTTATCAGTATGCCTCCGACGACGACGACGAGGAAGATGTTGATGTCGACCTGGCCGAGTGGGCCCGGATGAGGAAGCCAACAACATGCCAGTGGGCAAAAAAGGGTGACAAAGAAGACAAGTTTGACTTCGATATCAACAAGGCCGATAAGATATTTGATCTACAGTTGCAAGAAAAGCAAATTAAACTGCCAGTGGGTCACGTATTGCCATCGGCCGAAAAAATCAAAAAGAGAAGATATTGCAAGTGGCATAACTGCTGCCGCCTCCAAGTCATGTTTCACCGTCGGCTCCGAGCTCCACGACGGCGAATCAACGAGGACTGAGCTCCACGGCGGCAGCTCGGCGCAGAGGAAGGAGCTTCACGGCAGCGATTCGGTGATGAGGAGCTCACGGCAACAGCTCGATGAGGAAGGAGGCCAACGGTCACCACCGAGGCCCGCTTCTGCCAGATCTGGCGGGCAGAGGTCCACTGCCGCCAGATCTAGCGGCGGAAGGAGTGGAGGGCGAGGGGGAGGGGAGGGAAAGGAGGGGAGGGGCGCGGCGGACGAGAGGGAGGGCGAGAGGGAGGGAAGGCGCGACGGAAGGAGGGGAGGGCAAGGGGAAGGGAGGGAGGGGAGGGGAGGGGCGCGGCGGATGGAAGGGGAGGGCGAGGGGGAGGGGAGGCGCGGCGGAAGGAGGGGAGGGCGAGGGGGAGGGGACGGAGGGGAGGGGAGGGGAGGCGCGGCGGACGGCAGGGGAGGGCGAGGGGGAGGGGAGGCGTGGCGGAAAGATGGGAGGGGAGGGAAGGCGCGGCGAACAGGAGGGAAGGGTGAGGGGGAGGGGTGGGAGGGGAGGACGAGGAGGACGGGCGAGGGGATAAGGAAGGCGTGTGGTGGAGGCGATGTGGATCGATCGCAGCCGGCCGGCTCGGTTTGGTATAGGTGCCGGTTTTTTAAAACAACCGGCACCTATAATATATTATAGGTGTCGGTTCTTTTAAAAAACCGATACCAATACTATTGTATCGGTTTTAACTAATGAACCGGCACCTATATTCTTTAAAGGTACCGGTTTTTTATTTTTTCATCGTGCGAAAGTGGGAAAAGGCCTATAAGTGCCGGTTTTAAATAAACCGGCACCTATAAGACCGGACCCTATAAGAAATTTTGTAGTAGTGCAGGGTGGATCAAGCAAATGTGCCTGAAACATCAACTACAACTGAAGTAGTAGCAGCAGGAGAATCAGAAACAATGGCAGCAGATGGTACGACTGAAGCAGTACTGAGTCCCTCTCATGCTATCGAGTCTCCAATTGCCATGTCGCCGCAGCTTCAGTGCATGAGCAGGACACTGATGACAGTGGTACAGCTACTGTACAGGTGAGTGAAAATATTAGTAATACTGCTTCTGTTGATGAGTTGACAGGTACAGTCATGTCAGGACCTGAAGGATCGTCTGTGGTCCCTGCTCAGCGACCGCAGACACATCTACAAAATGGCATTCGAAAAAAAAAGTATATACCGATGATACTCATGTTTTATTTCTTTTGGTGAACCTCAATCATTAGATGAAGCTTTTGGTAATAAAAACTGGAAAGAAGCGATGAATCCAGAATATCTTGCACTGATGAAGAATAAGACTTGGCATTTGGTTCCACCTAAGAAGGAGAGAAATGTCATAGATTGTAAGTGGGTATTTAAGGTAAAAGGATAAGCTAATGGGAGTCTTGATAGATACAAGGCTAGGTTGGTTACAAAGGGCTTTAAACACAGGTATGGCATAGATTATGAAGATACTTTTACTCTTGTAGTTAAAGCTGTCACTATTAGAACTATATTGTCTATTACTATGTCTAGAGGATGGAGTTTGCGACAATTAGATGCTCAGAATGCTTTTTTACATGGTGTCTTTGAAGGAGAAGTCTATATGAAGCAACCGCCAGGATATGAAGATAAATCTCAACCAGAATATATTTGTAAACTGGACAAAGCATTGTATGGTCTCAAACAAGCACCTAGAGCTTGGTATGCCAGGTTAAGTACAAAATTGCATGAGCTTGGTTTCAAATCATCCAAGGCAGATACATCTTTATTTTTCTATAGTAAAGGAGATGTTATTGTCTTTGTTCTTATCTTGCGGATGATATAATTGTTGAAAGTTCTGTATCCAGTGCGACATCAGCATTATTGCACGATCTTAATAAGGAGTTTGCATTGAAGGATTTAGGAGATCTGCATTATTTTTTAGGTATAAAAGTAAGGAAGGTAAACAATGGCATACTTCTAACTCAAGAAAATATACAAGTGATGTACTTAGACGAGTGGGAATGCAAAACTGCAAACCAGTAAGTACTCCAATGCTGACATCTGAAAAACTCTCAGTACATGAAGGAAATTTACTTGGTCAGAATGATGCAACTCAATGTAGAAGTATTGTTGGAGCTTTATAGTATTTGACTGTAACAAGACAAGATATTTCTTCCTCTCTTAATTAGGTGTGTCAGTATCTGCATGCTCCTACCACAATTCATTGGTTGGCAGTTAAGAGGATTCTGCGTTATTTAAAACACACATCTAAGTTAGGACTGAAGATTAGTAAATCATCGTCTTTGCTTGTAAGTGGTTTTTCTGATGCAAACTGGGCAGGATGTTTGGATGACAGACGCTCAACTGGAGGATTTGCTATCTTCTTAGGATCAAATCTTGTGTCATGGAGTGCACGCAAGTAGGCAACTGTTTCAAGATCAAGTACTGAAGCAGAGTACAAGGTAGTAGCAAATGCAACTGCTGAGATTATGTGGATACAAACACTTTTGCCAGAACTTGAAATACATGCACCAAAGGCTGCAAAATTGTGGTGTGATAATATTGGAGCTAAATACGTGTCTGCTAATCCAGTGTTTCATGCTCGTCCTAAACACATAGAGGTTGATTATCATTTTGTCAGAGAAAGAGTAGCCAGAAAAATACTTGAGATAGATTATATATCACCGAAGGATCAAGTGGCATACGGATTTACAAAACCGTTGGCAATTCGGCAGTTAGAGATGTTCAAGCACAATCTCAACATTGATAGTTTTGATTGAGAGGGAGTGTTAGAATGATGTATATGTTCACGTGTAACATGGATAGAGTCCATATCTCCTACGTTGGCTGGATGAGATGGTTCCAGTAGATAAAATTAGTTGTTATCCCAGATGTTTAGGATCCCGGAACCAACTCTACCGGTCGCGCATATATGTAATCTCCTGTGCACGATCCTGTGCTAATTAACACGCAACGGACAAACTGCCGTCCTCCTCCCTAGCGCCTCTGGTTTTCTCTCACGGTGCAGAAACCTCCTTGATTGCAACAAAACTCAGGCGACCCATACCAATGCAAAATTTAGTAGCTTCCCAGCAACCAAATAATCATGCACTGCCATGTATCGGTCTACTCAAGAGTGTGAATTACTCCATCGCTTCAAGATGATAACAATTGACCTGCACTCGAGTCCAAATTGTAGCTCAAATTATGAAATAACTTAGCCCTAGCTATCAGCCAAAATACTCTGCCGGCCAAATGTACCAAATAACCAAATTACACGGTAAATGTTGGATATTTTGATTAAGTTAGCACCTGCACTTTCGCTTTGTTAGGCTAGGTTATAGCTCCTGTTTTAGTTACATGTTTTTAGGGCTCGGTTGTTAGAACGAGCGCGTCCATAAGCCCGAACCGTGCGCATGTTCACGGCGTGGCAGTAGTATAGCGAGTCGCCCGCTGCACGATCTGATCGTGTGGGATGGCACACGACGCATTGGGTCATCTGGTGGGCAATGCGGATCATGTCAATCACGTCGTCTTGTATTTCTCAAATAAAAGGAGAAGTAAAGCACCAGAAAAGTTGTGCCGTATTAAGCAGCACAAGCTCTATGTGCAACAGTGTCTTCCTTGCATGCATGTGTGTTGAGTTTTCCAATGATCTCGCCGGCGACTACCTCGTCGGGCTTCATTTGGTATCAGAGCCATGTCGGCTCCGACGCCACGTGTGTCACGGTCCCGTGAACCGCACCAACGTCGTCTCTCCCGATCACCTCCACAGCGTCGTGGTCACCGGCGGCCAGGCGAAGACCATGAACTTGTTCCGGTCCGGCGCGTGGTGAAGGAGGTGGGTGGGTCCGCCAACTATCCACTGCTGACGAAGACCAACTACGGAGATTGGGCACTCATGATGAAAGTCATGTTGCAAGCGTGCGGCCTATGGGACACCGTTGAGCATGGTGACGCCGATTTCCAGGAGGATCGCATGGCGATGGAGGACATACTCTGGGCGGTGCCGCCGGAGATGTTGGCTTCACTGGCCGTCAAGCCGTCGGCCAAGGAGACGTGGGACGCAATCAAGACGATGATGTTGGCGTCGATTGCGTCCGCAAGTCAAAGGCTCAAATGCTGCAGAAGCAGTATGATGCGATGGAGTTCAAGGACGGGGAAACCGTCGAGGAATTCTCACTGCGCCTCAATGGACTCGTCACCAACCTCGCCACGCTTGGAGTCCGTATTGAAGAAGGAAAAGTTGTTGAAAAATTCCTTAACTCTGTTCCCGAACATCTCTTGCAGATCGCTTTGTCCATTGAGACGTTGTTCAACCTCGATGAGCTCATGCTCGAGGAGGTCACCGGCCGGCTCCGCAATGCAGAGGAGAAGCTGCCTACGAAGAGCACTGCTGCTGGCGGGAAACTGTTTCTCACCAAGGAGCAGTGGACTGCCCGCTGGAAGAAGAAACAGGCCACGGAAAGTTCTCCGGGAAAACCAAGTCCGACGGTGGGAACGTCGCCGGCGTGGTGGCAAGAAGAAGGGTGATGCTGCTGCCGCCCGCGATGGAGATCGTGCTGGGTGCGACACGCAGGAAGGGCGCGAGCCCAACCGCGAAAAGTGTCGTAATTGCGGCCCCACGGGGCACTGGGCTAAGTACTGCCGGTGGCCTAAGAGGCCTGCTGAGGCCCACCAGGCCCTGGTAGATGAGGACGACGACGAGCCGGCCCTTCTCATGGCCCACGTCATCGACGCCGCGCCCGTCCCTGTGTTGTCTTCATCAGCGCCACATGCTTCTCTGCCGCCATCGCCGTCTGACCGAACGATCGAGCTTTACGAACCCAAGGTGTTCGCGCACCTTCTCACGAAGGAGAAAATCGACGCTGGGGTCTGGCATCTCGACACCGGAGTGACTAACCACATGACGGGTGCTCGCGAAGTCTTTGCTGAGCTCGACCTGTCTGTGCGGGGCTCTGTGCGTTTCGGCGACAACTTCGTCATCGAAATTGAGGGCCGTGGTAAGATCATTTTTGAGTGCAGGAACCATGAGCACCAAGCGTTGACGGGAGTATACTACATCCCTAAGCTCAACGCCAACTTGATAAGCTTTGGCCAGGTCAATGAAAATGGGTGCGACGTTCGTATCTATCATGGTGTTTGCACAATACGAGACCCCGCGGCCCAGCTTCTTGCTCGCGTTCGGCGGACGCGAAATCACTTGTACTTGATCAAGCTCACAATTGGTCAGCTGGTGTGCCTCGCAGCTAAGGTGCAGGAGAGCACCTGGTTGTGGCATGCACGCTACGGCCACCTCCACTTCGACGCTCTGCGAAGACTGGCGAGCCACGACATGGTGCGCAGCATGCCCGACATCGATCATGTCGAGCAGCTGTGCGACAGCTGTGTCATCTCCAAGCAGCGACGCGCCTCGTTCCCGCGTCGCTCCCTGTTCCACGCCGAGGATTGCCTTGAACTAGTGCATGGTGATCTGTGCGGTCCCATCTCACCGGCAACCCCTGGCGGCAAGACTCACTTTCTCCTGCTTGTTGATGACGCGAGCAGGTACATGTGGATCACTCTGCTAGGACGCAAGAGTGAGGCGGCTGACGCTATCAAGTCCTTCCAGGCTCGAGCCGAGGCGGAATCGAAGCAGAAACTGTGCGTCCTTTGCACCGACAACGGCGGCGAGTTCACCTCGGTGGAATTCGCCACCTACTGCACCGAATAGGGAGTCGCTCACCACTTCTCCACGCCCTACTCGCCCCAACAAAATGGCGTGGTGGAGCGGCGCAACCAAACCATCCTCGGGATGGCTCGCAGCCTGTTGAATGCCAAGAACGTGTCGGCACGCTATTGGGGAGAGGCTGTCACAACGGCGGTCTTTCTGCTCAATCGCGCGCCAACGAAGAGCTTGTCTAACATGACACCGTATGAGGCCTGGCATTAGAAGAAGCCGACGGTGGGCTACCTGCGCACGTTTGGGTGCCTGGCCTACGTCAAGGACGTGCGGCCTCACCTCCCCAAGCTCTCTGACCGCAGCAAGCCGATGGTCTTCATCGGGTACGCTGACGGAGCCAAGGCCTACAAAGTGTTCGACCCGGTGTCCTGAGCAAGTGCAGGTCTTGCGCGACGTGATCTTCAACGAGGGCGCTGGGTGGGACTGGAATGTGGCGGGCGCTACAGCCGTCCCCAGCGGCGGAGGTTGCTCAGACTTCATCGTTGAGTACCTGACGACGGCCACATCATCTGCGGCTTTGGGCGCTTCTGTGGCAAGAGCCGTCACGCCGCCGACCGCACCGGCACCCGCCACTCCGACATCGGCCTTTGCACCGACGTTCGTCTCGCCGCCACCAGGCAACGATGAGAACCTAGACATAGAGCAAGATGACTATCCACTGCGTTACCGCAGTATGGGTGATCTGCTGGGCGACGCACGCACGCCTGGGTTCGCGACCTAGGATCTGGAGCAGGGGGAGCTTCATCTCCTCGCGGCCGAGGAACCAGCCTTGTTCACCGAGGCTGAACAGCAGCAAGAGTGGAGGCGGGCGATGTTGGATGAAATCGCCTCAATTGAGGAGAACAACACATGGCGCCTTGTCGATCTCCCGTCCAGCCATCGTGCAATAGGCCTCAAGTGGGTTTTCAAGCTCAAGAAGCATGCAGAGGACAGAGTGGCAAAGCACAAGGCTCGCCTCGTCGCGAAAGGCTCTGTGCAGCAACCCGGCATCGATTTTGAGGAAGTATTCGCCCCAGTCGCACTGCTGGAATCTGTTCAGCCGCTGCTCGCTCAGGCGACACAGGCAGGCTGGACAGTGCACCATATGGACGTCATGTCCGCGTTCCTCAATGGTGACTTAGCCGAGGAGGTCTACGTCAAGCAGCCGCCCGGCTTCGTCAAGGAAGGCCATGAGCACCAAGTCCTTCGGCTTGACAAGGCGTTGTACGGGCTGCGCCAAGCGCCGCGTGCGTGGAAATCCAAGCTCGATGCCAGCCTGCTGTCTCTCGGCTTCCGACGGAATGACTGTGAACATGCGGTCTACGTACGAGGTAACTCCAGTGCACGATTGTTAGTTGGTGTTTATGTCGACGATCTAATCATCACAGGGACAAAGGAGGATGAGATCGCTCGATTCAAGGGCGAAATGAAGGCGTTGTTCAAGATGAGTGACCTCGGTCTTCTCAGTTTCTACCTGGGTATCGAGGTCGAACAGGTGGCGGGCAGCATACGGTTGTCATAGGCAGCGTATGCGTGCCGTATCCTTGAGCGAGCGGGGATGCTTGGATGTAATCCAAGCGCAACGCCAATGGAACAACGCCTCAAGCTTAGCAAAAGCAGTGCTGCAACACCGATGAATGCCACCTAGTATCATGGCATTGTTGGCTGTCTGCGGTATCAGGTACATACAAGGCCGGATATCGCGTTCTCGGTGGGCTACGTGAGTCGCTTCATGGAGGCGCCCACCACCGAGCACGAAGCAGCGGTGAAGCGCATTCTGCTCTATATCGCCGGCACGACGGAGTACGGGTGTCACTACCACCAATCCAGCAGCCCCGTTCAACTGGTGGGGTACAGTGATGCGGACATGGCTGGCGACCCAGACACTCGCAAGAGTACGATCGGTGTCGTCTTCTTCCTCGGAACAAGCCCGGTCAGCTGGCAATCCGTCAAGCAAAAGGTTGTCGCACTTTCGTCTTGCGAGGCGGAGTACATCGCGGCGACAACGGCTACATGCCAAGGCGTCTGGCTCTCTCAGTTGCTAGCAGAGATCAATCAAGAAGAGCCGGACACGTTCAAGCTTCTCATCGACAACAAATCAGCCATCGCCCTCAGCAAAAATCCGGTGTTCCACGAGAGGAGCAAGCACATCGCTACCCGCTACCACTACATTCGAGAACGGGTGGAAGATGGCTCCGTTCATGTCAAGTTCGTCGGGACTGAGGGGCAGATTGCAGACATCTTGACTAAGGCACTTGGGCGCACACGTTTTCAGGAGCTTCGCTCCCGCATTGGCGTTGCCGACGTCAAATTCAGGTGCAAGACTTAGGGGGAGATTGTTGGATATTTTGATTAAGTTAGCACCTGCACTTTCGCTTTGTTAGGCTAGGTTTTAGTTCCTATTTTTGTTACATGTTTTCAGGGCTCGGTTGTTAGAACGAGCGCATCCATAAGCCCGAACCGTGCACATGTTCACGGCGTGGCAGTAGTATAGCGAGTCGCCCGCTACACGATCTGATCGTGTGGGATGGCACACGACGCATTGGGTCGTCTGGCGGGCAATGAGGATCACGTTGATCACGCCGTCTTGTATTTCTCAAATAAAAGGAGAAGTAAAGCACCAGAAAAGCTGCGCGGTATTAAGCAGCACAAGCTCTGTGTGCAACAGTGTCTTCCTTGCGTGCATGTGTGTTGAGTTTTCCAGTGATCTTGCCGGCAACTCCCTCGTCGGGCTTCAGTAAACACCCCCTCCCATTTTTCTTTTGTTTGTCCCTTATCTCTTGGGAATACATGGTGAATTATATCGAGGAGCACCAGAGAGAAGCACCAAAGCTGCCAACAACCACCTTCAAAGGTTGATGAATTTCTAGTAATAAGTGATACTAGGGATCATGCTACATTACTTACCAGTCGTGAAAACAGAGCTGAGAACAGAGTGTCTCAACCTAATGCCTCCAAAAACTAGGTACTACAGAAATGCGCACAGCTCATTACAAAGAAATGGCAATAAGAACAGCTCCTATGCCTCCATCTTTACATATACTCCAACCACTTTATTTGTACAATGCGTCTGAATCCTGCCACCCTCAATATATTTTCACAGGCATAGCTTTTTTTAAGTCTGCTTGCAAAAATAAACGGGAGGTGTTGTCAAAAATGGCTTTTTATAGTTTAGGGTCTCTGGAAATCCAAGAATTGACTCCATCAACTTGGAGTAACTCAGTTGTAATCTGCACAACTTTTATCAGTTGAAAAAATATATATATTGTTTTTCAGTGTGCTATTTGTTTAAGGTTTCACTCCACTCTGCTCTGATGGATGTGATCCATCCTGATGTATCTACTCCTAACGAGTTCATACCGCAAGAGGATCTACTCTCAACTCTCGAGCTTTGCTGAAGAAGTGACCTATGGCACTTTTTCAGCATGTAATTAAGAAGAAAGACGGTTGTCTTGTGCTATTTCATCAGATTCAAATGGGATAGAAGGTGATCAGAGAGATTGTTGTTCTGTGTTATTACTCAGATTCAAACGGGATAAAGGTGATCACACCATGCTGATTTGTATAAACGAGTGATCTTCCATTTGTCTTTTAGCTATACCGGTACAGCATTTATATAAATCTACATATTATGCACGCCTGTGTATTGGATACACCCTTGTGTTGACATAAACCATGTGTGATGTAATAAGTTCTAATTGGGCAAATCATCATCACGAACTACCAGTACCTTAAATCTATATTTATTCCTCACGCATAGAAGATATTTGCTTCTTCTTGGTGTTGTTAGTCGCATTTCTGATTTACGGCAAAGAAAGGAAGCGAAGAACACTGGTATAAAAAACATTTGTGCAGGTGGTTGATAACCCATTTACACAGGCAAATCGATGATTTATGCAGCCGGATTCCACAACCGCCCATGAAAACCACCCGTGAAATGAATTTTCAGTTTTTGATTTCTGTAGCAGCAAAGAAAAACGAGTGACGATTCTATAATTATTTTTGCAGTTGTGCAGTATAGTGCAGATGAAACAAAAAATTGAGTTGATTTGGCACGTTTCCCACAAAGTTTGTTTTCTCAAAGAACGGAAGGAGAATGCAAGGTCACCCTCATCTGGATGTAATGTTGTTGCAGACTGATCTACAAGCAGCATCGGGAATTGTATGTATGGACCTGTTCACTCAAATGCTTTGTCTTCAAGATCATGCACATTGCTTGTACTTTGTGCCTAGCTAGTCACACAATGAGCAACATATTCAACATGTTCTAGTCCTTCATATGGAATACCATACTAGGGTCACAACGATCAACATATCTATCTTCTGAAATATTTCCTGATGCCTACCATGCCGAATAATATATTGGATTGGATGGTTTTGTGAGTGTAATGTCGAATCTTAACCTCAAAGGAAGCGATGGCAGAACCTATTAGTCATGTACTTATCTTTTTTAGGAGGTGGTAGTTGTGAGCTTCGTGCAATATGAATTATACGTATGTGGTTTTACGGAATTTCAAGGCTAGTGAAATAAGAGCAAGTTAACTGGACATCACGCTTCCAGCTAGGCTTGTCTACACTTGAGCCCAAAAAAGATGAGATATATACATCACCGTTTTCTTTAAGTTGGGCCGAAGGAGATTGCAGCTGACATGAGGTCGATCCGATACGTCCATAGATGAGCCTTGATGTGATCATTGTCCATTGCCCATTGTTGTTCATTCAGTCATGTTCCCAGCCTGCTGACTGTTTCCTTATCACCATAAATTCACCATAAGCTTCATGGGTTAGTTGGTGGTTGAACTCTTTCCAAGCCTTATATCGATGACATGAGGAAGCCATGTAACAATTTCTACTTCCGTCCCAAAATAATTGTAATTCTAGATTGTTTAACATATATTAAGACTTGAGAAGAAAGACTTTGATGTCCCTCATTAAACGATGTATAAGTAAGAGTGGAAGACTGGTTGAGGGTAGAATAGGGAGAAATTTGAATGAGAAATGATTGATGAGACAATTAGTACTTTATTATGATAATTATTTTGGCACAAATTTGAATCCTAGAAATATGGATCTGGTTCCTGTGCAGTCCCTAGTGCCACTGCTTAAGTTGCAGTCGTACTAGGACTGTGGGATGCAAATCCAAAGGGTCCAAAACTAATAGATCACTGTTCATCCAGGACATTCAATATAGAACTATTGTAGCAAGGCTTGTGTAGCATTTGATTTGGGCATTCAATTGATAAATTGGATGGATGAGATTGTGTGCAGTCTCTAACATGCAATTGTAGTTAGGACTGCACCTGATCTCAATCCCTAAACATATAATTATTATGGGACGAATGTAGTAATTGATTTCTGAAATAAATGTAAAGATCCAAACCTACATGATGTGGGCGCAGTTACAGGCAATAAATTGACTAAGTACAAATATAGCAGTATATGAGGACAATCCTTTCTACAATATTTTATGGTATGTCTGAATATGGGAGATAAGCAAACCCCTCTTCGAAGTGTTCTGTGGCGGGTTTACATTAGGGCCTAGGAGACGTCAGCAATATGTACCGTACTGTCCAGCTATAAGCAATATGCATGCACACAAATGCAAATACCAAGACTCGCCAATTTATCGGAAATTAAACAGCAAATTGAGCTAACATTCAGCTTCAGATATATATGTGCACGTGTAGATAACTGCATTGAATTTTTGCAGCATATGATAGTCCTTTAGAGCAGTATCATGATTTAAAATTTGTATCAACCAATAAATATCTAGAATTCTTATAAAGGTTTTTATTAGTTTATGAAACATCTAGTCCTAAGTTGAATATTAATGAAGAATCTTTATCATCTTTCTATGACTAGGGTGCATACTGCAGCAGAAACATAAGGCAACTAGCGCTTGAAACACTCCGTCTGGGGACTACGGTCCCAAAACCGGGACTATGAATAATCCATTTGGTGCAGTGACCATTCCTATCGCCTGCATCTTTGATTTGACATTTTAAAACTTAAGTTTGAATTAACTTTGGGTTTTTCACCGCATCTATTTTCTTAACCTTTATCTTTCGACCTGAGATGATACTACTAGAGAAATGACAAAAGGGTATTACAGGAGAAAAATATGGTAGTGCAATGTCCGACTGTGGCTGGAAAAGGTCATTAACAACCATAAATTGGTGGTCATCGGGTGATCGTTAAAGCTTCATTGTTAATAGCATTTAATGACCATGCAATTTTTCCACGATTGTTTCGTCAACAGCATGGACAATGCGTCGATCAGGACACTGCAAACTAAAGCCTCCTCACAGGGAATCATGGTAGTGTGTTGGCCCAGACTAATCTCCCAATTAGCATGGACAGGAGAACTGAGGAAACAGGGAAGCACTTATTTTCGCTATTGATCTGATGGTGACACATTTCCAAGGCCCGATTTTACAAAACCCACCAT
Organism: Oryza officinalis; assembly: GCA_008326285.1. Lineage (NCBI taxonomy): Eukaryota > Viridiplantae > Streptophyta > Magnoliopsida > Poales > Poaceae > Oryza > Oryza officinalis. Next base: position 27,932,220 of record BDMV01000012.1, read on the forward strand.
ACACGCAGCAGTTGTTTTGCTTGCTCTGACAACATTTTATCTTCTAACTGCACAATAATTTATCATTCGGATAAGGTGTAGTATCTGCGCAAGTTGAACGAGAAGCAACGTAACCATGTTCAGCTGCATAAAGTTGTCACACATACAAGTCCTTCATCTCGGTGTCAGGTAACAATGGTTGGCCACTACCTTTTCCTCCCCGACGTCTTCCGTTCCTATCGTACTACGGGAAAGTTGATTTGCTGGTGTGCTGGGATGGAAGCAACTGCATCTGTCTGCATCTTAGTTAATTTCTCACGACCCAACCTATTCGCTATATAAGAATTTATAGACAAAGGTGCTCTATTGGATGTGACTTAAATGTTTCGATGATAACATTTTTAAACTTCTAGTACAACCTAAATCTAACCATTGTTTGTCGTGAGTGTTAGAACATTTTAGTCAGGCTTTAATAAGTGTGGTTTCACCATTTACATATGTAGTACGGCTGAATTGTTTAATTCTGGTTTTACCCTCTAGAAATCCTACCATCTATAGTTCATGTCTAACTAGCTCTGTCAAAGAGGGCCATATTATCTGTTCCATTGAATCAAAACTAATATATGGCCATGTTCAATGTAGAGTATTTAAAAATAGACCAAAAAGTCCAAATACTGCTGAATTTTTTTAGGATCGAATAGCAAACAATAAGCCAACCAGAGAGGGTCAATGGTTTGACTAGAGTAGATGCGCCGGTCTAACCGCCCGTAAACCTTCGATCTGACTGGCGTTGAAGCTCCGGTCTGACCGCGTGATCTTGCCGTCGTCACCTACTACGCCGCCGCTTTCAATTATTTCGGGTATGTCCTTGTCGTCAAGACTGTTTTTAAGAATTTGACACCCATTATTTTTCTCACTGCGAATACGTCGTTGTCGCCAAGACTGTTTCCAAAGATTTAGTATTCATTTTTACCTCTCTTAAAAGTAAATACAAGCAATATTTGTAATTGTGGCATTTGAAACAACAAAGAGCAATTTGAGAAATAACAATCCAATAAACATAGATATAAGCATTAGTCATCCAAACTAAGCACTAGCTTCAACATTGCATATTTTTTAATTCAAGTAAAAGAATTTAGGTATCATGCATCATCTCTCTTAAAAGCATTACCAAGCCTCATGAAAAGAGTAGAATTCATACAAACTATACTAGCGATAAATAGATCTTAATCACATTGTTAGCATGCACATGAATATACAATAAACATATAACAAAGCTCTCTTTTTCTCTTTTTCTTTTTATTTTCATATTTGCTTGATAAAACAAAAACCACAAACTATCACTCAAAATATGCTAAACGGATTAATAATTCCCAATTCTCCACAAAGAAAAGGAAAGAAAGAAGCATCCAATGGTATAGTAAAAATATCAGCAAGTTGCAACTGTCTATCCAAAAACTTCAATTCAATATTCTCTTTCTCAACATGATCTCTCAAAAACTGAAAGCGAATATCAATGTGCTTTGTGCATAAGTGTTACTACAGGATTTTTAACAATATTAATAGCACTTGTGTTATCGCAAAAGAGAGGAACTTTCTCAAAAGTAAGACCATAATCTTTCAAAGTCGATATAAGCCAAAGAATATGAGAACAACAACTAGCAGTAGCAACATATTCAGATTCAGCGTTTGATTAAGCAACATTAGATTGTTTTCTAGAAGACCATGCAATCAATGAAGTACCAAGAAAATGACATGTTCCACTTATACTCTTTCTATCAATTCTACAACCAGCAAAATCAACATCGGAATATCCACTCATGCATATAAATGATGAAGTAGAATACCAAATTCCAAATTCAAGAGTATGACTAAATACCTCACAATCCGCTTGAGTGATTGACGATGCAAAACAGGTGAAGAACCTTGAAAGCGAGCACACAAACACACATCAAACTGTATGTCTGGCCTTGAAGCAGTAAGATACAACAAAGATCCAATCATATTTATGTACTCCTTTTGATCAACAGCTTCACCATCTTTATTAGAATCCAATACAGCAGTAGACCCAATTGATATAGAGATTGGCTTTCATGTATTCATCTTGAAAGCAGAAGATCCTTGGTGTACTTTGTTTCATGCACAAGCATATCTTGAGGTGTTTTCTTAATTTGCAATCCCAAAAAGTACAATAACTCATCCATCATGCTCATCTCAAATTCTCTACGCATTATCTCATAAAACTCCACACCCAAAGCGTGAGCTGAACAACCAAAGATGATATCATCCACATTAATTTGAACAAAAATTTGGTTATCACCATGCTTAAGAACAAAAAGAGTTTTATCTATTTTTCCCATTTGAAAACTTTTTTCAAGCAAAAAGGTTTAAGTCTATCATACTATGTTCTAGACGCTTGTTTCAAATCATAGAAATCTTTTGACAATCTAAAAACGTGATTGAGAAACTCAGAATTTTCAAAACCCGATGGTTGTTTAACATAAACTTTCTCCTATATAAAACCATTTAGAAAAACACTTTTAACATCCATTTCATACAATTTAAAACCTTTTGAAGCAGCAAAAACCAATAAAAGTCTAATTGTCATAATTCTAGCAACAGGAGCAAAAGTTTCATCAAAATCCAATCCTTCCACCAAAGTAAACCCTTGAGCAACAAGTCTAGCTTTATTTCTCACAATTAAACCATCCTCATTTTGTTTATTTTCAAAAATTCATTTAGTTCCCATACTATTATTACCAGAAGGATGTTCAACTAAAGTCCAAACTTTCTTTCTCTCAAAATTTTCAAGTTCTTTGTGAATGACATCAATCCACGATTCATCAGTTAAGGCATGAGTAACATCTTGGTGTTCAAAAGAAGCAACAAACGTAGAATTTGCATGAACATCACAAGCCGTTAACTTAGACTTTGTGGTACGCTCACCTAAATTACCAACAATTTGTTCCGGTGGGTGTCGTCATTGAATATGCAAAGGAGCGGTGACTTCAGAAGCTATTTCTTCTTCTGTAGCTTCGAAGCTATAGCCTCTAGTGATCCACTAAAATCAGCATCGACAGAACCCAAGGTGGAACCCTATGGCCGGTCTGACCGCACCTCCTCTGCCGGTCTGACCGACGGTGTCCTGGCAGTCTAAATGGCCTGGCGCCCAATCTGACCGACCAAACCGACCTCGTCCTCGTCGTTACTTTCGTCCCAAAAATACAACCATCCTTTCGTTGAACTTGTGACAATGTACCTGCAATTTCAGGTCTAGTACCAGAACTAGCCTCATTAAAAGTAAATTCACAAGTCTCAACAAGTTTGTTAGATTTTAAAACAACTACACGATAGCCATGAGACTGTGCAGGTTATCCAAGTAGAATTCCACTGGTAGAGCGTGCCTCAAAATTTTCCAAATTTTCAGATTTCAAGACAAAACACTTGCAACAAAAAACACGCAGATCTGAAACTTTGGGTTGACGTCCAAATCGAAGCTCATATGAAATTTTTCCAAGTTTATATCTCAAGAAAACACGACTGGAAATATAACATGTAGTGTTAATAGCTTCAGCGCAAAATTTTCTAGGAGTGTGATATTCATCAAGCATTGTCCTTGTCATCTCAACCAAATAACTATTTTTTTCTTTCAACAACACCGTTTTGTTGAGGAACACGAGGAGAAGAAAATTGATGTTCTAGACCTTTTTCATTGCAAAGTTGTTCAAAAGAAGATTTTTAAACTCACCACTATTATCACTTCAAATTGTTTTCAAAGAGCCAAACGAAGATACAAACTCCGAAAGTGTTCAAAAGCCTAATTCTTAGTTGCCATGAAGAAAACCCAAAAATAACTAGAATAATCATTAACAATAACCAACACATACCACTTTTCTCCAACAGAGTGCACTATAGCTTGACCAACAATGTCCATATGTAAAAGATATCCCGGTGTATCCGTCATCACAGAAATAATACGAAGATATGAAGACGAATCCATCTTAGCATGACGACACAACGAACAAACCAAATCAAGATATTTCTTAAATTTAGGCAAACCACTAATCCAAATGAGATGATGAAAACCAACATGTCCAAGTCTACGATGCCAAAACATCAAATCTTTAGTAAACTTTGCAACTAAACATGTGACCTCAGATGAAACAGGACTTTCAAAATAAGGTTTAAAACACTCCCACAACGAGAAATACCCAACACAGAATCCCCAGATGAATCAAAGATTTTACTTCCAGTTTTCTTAAAGTGAACCTCAAAATTCTCATCAATAATTTGTGAAACTGAAAGCAAATTATACTTTAAATCCTCCACGAAAGCTATGTATTTCAAAACAAACTTGTCACTTATATTGACAAATCCCGTAGCAAAAACGACACTAGTAGAGGCATCTCCAAAGATTATTGATTCTGTTCTGGATGCCTATTTGAGACAGGAGAATCAACTTTTATCACCAGTCAAGCGCCGCGAACAACTGAAATCCACGATCCACACGTTCTCCTTCCTTGTCACCAAAGCCTACACACAAGTAGATGTCGAATCCTCAATACTAGGGTTAAATAAAAGAAACTTAGGAATCCAGTACCGAGACACACGACCGGTAGATTCAATAGGTGTTCATGAATTTTTAGAAAAATCTCGCCGAGACCGATCTGACCGAAGGGGTATAGCCAGTTTGATCGATGTTTTGATATTTCTTAACAACATTACTAGGAATGTAATTCCCAGCAATGGCACTCGAAACATTAGTTGGTATTTCTTACGATTACAGATATAAATCCGCAAGCGCATGGATATACCACTGTACCATTTCACCCAGGAGTATTCCAAGGTACCGTATTTATTTAATCCCAAGGGAAGATATGGTTAAGAGAATGCCATGTTACTATTTCATATTATACTTATGTAGATCAAAGTCTATGCAAGGGTTATAACTATAATACATAGGGTAGTTTGACACACAGAAGAGACACAAAAATATAACTCTCACTAAATAATAAATCTAGGCTAAATAGAGAAGTGTGGAGATTATGGGTACCATATTCCCACACGGCTAGCTTATCCGACTGATTATAGGGGATAGGTTATAGATGATGATTATGTAATGGCTTAGGACTTAAGTATTACGTTGCCTTGTGTATTAAAGAACGGCTTATAATCTTAAGTCGGTAGTATTATGGATAGTATTTAAGAGTCCTATACTGTATGTGGTTAGGTCTTCGACTTATGAGCCCGCCTTTTGAACCTATATAAGAAAGGTAGACGCTCCTTGAGGGGCATAGAGCAAGAGCAATGAGCTAAGCTTTTTTTCCTACACAACCTGATCACGAGATCAATACATAACTCGGCGGATATAATCCCCGAAATAGGAGTAGGGTATTACTTCTATTTAAAAGGCCTGAACCTGTATAAATCCTTTTGTCTCACAACCCATCGTGTTTGGCACTTATGCGCTACCCCCATTTCTCATTGCCGAAATCAGGTTTCGACAGTTTTGTGGTCATTACGGACTACACACAGTCGGGCTACGGGTCAGTCGCCTTTCTTTTTAGTTTATGGGGCTGAAGCCATGTTGCCGAGTCAGATGGAGTTTGAATCTCTTCGAGTTCGTAATTTCAATGATGAGCATTATGATCAAGACCGTGTTGACGACTTAACCCGATTGGAGGAAGCTTGTGAAGATGTGCTTGTTCAGTCGGCAAGATATCTTCAAGGACTTCGGCGTTATCACAATCGTAATGTTCAATCACGAGCGTTTATCGTTGGCGATATGGTTTTAAGAAAAATTCAGACGACGAAGGATAGACTGTCACACCCTGATTTTCGTTTCAGGGATTTATAAATTATTTAATAAATTATTTCTAGAATTTATATTAAATGTTCATTAATTTACAAGTGAAGTGGAGGTGGGTAATAAAATTTCCTAATTAAAACATGGATGGATTTAAGTTTCATTAAATTCTCCATGGTTAATTCTACTCTCTGGAATTTTCTCGGATTTTTCAGAGCTCAATTATTAATTTTAATCATACAAAGAACATTTTAGTAAATATTTACATATTAAATTAATCATTAAATTATCTGGTCATAATTTTTTTAAATAATTTAAGTGTCCAAGTATTTTCAGGTTTTTTCTTGGAATTATTTGAGCATTGGAAGTATTTTTAATAAACAGAAGATCATTTCAGCAATTATTTAATTGGAAAAAGTAATTTAAGTCTCCTTCGGTCCTTCCAGACTTGGGTCGAATCTGGAGAAGTCTAATTCTTGTCCCTCTTTTTCTCAGCCCCGGACGAATTTTTAGCATTTTTAATTTTTATTTTTTAAAGATTTGCAAAAATAATTTTAGGTTTGAAAATATTGCAAATCTAATCTCCAATCGCCCTCCCAGAGGGCGATTTTGCTGACGTGGCAGACGGCTGTTGGGCGCCGTCTGCCGCGTCGTGGCTTTTATGCGAATAAGTCCCTTATCGCCCCCTGCAAGGGCGGCAAGGGGGCCGCCTGCAAAATTACCGAGGCGATTTTTAAATCTCGTCTTTCCGGAGGGCGATTGGAGATTAGATTTGTAATATTTTCAAACCTAAAATTATTTTTGCAAATCTTTAAAAAATAAAAATTAAAAATGCTAAAAATTCGCCCCGGACTGCCCCTCCCTTCCAAAGTCTGCTTTGTTTCATTCTTCAATCGGCCCAAGAAAAATAAAAAGGAAAAGTGTACTTTACCTCCCTTGCGCTACAGTGTCGTCTTCAAGCTTGGACAAAGCCCATGCAGTGCCATGTACTGTAGCCGACGCCGCATACCACATCAAATCCGGCCTCCCCGTTGCTCCCCTTGCAAAATTAGTTGCGGGAACGGATTCCCCTCGATCTCCTCTACATTTCTGCCAAGAAAACCCCTTGAATCCCAAAGTAAATCCTCTCAAATCGGCGCGGATTTGAGCTTTCCTTTTTGGCCAACTCTAGGGTTTCCACCGCCAAATCCCATCGTATCCAAGCTGGACTCCCTCTTCTCCACCTATATAAAGGATGCCCGAGGTCTCCTCCCCCTTTCCCACCTTTTTCCCGAGCTTTTCCCGTGCCCTAGCCGCCTCCCCACAAGCTCCCTCTCTCTCCATCGTCAACCGCCGCTCCAGTCACGTCTCCCGTCACCGTCCGTCGTCGCCTTCGGACACCGTCGCCACCGTTGGGTTCGCAAGAAGGAGAGGAAGCCCGGCCACCGGTCCCCTTGCGCCGATGATCGCCGGAACGCCGCCACCACCACCGACCCGACCTCGTCGCCTTTTCAAGCTCGTCGCTGGCCGCCGTTCTTCGCTTTCCGTCGTCGTGTAAGGGTGGGTAAGGCCCGTCTCGATCTCCTCTTTGTGTTGGTGTCCTCGGTTTCCGCCGCCGTGCCGTCGTTTGCCGTCGCCGCCGTCATCCACTACTGGCTGGCCATCTGTCCTACGTGGCTTGTCCACGTTGGCGTCCTCGTCGTCACATAGTCAGCCGCCACCTCATCGCCGTGTCAACGTCTTTGTCCCATGTGGCATCCACCTCAACACCCTAGATCGAGTTAAGTTTAAACCGTCCGATCAAGTCAAACCTTGGGTCAAACCAATTAGAGCCATCCATCTCGTGGACCCATGGACCGAGTTCATGGTGGACCGATCTACCTCTTGCACCTTTGACGAGTGGGTCCCACCTGTCACCAGCCCTTTCTCTCTTCTTAGGGCTGACGTCATATTCCTCCCTTTTCCAGTACAAAAATAATTCATTATGACACAATAAATTATTCTGGTTCTTTTTATAGCTTTTGTTGGATTAAAACTTCATAAATTCATAATTAATTCATTGTAACTTGGATTAATGTGGTTCCAGTTGTTAAATTTGTATAAAATCAAGGTTTATTTAAAAATAATATTATTAAATATAAATTGTGTCATAAATCTATTTAATTATTTTTAATTAGGTTTAATTGGATTAAATCGTGTAAAAATCATAACTAATTCATATGAACTCGGAATGAGGCCATTCAAGTCTCTAAATTCATCTAAATTTAAGCTCAACCCATTTATGTGTTTTTACTATTTATTTGGTTTTTATTAGTGTTTTCCTCGTGTTGCGTTCTAGGTTTAGTTGTTCGTCGATTCGGAATATCGTTTGTTCGTTGGAGAAGTTCCTAAAGACAAATTGAGCATGTTTGTAAGGCAAGTCACACAGATACCAAAACTTAATTCCTTTGAGCATGTTGATACTATATTTAAATTCTCTATTTATTTCAAATACACATTTATTTTTGAATGTCATTGGGTGGTGTGAACCTATTCTTTGTATGGCCAATTTGCATTGATTACCCTATTCCCTGATGCCTTGGGTTATAATTTGACTAGTTGGACTTTCTATATATTGGTTCAACTAGAAATTAGTTATAATTGCTTAGCCATGCATAGTAACACTAGTATCATTTTATGTGGGAATAACTAATGCTTCATTATTACTTTATGATGAATATTTAATGATAGCTCACGATGGTTAATTGTGATTAGCTAATTAATTTGTCTAACTAAAATTTCACTAATGGTGGGTTGTGAGCACATGGTTTGAGGTTTGGATAGTTGTGCTCATGACATTTAAGGACCGGTTCGCGAGCTACTGTTGTGTAGCATTAACCATAATAACCATAAGACAGCGTGGGCAACGGTTTACTTTTTGTATAACATGGTTCTGTTGGCGTAGAATTTAGACCCGCCTCGCAACAAAACGGGTTCCACGTTTCCACAGCGGCCTGGGAGGTCTGCTTAACTCCAGTGCAGGTCCAATGGCTTGCCTAGGTGCGTGCAGAGCGTGCCAGTTGATTTGATCTACAATCAACAAGAATAAACAAGTAAACCATGTGAGAAACGATGGCCGATCGGCCGATAGGCCGATGCTGCATCATGGAGGCCTGGCCGATAGGGCAAAGCTATACCGGCTTACTTGAAGTAATAATATGATATAACTGATAAAACAGATCTAATCCCATCGGCCCATGTTAATATGTTTATAACGAATTACTGGAATCAGCCGATGAGGGTTGTATAAAGATAAATACACTAGCTAATACTCTAGTACGAACTTATACAAGCCAATCGGCCAATATAAATGTATCAATCACAGAGAGATCCTGAGAATACCCTGTAACCAATACGTTTAATTCACCAATCCACTTGTATAAGTGGCGAATGCATATAAAAACATAACTAATCACATGCATTAGGTAAAACCGGCTGAAACCCCGGCGCTATCCTTAATTACGATCGGAAAACAGGCTTTGGGTTAATCCTTGAAACACGACTAAGGTCGATAGCAACTCAAAGTGTAGATCGAGAGTTAACACAAAGAAAATCAAGTCATCGATCGCTTTTGGGGATGGTAGATGTCTTAGCTAATCTAAACGAGCAAGCTAATTCGATCTTCGTCGGCAGTAAACCCTAAAACGAGTTAGCCGCTGGCGGGACAGAATTAGAAAACCGCATCAAGATTAACTAACACACGATAAACGACGATCACATCGCCAGGGCTTAACGTGCCTAAAGCGACACGCTAGCCTCGACGATGTAGATCGTCGGGTACGAGTTCTTACCTCTGCTTTGGGGAAGCAAGAACTCGTCGAGAATTAAGCTCTTGCGAGGGTTGGCGATGCGCCGAAAGTACATTGAACTTGGTTGTTTTTTGTATTGAGTTGTGAGAGAGTTTCTATGTACATACTACCAGGATATTTATACTCGAGATTACAACATTGTCCAGATAGGACACGATCTTATCTAAAACTTAACAAACAAGTCTTTGCGGCAGACTCTTGCCACAGATTAGATCTAAACCTACTTGATTTACAAGATACAGTTGCCTAAAACCGAGCCTTATCTCTATTTGGCAACTTACTTGAAGCTTATCTCAAGCCCAGACCAGGCCCATGCTAACTCTATCAACTTCCTGGCTCTATCGGTCAATAACCACATTGAATCCGCATCGGCCGATATGCTCTTCCTGCTAGCGCCTCTTCCAGTCCGATACGCCTGGCTGTCCGATATGAGACTTGGTCCGACTCTAACTTAGCCCTTCTTCTTTGCATCAGTTTTCTCTTTCCTCTCTGAGTAGATTACGAAAATTTGCTGTTAACACATGCCCCCCAATTCCGCTTCATTATATAATGTGGCAGAATTAGCTCCGAGGAACCCATCGGCTTCTTTGCTAGGGTTTGTCTGAAAACCGCGCAGATCCAGATTCGCAGTCCTCCGCCACCAATTTCTTCACGCACTCCTTCGCTAGCCATCCGCGCTTATCAACTCCGGCGACACTTCGGCGTCCCATCGGCATCGACCCCCGCATCGGCGACCTCCTCAAGTTCATCAATGGCCTCCTTGCCGTTCTATGCCTCTGAGATCCCCGTGGTGAGTCAATCCTTTCCGATTTCACCTTTTTATTTTTCCGCCGAATTCTTCAAAAATAGGGTTTCTGCTCTTGCCCCCCGGGTCTTATTTTTCATTGTTATTCCCATGTCGTAGGTCTTCAAAAATCAGATCTTGATCCCCACCAACGACAAGTCACACCGGTTTCTGTTAGGCCCCATGGGTAATTCTGACCCATCCTGGTTAATAGACGCAGAAACAAACAGAATCCCCTTCAAAGAGGTAAAGCCCAATGTTACTTCATGGAAGCACACCTTCAGGTCTTGGCCGCCCAAGCTCAATGGCTACAAGTCTTAGTACAAGAAAATTGCAGCGGCCAAACAAGTCCATTGGGATGAGATAGGAATCGGCCAGTGCATTGCTCTGTCTTTGGCCGATTCCAAGAAAAATGAGCCTCATATGTCATCGGCTACCTACTTCTGGTCCAACACCTTAAATGCTTTCCTGTTTCGGCAAGGTCCAATGACCCCAACACTGATTGATATCAAGATGCTGACAGGGCTAGATATTCACTCTGAGATAAACCCCTTCAACCTCCTCATCAATAGCAAACACAAGCTGAAGACCAAGAAAATTGGAGGTTGGTCTGGGTACATATCTGAGCATATGGAACAGGGGTCTATCTCAGAAAGAGAGCACGTGGCCTTTCTAACTCTATGGTTAGAAAGATTTGTAGTCTGTGGATCAACCTGCGGCTCCACTACAAACTGTCAACATTTGGCTCAAGCCCTGGTTGAAAAGAAGCAGATTCCTCTTGGCCAATACCTTCTTGGGGCTATCTATCAGCTACTTCATATTGCCACCCAAGATCTGATGCTAAAGCAAACAGTGACGCATGGAGGTCCATGGTGGTTCATCCAGCTATGGTTGACAATCTACACCAACACCATGGTCGATCAGCCTCCATTATTAAACTCTGCCTTCCCATCGGACTACACTGACAACGAAGATCCCTCAACAAGGAGATGCATGTCCTTTGGAGAAGCAGCCTCTGTTTATCCTGGAGAAGAGCAATCGACCGAAGAGATATCCACCTGGTTCATCCGGTTCTACACTGGCCCTCCATCAGCCAAGATGGACATGTTTGTATATCCTTCGGACGCCGAATTCGAGCTCCCTGCTGATCTGACCCTGAGCCAGCTGAATGATGACATGGTCTCAAGGGAAATCTTCATGATCGGCATCACTCCTTGCCTGCTCTCAGTAGGTATATTTCAAAGCAGGAACACCAATCTATCATACGAGTTCTATAACCCCATGGTGGTTGCCAGACAATGTGGGTTAGAACAACTGCCGATCAGCCTACACTTTCATCGGCTCCTAGAGAGCAGGGGTACAATCCCATCGGCCTTGGTCATGAGCAAAGCTCTAGAGATTAGAGTACCAAACTTGGGCGACTACGACCGATTATGGTTGAGCCTCTTCATCCATATTAGCTTCCAATCATGGTGGCAGGAATGGGCTACTCATCTATTCCATCAATCATGGTGGCGGAAAATTTCTTATGCTCAAGCTGTGGCTCCATCAGGATCAACTATTCTGGAGTCATTCATCGGCCTTACTGCCCTAAAGGTATTATCACTACTCCAAGGGCCGATGACCAAAGAAAACCCCAAGAGGAAGGTGCCAGCAAAAGAAAAAGCTCAAAAAACTAGCAAGAAAGCCAAGACTAATGATCAAGCCGATCTTGATGAACTAGACCCCTCCGTGGAAGAATTCCTTGATGAACAAGTGATGGAGGAAGAAGTCGATGCAGCAGCTGCCAACCTGCATGAAGAAGATCCATCGGCCGACACCACTAAAGAGCCATCGGACAAGACCACTGTGATCCCACCGGCCGATGACCAAGGCGGCGCTATCCCACCAAGGAGAACCAGACATGCAATTCGTAAGGTTAATACAATCCCTTCCTTGAATTTATGTAATCTCCTTCTGCTGGTATACTATAATTTGATATTCTTTTCAGGTTGTCACGTTATCTTTGCTCAAGGAGAGAACTCAATCGGCCCCTTTGTTAAGAACTAAGAAAGCAACCCTGCAAAGGCATGAACAGACCAAGGCCCGATTGAGAACTCCTCCTTCTCCACCACCCTTTCCGATTGCTTCGGTAAGAGTTAATTTTACATTGTCCCTCTAGCAACATAGATCTGCTCACCATCTTCTTGCTTTTCTTTAGCCGAGGGCTCCATCACCTGCACCACATCGGCCAACCCCCTCGCCCACCATGTTGAGACAACAGAAGGAGGCCGAGGCAAGCACAACCGATGCTCCAACACAGGTAACCAAGATTATTTTGACCCCTTTTTGCCGATTCTTGTTTGACCAGGCTAACCTTGGCCTATACTGATATTTGCAGAACCTAGCCGATATGTTCTCTTTTGATATCGGCCAGTTTCTTGATGATGAGGACAAGGAGCCACCCATGACAGCCAAGACGTCGATCTCGGACGAGCTGAAAAACCGGCTATCCAATATTGCCAATCGGCTGGAGTCCTCGCTGGAGGTCTTGGTGGAGGACTGCACTCCCATCAGAGTCAGGGTACAAGAGATTCAAGATCAACTGCCTGAAAACCTGATGGAGACCCTGACACCGGCCATCTTCTTGGAGCAATACCGATTCAAGCTTCACAAGGCGAAAGAAAGACTTGCAGAGCGATGGGAACGTGAGAGACTGGAATCGGCCCTTTTTGCTAGCAAGGCTTAAGTCAATTCTGACAAAACTAGATTAAATGAGCTAGCGGTTGAGCCGATTGTCTTGAAGAACAGACTTGAAGAACTCCGCCGCCTTGAAGCAGATCTAGAATCAAAGCTCGAAGCCACGCGCCAAGAAATCCAAGAAGTTGAAGCCGGGATATCTGCATCACCCAGGGCCATAGAAGACCAGACGGCTAAGCTGAAGGCATCAGTCAAGTACCTTGCAACCCTGAGCAAATCGTTGAAGCCAATCTCAGGGTCGACGGCCGATGACGCCTAAGCTATAGAAGATATTGATCAAATCCGCCGTAGAGCCATCATAGCTATTGCAGACTTTATAGGGTAATGTAACATATTGTATGTCTTCATACTTTGTAAACACAAATCGCATCGGCCAAGCAGCCGAATTTGATTTGAATAAATCTGAAGAAACTCGAGCTTGAAAATTTTTGAAGTCCATAAACCTAGATCAATCCATCAAACTTGAAAAATCATGAAGAATAAGACTTGAAATCGCATCGGCCAAGCAGCCGAATTTGATCTGAATAAATCTGAATTGAAAAATTCCTTGAAAAATTCCGTGCTTGTATATATATATGCCCCCCAAATTTTAGAGGATGAGGGCTCATGTTGTAAAATTTGAACTAAGGACGATAGTATATATCGGCCATCTAAAGACGATGCATAGCACATCGACTGTAATCATAAATCGGCTGGAGGGCCGATCATGAGTCGATCCATACGCTTGGATAATATCTCTTTAAGTACTTGCCGTTAAGAGCTCTGCCATAAACTTCTCCATCTAATCTTCTGAGCAGATAAGCATTACGGGGAACACATCGATGAATCTGAAAAGGACCTTCCCAATTAGGTGACCACTTGCCGAATCTATTATCTCTAGAACCAATCGGCATTATTAATTTCCAAACAAGATCCCCTTCCTCAAACGACTTGGCAACAACCTTTTTATTATAATGACGAGCAACTCGATCTTTATCGCGCTTTATTTTCTCCAATGCCCGCAATCGGACATGTGCCAAGTCATCCAGCTCATCGACCATAAGATTATGGTACTCATCGGCCGTCAAGTCGTCTTGCAAGGCAATCCTCCTTGAGCCGATGTTGGTCTCCCATGGCAGCACAGCTTCATGCCCATAAACCAGCTGATAAGGCGGCACCTGAGTTGCACCATGACAAGCCATCCGATACGCCCAAAGGGAATCGGCCAGCGTGGTATGCCACCGTCTCGGCTGTTCCTGAATTTTCCTCTTGATCAACTTGATTAAAGTCTTGTTAGAAGCTTCTGCCTGCCCATTAGCTTGCGCATAATATGGAGAAGAATTCAATAGCTTAATACCCATGCTTTCCGCAAACTGACCAAACTCATCGGACACGAAGATTGATCCTTGATCTGTAGTCAATGTCTGAGGTAGTCCAAACCGATATATTATATGCTCTTTGACAAATTGAATTGCGTCCTTGGAATCAACTTTCTTAAGGGGAATGGCCTCAACCCACTTTGTGAAGTAATCTGTAGCCACCAGTATATATTTGTGTCCCTTGCTTGATGGCGGGTTTATCTGGCCGATCATATCTATTCCCCATCCACGAAACGGCCACGGCTTTATGATTGGATGCATAGCCGATGCCGGTGCTCTCTGAATTGCTCTAAATTTCTGACAATCTTGACATCCTTTATAATACTTGAAACAATCCTCTAGCATTGTTGGGCAAAAATATCCAACGCGCTTTAAAAGCCATCTCATTTTGTGGGCCGATTGATGTGTTACACAAATCCCTTCATGGACCTCGGTCATGACAACTTTGGCTTCTTCGAGACTCAAGCATTTGAGCAATACACCATCAATCATCCGATAATACAGATCATCGTCCAATAAGACATAATGTAAAACTTTATACTTCATTCTTCGTGACGCCGATTGAGAAGGGTTCTTCAAATACTCGATGATATCAAACCGCCAGTCATCGGCATCCACGGTAGCAATTTGAATCTGAATATCTTTAACCATCGGCCTGTATCCTGATGCCCCCTGAGCTAAATCATTGGCCTCGAAGTTCTGCTTGCTGGGTATATGCCTCATCGTCACAATCTTGAAAGCTTGTAACAACTCCTTGCACTCCTCATTGTAAATTCTGAGAATATCATTCCTGCATTCATACTCCCCAAAAAGCTGATTAATGACCAACTGTGAATCACCAATGATCTCTACAGAATCGGCCTCAACCTCTTGTAATAACTGCAAACCTTTGAGAATAGCCTCATACTCTGCTTGATTATTAGTATAATAAGACTTGATAGTAAAAGCAAATTCGAAGCTTGCCCCCCGAGGGGATATGATGACTAGGCCGATACCGCATCCATGTCTGCAAACAGACCCATCAAAATACAATGTCCAAGGCACAATATCTGAATATGCAATTGAATCATCTCTATGATGAAAAATAAAATCGGCCAAGGCTTGTCCCTTGATCGCTTTGGCCGATTCATACCGTAAGTCGAACTCTGTTAAGGCAAAAATCCACTTCCCAATTCTTTCTTTCAACACGGGGGCCGATGACATGTATTTCATCACATCGGCCTTACTTATCACAATGCACTCATTGGAAAGTAAATAATGCCTCAACTTAGTACATGAAAAATATAAGCACAAACAGAGTTTCTCCACTGGCGTGTACCTTGTTTCGGCATCCAGCAACCTCCTGCTGAGATAGAAAATAACCCGCTCTTTGCCGTCAATATCCTGCACCAAAACTGAGCCAATAGACTTCTCATCGGCCGATAGGTACAGTCTGAACGGAACTCCCTTCTGTGGAGGAATTAGAACTGGTGGGGAGCTCAAATATTCTTTGATGTCGTCCAGCGCCTTTTGCTACTTATCACCCCATGTAAACTCTGGATCGTCTTTTATCTTCAATAACGAAGTGAATGGCTCTATTCTACCTGACAGGTTTGATATAAAGCGCCGGACAAAGTTGATCTTGCCGAGCAGAGATTGTAAGTTGGTCTTGTTCGTCGGAGGCTTGATCTTCTTTATAGCATCGATGTTCTTCTGTGTAATCTCAATTCCTCTTTCGTGGACCAAGAAACCCAAAAACTGACCGGCCGATACGCCAAAGGCACATTTGTTAGGATTCATCTTGAGACCATACTTCCTTGCTCTTTCAAGTACCTTGCGTAAATCGGCCAAGTGCATATCATACTCTCTTGACTTCACGACGACATGATCGATATAAACTTCAATCAAAGAGCCGATAAGATCATGAAAACTATAATTCATGGCCCTCTGATAAGTAGCTCCCGCATTTTTCAAGCCGAAGGTCATAACAACCCACTCGTACAGGCTGATTGCCCCCGGACACCGGAAGGCTGTCTTGTGGATATCTTCCTCGGCCATGAAAATCTGGTTGTAGCCTGCGTTCTCATCCATGAAGCTGATAACCTTGTGTCCAGACGCGGCATCAACTAGCAAATCGGCCAATGGCATAGGGTACTCGTCCTTTGGTGTTGCTTTGTTTAGATCTCTAAAATCGATACACACCCTGAGCTTGCCGTTTTTCTTTATTACTGGAAGTATGTTGGAGACCCACTCTGCGTATCGGCAGGGCCTGATAAAGTTGGCATCGTAAAGTCTTGTGATCTCTGCCTTGATAGCTTCGTGCATATCGGCCTTAAATCTCCTAGGAGCTTGTTTAAACGGCCGATAGCATGGTTTGATAGGTAGCCGATGTTCTACGATCGATCGGCTTAATCCTGGCATCTCATGGTATTCCCATGCAAAACAATCCATGAATTCTTTCAAAAGATTTATCAAATTATTCTTATATTCCCTTGGCAGGTTAGCACTTACATACGTCGGCCTAGGCCTGTCACCTATTCCTATATCTACCTTTTCAAGTTTATCAGCCAACGTAAAGCCTTGTCCCAGTTTGCCATCTAGCTCATCCACCGCGTCGTCTGTGTAGGGACTAGCCTGCTCATCTCGAACAGTGGATGACATATCTTCGTTAAAGCAACTGCTTGTCTTGATCTTCTATCGTCTCGATATCACAATCAGTTACTTTGAGGAAATCGGCGTCCCAGACTCGCCCGGACAAGCAATTGATCCCCTCCATCTCCCAAACTGCGAGATCGGCATTGGCCACGTGTACTGACCGATCGGCCTGCACGATCTCGACCTGGTCCCCTTGCCATTGTATAAGGCATTGGTGCATTGTTGAAGGGACGCAACAGTTTGCGTGGATCCAATCCCGTCCCAACAACAAGCTGTAGGAACCCCTTCCATCGAAGACAAAGAAGATGGTGGGTATCGTCTTGCTGCCCATGGTGAGCTCCACGTTTAGCACCCCCTTTGCTTCGGACGCGTTGCCACCAAAGTCTTTCAGCACCATGTTGGTCTTGATAAGGTCTTCAGGTACTTTTCCAAGCTTCCTGAAGGTTGTGTATGGCATCAAGTTGACCGCCGCACCGCCATCGACCAGCATCTTCGTCATCGGCCGCCCATTAATGAACCCTTTGATGTACAATGGCCGGTGGTGCCTGTAGCTGGCGTCGACTGGCTTGTCGAACACGGCTTGATCAGGTGACAACTGTAGTTTAACCGAGGACTGCTCGTCGTCGGCTACCGCTTCATCGGCCGTCTGCACGCTGTACTCCGCTGGCAATATGAAAACCATATTAACAGAGGCCGATGCTACGCCTTTACCTTTTGCGGACGCAGGAGCTTGAGCTGATTTGGAGGTGCCCTCGTCGGCCTTGGCCACCGCTGATTTTATTCTCCACTCCTTCTTGGTCTTGGCCGGCCGATGGGCTATTGTAGCTTGTTGCTCTTGGATCTGCTCCTTCCTCCTTAGCCTCTGGACCCAACTTTTTTGTGTCTTGCTGAATACGTCGCTTGGGCACCACTAGGGGTTCTGGACTTGCTCCTCGTCCTCGGTCTGATGATCATGGTGCATCGGCCCTAGTCTCTCGTGTATAGACTTTCTCTGCTTGCTTGGTCGATGCACTCGCTTGCTCGAGCTGCCCTGATAAGAGTCTTCTACATCATTACATGCAGGGCACTCTTGGATGGATGGCAACCTCATTCCTTCATTCCAGCAAAAAACGGAAAAATTCGCACTCCCAATGAGGGTCATAGGAGTTGTCTTGCTCGGCGTAATCCTATGCTTGTTCCTCTCCCTTCGCTGATATTTTCTAATCAGACCCTCGGAGGTCTGATGAGGTCGCTTGCCGGTCCGATGGCCATCGCCGTCGCCCCTGTCCGCCCGCACCATGTTGACTGGGAACGGGTGTCCTTCTATCTTCATCGGCCTCTTGGCATCATCGATCTTAATTCTGCCTTGCTCGATGGCCGATTGGATCTGCTGTCGGAAGATTTTGCATTCGTTGGTATGATGGGAATACGTGTTGTCCCATTTGCAATACCTTCTCTTCTTGATTTCTTCGACCGATGGCAGTACATGACCCACTGGCAGCTGGATCTGCTTCTCTTGCAAGAGTAGGTCAAATATCTTGTCGGCCTTGTTGATGTCGAAGTCGTATTTATCCTCTTTGTCGCCCTTTTTGGCCCATTGGCATGTTGTCGGCTTTTTCATCCGGGCCCACTCGGCCAGGTCGACATCGGCGTCTTCTTCATCATCTTCGTCGGAGGCGTACTGATAGACTGTATTGATTTTCTTCGCGAACTTCTTCGCCTCCTAGAATCGTTGCTCGTGGGGCGATACTCGTTGGGCTAGCTGAGCTAGGCTGTCGAATTCCTGAGAGGAGAACCTCTCTCGTACCGGCCCCAGTAATCCTTGAAACGCCAAGTCGGCGAGCTGTGAATCGGTCAAGCTGAGGCTGTAACACCTGTTCCTTATGTCCATAAATCTTTGAATGTATTCTGGGACCGATTCATCAACCCGTTGCCTGATGGTAGTAAGATCAGACAGTTTCATCTCTTGCACGCCGTTATAAAAGTACCTGTGAAACTGCTTTTCCAAATCTATCCATCCTCTGATGGAATTGCAGGGTAAAGATGAAAACCATGCAAATGCTGACCCTGACAAGGACAGCGGGAAAAACCTCACCCTCAATGCCTCTATGGCCGATGCCTCCCCGCACTGTGCTAGGAATCGGCTCACGTGCTCGAATGTCGAGACGTTGTCCTGCCCCAAAAACTTGGAGAAGTCCGGGACGGCAGTGGCACTCTGTCAAACTCCTCGGGGTACGGGTGCCGATACATCGTAGAACTCTCCTTGGGCTTCAAACCGAACTGATCTCGCATCACTTCGGCTATCATATCGGCCCAGTATCCTGCGGGCCGATGTGGGAGGTCTTGCTGATAAGATTGTTGCAAGCCCTCTGCTTGATATTGCCTGGGAGAGTACAGTTGGTAATGGTGATTCAAGTTCTGCGCGTCATACTGCCCTGTGGTGTACTGCTGGTAGCCTTGCGGCGTGTTGTACGTAGCTGGTTGCGGAGGGTTGCCAGTCATGGAGATGTGAGGTTGTCTGGCCGATGTTAGTTGACAGGAACTTGCTGCATCGGCTCAATCACTGGTTGCTTCCCTTTCGTCCATTGTGCATATTGCTCCTCCGTGACGTGCTGAGGGCTTCCTCCCGTCTGCCTGGTGAGGACCAGCGGCAAGGTTGATGTCGGTTGCGCCGATGGGGGTGGCATCGGCGTCGTCGGCTGTGGAGCCGTGCTCAAGTCGTTCCTCAAGGTCCGATAAGCAGGGAACTTATTTTCTGGCAAGAAAATTAGCCCTTGAGTCTTGTACTGATGGATTGAACCATCTAGGATCGACTTGACCGTATTGGTCAACGTGTTCACCAGGATCCCCGACTGGTTGACTAGCGCAGAATGAACTGCGGAATCGATTCTGTCTTGTAACGTCGGCGCAGCGTTTTCTTCAGTCTTGACGGCGTGGTCGTGTACCGCCGCCGACGTGCTGGCTCCATCTCCAGGGCTCGGCATTACCACCTTAGATTTCTTGATAATGGTGCCTTGCCGACTCCTGGAGTATGTATGCAGGTACATGTTCTGGAACTGCTCGACCAGGTTTTCCATCTCGGCTTTCTGCTCTTCGTTGAGCTGGTCGACGGTCACGGAGACGACGTTCTCCTCGGAGATCTCAGCCTGCTTTGACATCTCGAAGTGGTCTTCTTGTTGTTGCGAAGCTTGTGTTTTTGAGTCCCACTGGGCGTGCCAAAAGCGTGTTGGCGTAGAATTTAGACCCGCCTCGCAACAAAACGGGTTCCACGTTTCCATGGCGGCCTAGAAGGTCTACTTAACTCCAGTGCAGGTCCAATGGCTTGCCTAGGTGTGTGCAGAGCATGCCAGTTGATTTGATCTACAATCAACAAGAATAAACAAGTAAACCATGTGACAAACGATGGCCGATCGGCCGATAGGCCGATGCTGCATCATGGAGGCCTGGCCGATAGGGCAAAGCTATATCGGCTTACTTGAAGTAATAATATGATATAACTGATAAAATAGATCTAATCCCATCGGCCCATGTTAATATGTTTATAACGAATTACTGGAATCAGCCGATGAGGGTTGTATAAAGATAAATACACTAGCTAATACTCTAGTGCGAACTTATACAAGCCAATCGGCCAATATAAATGTACCAATCACAGAGAGATCCTAAGAATACCCTGTAACCAATACGTTTATATTCACCAATCCACTTGTATAAGTGGCGAATGCATATAAAAACATAACTAATCACATGCATTAGGTAAAACCGGCTGAAACCCCGGCGCTATCCTTAATTACGATCGAAAAACAGGCTTTGGGTTAACCCTTGAAACACGACTAAGGTCGATAGCAACTCAAAGTGTAGATCGAGAGTTAACACAAAGAAAATCAAGTCGTCGATCACTTTTGGGGATGGTAGATGTCTTAGCTAATCTAAACGAGCAAGCTAATTCGATCGTCGTCGGCAGTAAACCCTAAAATGATTTAGCCGCTGGCGGGACAGAATTAGAAAACCGCATCAAGATTAACTAACACACGATAAATGACGATCACATCGCCAGGGCTTAACGTGCCTAAAGCGACACGCTAGCCTCGACGATGTAGATCGTCGGGTATGAGTTCTTACCTCTGCTTTGGGGAAGCAAGAACTCATCGGGAATTAACCTCTTGCGAGGGTTGGCGATGCGCCGAAAGTAGATTGAACTTGGTTGTTTTTTGTATTGAGTTGTGAGAGAGTTTCTATGTACATACTACCGGGATATTTATACCCGAGATTACAACATTGTCCAGATAGGACACGATCTTATCTAAAACTTAACAAACAAGTTTCTGCAGCAGACTCTTGCCACAGATTAGATCTAAACCTACTTGATTTACAAGATACAGTTGCCTAAAACTGAGCCTTATCTCTATTTGGCAACTTCCTTGAAGCTTATCTTGAGCCCAGACCAGGCCCATGCTAACTCTATCAACTTCCTGGCTCTATCGGTCAATAACCACATTGAATCCGTATCGGCCGATATGCTCTTCCTGCTAGCGCCTCTTCCAGTCCGATACGCCTGGCTGTCCGATATGAGACCTGGTCCGACTCTAACTTAGCCCTTCTTCTCTGCATCGGTTTTCTCTTTCCTCTCCGAGTAGATTACGAAAATCTGCTATTAACAGGTTCATTGTGGAGTGCCAAACTGTGAAGTGGCGATAAGTCCATGGGGGTCGCTAGGGAGTCCATAACCTGGTAAAAGGGGGTGGCTATGATTCGGGAACGGCGTACCATTTTGAATTGTGTTATGCGGAGGGTATTGTCTCAGCTCCTTATTGAGGTACCGTGGTGGTACTGAGGGCATGACAACATGTTGTGAGGCTGTGTCTTGGGGGTAAATTTGTACACCTCTAGCCAGAGTAAAACTATTCGAATAGCCGTGCCGGCGGTTATGGGCAAGCCTAACAATGTTTTTTGTGATTAGTCCCACTTGCTCATTACTAATAATATTGTGATAATGTGATAAATGATGATAATTTCTTAACTCCTGGTATGGAATGGCTAATTCCTGTTTGGTTGGGCCTATACACCATGGGTGTGTTGTATAGTGTGGATTTAATATTGTTTAATTACTCAACTGTTTTACACTTCTTAAATATTTGGTAAATGCTGCCTTTGCAAATGAACCCTATTATGCCATCCTTTGATACCCCTTGCACTTGCATATTTGCTGTGTGGCTTGTTGAGTATTCCATGTACTCACCTTGCAATAATCATCGAACCTCAGTTGAAGAGAAAGGATCCAGAAGGAGAAGACATTTGGCTTAGATCCCAGTTGAGCTGCCCGTAGGAGTGGAGTTGAAGCTTCGCTAGATTTTCTTTTCCGCTGCAGTTTTCTTCTTGGTGAGGACTTAGTGCCTCTTTTGAAAGTATTTATTGTTTTAGTTTATTTGGTACTGTATATTCAAATTGTCGATTTATGTACCTCGGTTGATTCCTGGACGAGGGTTTAATGCACAAATTAGTTTGCAAATTACTTGTGAGTTGCCGGGCATGACATAGACACAAACTATCTCCGTTATGGGAAGGGCCTTTCATAATCGCTGAGGTCACTCGGCCAGGGGCGTATCGTTTGAAGCGTGAAGATGGATCAATTGTGGAGAATTCATGGAATATTGAACACCTTTGTCGATATTATACTTAACTTCAGTTTTTTGTATTATGTTCTTCTCGCCTGCCGACTTCAAGTAAGTTGCCTTCTTGAGTTGTCAGTCGGGGGCTATTCGTATTAATAAAGTATGAAGTTTGTTTTGAATGTAACTTGTTTGTATTTGGTTTATCATTGTTTTTTGTTTTGATTTGAGCCAAGTGGATAAGGACTGAAAATTTTTTGATGACTTAATCAAGTTTTAGGATTGGCGAGAGTCGGACGAAAATTTTTAAGAAATTAAAAGCAAGATTCAAATTAGGGCATAAACATAAATAAACTAATTAATTACAAGTTGGGTAATAAGAGTTTTTTACATCAAGTATCCATCCCTGGAAGTTTTCTACTACGTCAGCGGCTATTTTCTTGGCAGACTTATGAGCTTCATTTATCGGTTCTAAAGCTTGCTCGTCGGAAATGCCATAAGCAAAACCATCTCCCATAGAGTTTATATCTACTTGGGGATACAAGGATTTCGTCATCGCCAGAGCCTGACTTGCACTCATAGTAGCAGCATCAGTGATATTATCCAGATATCTTATGGGTGCTATCCGGAGTTTGTCTAATATCTCAGGAGCATCTTCAGCGCTTGTTCCAAGGCCGTTCTGGAAGATCGCATTTAGGATTGGAGTGGTTGCATTGGTAATGTCGTCTCTGATGCTTTCAACTCTTTGGTCTCTTTCAGCGAAGACTTCGACTTGTGCATGGGATTTTATTTTGTTGGCTGTAGAATTGATAATACTCCAATTATATCAATGACTAGGGTGAATTGAACCAAGAATATAAGTTTTGCGAGATTACCTTCAAGTTCAGCTAAAGCTTTGGCTTTATCTGACTCAAGCTTGGCGTTGTTGTTCTTTGCTTTCTTCAATTGGACTTTAAGGGATTCAATCTCGGTTAAATTGGCTGGTACAAAAAGACATAGTGTTAATGATGATAAGTAGATCAGTCGATAACAAATGAGTTAATTTTTCTTACCCCCAATTGAACTACGAAGCTCCAAGTTTGTATCTCGTAGCTTGCTGATTTCTTCCCGCAAGATAGTCTCCCTAGCTACGGTTTCCTCTTTGGCTTTTTTGAGCTCTTGTTGAATATTCTCTAAAGAATTTATGTGAGGCACAAGTTTTTCCAAGGTGTCAGATTTAGCTTGGGATCGACGATATTTTCTCTGTATCACAAGAGGCAAGTCAGTTGATTGTATCAGAAGTAGTAATTGAAAGATGAGGAGTTTTTTCTTACGTTCAGCAGTCGGGTGGCTTCGTTGACGTTGGCTACAAGCAGATCTCTTTCTTCGGCTTCTTTTTGCTTGTTCAATATGATGCCCTGTTTTTTACCTTCAGCATCACGCCACTTGATCTTAATTGGTGGAAGAGAGTCTTTTGTTGACTTTATTCGGAGGATCTCTTCATCTTCTCTAGTCATTGGTTCTGAGGAAAATGAGGATGATAGAGTTCAAGAAGCATATCAAGACGAAGATTTGACGATTGAATGATTAACCTATTGTTGCCTCTGGATGGTCTTGGTCTCTTTGGTAGCAGCATTCTTAGTTGTTTGATCCTTATTGGTATCTTCAGTGGATGATGATGGGTCTTCAACTGGTGCTTCTTGGTCGATCGGAGCTCGCTTCTCCCCGTCCGACTGGTTTCCAGTCAGGAGTCCTTGTGCTAGTGTTTATTGAGAAAAACCTGTGGAGATTATGGGTACCATATACCCACACGGCTAGCTTATCCGACTGATTATAGGGGATAGGTTATAGATGATGATTATGTAACGGCTTAGGACTAAAGTATTACGTTACCTTGTGTATTAAGGAACGGCTTATAGTCCTAAGTCGGTAGCATTATGGATAATGTTTAGGAATGCTATACCGTATGTGGTTGGGTCTCCAACTTATGAGTCTGCCTTTTGAACCTATATAAGGAGGGCAGGGCGCCCTTTGAGGGGCATAGAGTAATAGCAATTAGTTAGGTTTTTTTTCATACACAACTTGATCATGAGATTAATACATAACTCGGCAGATATATTCCCCGAAACAGGAGTAGGGTATTACTTCTTTATAGAAGGCCTGAACCTGTCTAAATTCCTTTGTCTACTAATCCATCGTGTTTGGTGCTTGTGCGCTACCCCCTTTTCTCATTGCTGAAATCAGGTTTCGACAGTTGGCGCGCCAAGTAGGGGTGCGTCAAGTTCTTTCGCCGACAAGCGCGATGGGATCTACATCAGGCATCGACGACTTTGCCTTCCCTTTAGGACGGGCGTACCGCTTCGGCAGCCTCGACTTCATCACCGACATCTTCGGCAAGATTTCTCTCCTCGACTCGGATTCGAACTAGTCGGGAGGAGTTTTAATTACCGTCAGGAAGTTAGCTCATTATTTTCAAAGTCACTCGGTTACTATGGTTACATCTTTTTCACTCGGCGATGTCCTTCATAATCGGGAGGCTACTGGGCGTATTGCGAAGTGGGCTTTGCAATTGATGTCGTTAGATATTATTTTCAAAGCAAGGACATCCATCAAGTCCCAAATCCTGGCTGATTTTGTCGTGGAGTGGACAGAGTGCCAAGGAGATGTGTCTAGGGAGGACCCGCAATATTGGACTATGTATTGGCTGATTTTGTCATCGAGTGGGCGGAGTGCCAAGGAGATGTGCCTAGGGAGGACCCGCAATATTGGACTATGTATTTTGACGGATCTAAGCGAGTTACTGGTACGGGAGCTGGAGTTGTCTTAATTTCCACGACTGGAGAAAGACTATGGTATGTTCTTCAGATTCATTTTGAGGCCTCACACAATGTAGCTGAGTACGAAGCATTACTTCACGGACTACGACTTGCTGTATCCCTTGTTATACGGCGTATGATTGTGCGAGGAGATTCCCAGCTGGTTGTGAACCAGGTGATGAAGGATTGGTCCTGTTTAAACGACAATATGGTTAATTATTGTCAAGAGGTCCGCAAGCTAGAAGACAAGTTCGATGGTTTGGAGTTGTCACATATCTTAAGGCATAACAATGAAGCTGCAGATCAATTAGCTCAGTTTGGATCTTGACAAGAGGTTGCCTCGACAGATGTTTTTGTAGAGCATCTTCATGAGCCGATTGTTGCAAAAAAGAGAGCTACTGAAGAAGAAATTGTGAACCATGTTTTTATGCTTGACGCCGACTGGATGACACCTTTAATCAAAATTTTGACTTGGCAAGTGCTTCCCGAAAATCGAGATGAGGCAGAACAAGTTCGACATCGTAGTCAAAATTATGTCATGGTCGCTTCTGAGTTGTACATAAGAAGCCCGTCTGGAGTTGTTAAGATGTCTTACACCTGAGGAAGGTCTATAATTGTTGCAGGACATTCACTCGAGAATTTGTGGTAGTCATGCTGCAGCACGTACTTTGGTGGGCAAAGTTTATCAGCAAGGTTATTTCTGACTTACGGCGGTTGCTGATGCAGATAATGTGGTTTGGACCTGTGAAGGTTGTCAATTTTTTGCTCGACAGAGTTATGTTCCAGTCCAAGAGTTGCAAATGATTCCGCTTTCATGGCCCTTTGCAGTTTGGGGTCTGGATATGGTTGATCCCTTCAAAAAGGCTCCAGGAGGTTTTACACATTTGTTCGTTGCAATTGACAAGTTCTCTAAATGGATTGAAGCTAGGCCGGTTGCCATAATTACTGCAGACAAAGCACGTGACTTTATCCTCAATATTGTGCATCGATTTGGTGTTCCAAATAGGATTAGTACCGACAATGGGACTCAGTTCACGAGAGGAGTTTTTAAAGAATTTTGTGAAGACTTTGGAATCACGATTTGTTATGCATCAGTAGCACATCCCAGAAGCAATGGGCAGGTTGAACACACTAATGGCATGGTCCTTCAGGGTATTAAGGCCCGAGTTTTTGATAGATTACGTCCTTATGCTGGCAGATGGGTTCAAGAGTTGCCTTCAGTTTTGTGGTCATTACGGACTACGCGCAGTCGGGCTACGGGCTAGTCGCCTTTCTTTTTATTTTATGGGGCTGAAGCCGTGCTGTCGAGTGAGATGGAGTTTGAATCTCTTCGAGCTCGTAATTTCAATGATGAGCGTTATGATTAAGACCATGTCGATGACTTGACCCGATTGGAGGAAGTTCCTGAAGCTGCGCTTGTCCAGTAGGCAAGATATCTTCAAGGACATCGGCGTTATCACAATTGCAATGTTCGATCATGAGCGTTCATCGGTGGTGATATGGTGTTGAGAAAAATTCAGACGACGAAGGATAGACACAAGTTATCTCCGATATGGGGAGGGCCTTTCATAATTTCTGAGGTTACTCGGCTAGGGGCGTATCGTTTGAAGCGTGAAGATGGATCAATTGTAGAGAATTCATGGAATATTGAACACCTACATCGATATTATGCTTAACTTAAGTTCTATGTATTTTGATCTTCTCGACTGCCAACTTCAAGTAAGTTGCCTTTTTGAGTTGTCAGTCGGGGGCTATCCGTATTAATAAAGTATGAAGTTTGTTTTGAATATAACTTGTTTGTATTTGGTTTATCATAGTTTTTTGTTTTGGTTTGAAACAAGTGGATAAGGATTGAAAATTTTTTGATGACTTAATCAAGTTTTAGGCTTGGTGACAGTCGGACGAAAATATTTAAGAAATTAGAAGCATGATTCAAATCAGGGCATAAACATAAATAAATTAATAGTTTACAAGTTGGGTAATAAGAGTTTTTTGCATCATGAATTTATCCCTAGAAGTTTTCTACTACGTCAGCGGCTATTTTCTTGACAGAGTCCTGAGCTTCATTTATCAGTTGCAAAGCTTGTTCATCAAAAGTGCCATCTGCAAACCCATCTCCGATAGAATTTATATCTACTCGGGGATACAGGGATTTTGTCATCGCCAGAGCTTGACTTGTACTCATGGTAGCAGCATCAGCGATGTTTTCCAGATATCTTTTAAGAGCTGTCCTGAGTTTGTCAAATATCTTAGGAGCGTCTTCAGCACTTGTTCCTCAGGATTGGAGTGGTTGTGTTAGCAATGTCATCTCTAATGCTCTCAGCTCTTTGGACTCTTTCAGCAAAGACTTCAAATTGAGCACGGGATTTTATCTTGTTGGCTGTAGATTTCCAATATTCTAATTATATTGATGACCAAGACTAGCCAAATCAAGGATCAGAGTTCTATGGGGTTACCTTCAAGTTCTGCTATGGCTTTAGCTTTATCAGTTTCAAGCTTGGCGTTGTCATTTTCTACTTTCTTCAATTGAGCCTTAAGGGATTCAATCTCAGTTAAATTGGCGGAAACATGAAGACATAGTGTTAATAGAGATACATGGATCAATCAAGAACATATGAGTTAATTTTTCTAACCTCCAATTGAACCACGAAGCTCCAGGTTTGTGTCTCGTAGCTTGCTGATTTTCTCTCGCAAGACGATTTCCCTAACTACGGTTTCTTCCTTGGCTTCTTTGAGCTCTTGTTAAATATTCTCTAAGGAATTTACATGAGGCACAAGTTTTTCCAAGGTATCTGATTTGGCTTGGGAGCGACGGTATATTATCGGCATCACAAGAGGCAAGTCAGTTGATTACATAAGAAATAGTAATTGAAGGATAAGGAATTTTTCTCACGTTCATTAGTCGAGTGGCTTCATTGAGGCTGGCAACAAGCATATCTCGTTCTTCAGCTTCTTTTTGTTTGTTGAGTATAATGCATTGTTTTTTGCCTTCGGCATCACGCCACTCGATTTTGATTGGAGGCAACAAGTCTTCAGATGATTTTAGCCGGAGGATCTCTTCATCTTCTCCGGTCGATTGTTCTAATGGAAACCAAAATTCATGACGCATGTTCAAGACGAAGATTTAGTAATTGATTGATTTACCTGTTGCTATCTCTGGATGGTCTTGGTCTTTTTGGGTGGCAGCGTTTCCAGTTGCTTGATCCTTATTGGTTTCTTTAGTAGTTGATGATGAATCTTCAACGGGAGCTCCTTGATTGATTGGAATTTACTTTTCCCCGTCCGACTGGTTTCCAGTCGGGAGTCCTTGAGCTGATGTCTGTTTAGAAGAAACCGACTGGTTTCCAGTCGGGGGATCCTGACTGACGGTCGGGGCTCTGGCTAGGAGTTGTTTCACTCAGGAGTGGGTTCTGAGACCCTTGTTCTGCGATTTTTTGGTTTCCTGACTTTGCAGCTAGTGTTGGTTTTCAGTCTGGCTGGTATGATCAATTCCTTGAGGATTTCTACAGAAGACGATACATGGCGTTTAGAATGCAGTCAAATGAGTTTTCAATAAGAAGATAATACAAGTTATGTGAAGGATACCTGTTGGATTTTCTGATTTTTGGAGCTGTTCTGGTGGATAGCCTTGGCGAGCTAACATTGACTTCGGGAGTTTGAATCTCTTCAGATTCTTCATCCGAGTTATCAATGATTAATTTTCTCTGCTTGCTCGCATGTTTGCTGGTTTCTTCAGCTACAGCTGTGGTTCTCTTGTTTTTTGTTTGGGGTTTGATCTTTGGACCACCAGTTGGTTTTTTGACAGTCGGCTGGGCTGGTAGAGCATCATGATGTACTTTATATGGTCAAGAAATGATCAGAGCATTTGCTTGTAAACAATATCTTTCTTAAGGAGCATTGATGAGTATGGCAAGATAAAATTCATCAAAGTTGCAGAGTTTACATACAGGAGGAGGTGGCCGATGAATGTTGTAAGGAAGGACTGGCAGTTTGTTGTTTTAGTCGACTACAATCCCGGTGGAAAAGATCTTGTACATACGAGAGCACAGGATTTCGAAGTTTAGTGACTCCCGATCTTCTTGGTTGGGGTCACTCTGTCCTTCATATTCAAAGGCCGGCTTGGATCTTTCCTTGATAGGAGCCAGTCGGGATGTGATGAAGTATCGAGTGATTTGTTCTCCTTGGAGTCTCTTATTTTTCATTTCAAGAATTTTCGCTAAAAGGTTATTTGCTTCTATCCAGTTTTGGCCTTCAAGCAAGGCATTCCAGTTGGCTCATTGGATTGGTGGGAGGCCAATGAAGTCGGGCAGGCTAGGAGCAGGCTATAGAGCCAGTTTGCATGTCATCCTTTGTTGGAGGTTTTCAACGAGAGATGGAAGTATTCTTTGCGGAGAGTGTCGCGGAGTTGGAATCCCGCATCACCGACAACACAGGGGTTATCTTTGGTCGGATGGACTTTGAGAGAGAACATGCGGCAAAAAAGATTGAAGTGGGGATAGATTCCAAGAAAGGCTTCGCAAACATGGATAAAGATAGCAATGTGTAGTATAGAGTTGGTTCAAATGATAAATTTTGCTGCCGTAATAATCAAGAATGCCATGGAAGAACTCAGAGGTTGGTAGAGCGAATCCATGGTAAAAGAAGTGGGTGAAAATGACAATCTCACTAGTGTTTGAAGTTGGGAATTACTCGCCATATGCCGGACGCCAGCCGATGATCTCTTTCGCTGGGAGGACTCCATCTTTTACCATTCCCCTCAATGTTGATTCCTTTACATCAGAAGTTGCCCATTGGTCGAAGAGAATTTCTCTCTCTTCTGCCATAAGCGAGATTTGGGGTGGATTGAGTTTAGAGTTGGAGGCTTAGGTTTTTGGAGGGGGTGAGAGAGCAGGATGAGCGCAGCGGATTTTGATGAGATCTAGAGTGGCAGGATGAATGGATTTGGCAGATTTCGTGTTCTAGATTTCTGCGGAGGTGCTTGTGAATAGGAGCGTGAAAGGTGAATCTTTCAGGAATTGAAGTGGCGGCGAAGATGACTGCGTTTTGGTGGTTATTTTTATTAGGGTATCAGTAGGTTTTTCCTTGTTTGGGCCGAAGCCCATGGGAAGCTTACATCCCATATCCCAGGTGTGGCCTATCACGTGTCTCTAGGTACTTAAGCAGATTTGGCTTGGCAATTTGCATGTATTCTATTGCCCAATACCTTTAAAATTCTTTCATACAGCAGTTACACAACTTCTTTGGGAGTTGGTACGATGCAATTTGGGAGGTGACAAACAACAAAGTTTTTTATAACTGTCTTAACAACTTTTTTATAGGTTGCAGTAGCTGTTTGGTTCTTATAAAGCAATTGACTATATATATATATATATCAATGCTATTTTGCCACCTTGGTGAGCTTTTCTGATTAAGACCAATATTATGGCTTAGCTTGATTTTATTATTGGTCATATTCTTCAAGTGGTTGGTAGATTTATTTATGGGTTTTATTAACTCGGATTTTATATCACAAATACCATATATTTATGAGGATGGTCAGGTTGTGTGTATCTGTTGACGCCGAATCCGTACCGCCAATGAGGATCCGGCGTGCGGACACACGAAGGCCTGGGAGATCTGCTTAGCTCTAGTGCAGGTCCTAAAATTGATGAAGCGCGGGCGTGCCAGTCAGTTTGATCCTACCACTGACAAGATATGCAAAATAGCAGAATAGAAGGTCTATCGGCCGATAGGCCGATAGGGCAAAAACGTATTGGCCGATAGGCCGATAGCAAAAACAGCCGATCAGTCGATGGGCCGATGACACAGTTCCAGCCGATGCCGATACCAGTCGATGTAGTTAGGGTTTCAAACCATCGGCTGTGTACTGAGCAAACATCTATATAGAGGCGATCGGCCGACGATAACATGATGATATAAAAATGTGATATAGCATAATCCAAATATATGATAAAATAAACATCGATCTGAAGATTAAAGCACACATCGGCCAAAGGTCCGATGGCATAAACTTCCGATAAGCAGATAAACAATAAATACTCTGTTGTTATCAGCCAGATCCAATCTATATGTAAAACTCTTGGGCCGATGCAACATCCAGATAACTCACCGGCTGAAACCCCGGTGAAACCCTTATTGGCAATCGACAGGCAGGCTAGAGATTACAGTTCTAATGACGACTTAGCGGCACTAAGTATGAAAAGAAACGCAAGATTTAGACAATCAAGCCCTCGACTGATTTTCGAGGTGGAAGATACCTTAGCCAATCTAATCTAGCAAGGCGATTTAGTCGATCCCGGCGTAAACCCTAAGGCGAATCTCGGCCAATAAGACCAAATCGAGAAGCCGAACCAGATTGACTAAGATATATGATAGTAGGTGCTTATGTTGACGAAATCAGAACGTCGAAGCCCTAGCCCCGACAACGCAGGCAGCCATAACGAGACTTACCCCTCGCGGGAAGGGCATGAACTCGCCGAAGAAGACGAAAAGTAAAGGTTGGCGATGCGCCGAAGTTGTATTGATCGTGAGATGATTTTACATGAACCTTGGGCTTACATATTTATAACCATAGACTAACAAAGATCCTAACAGAATATGACTCAAACTTTCCTAAAGATAAAAGGAAACAGATAAAGTCCCTATTGGACACTAAACACACTTACCTAAAGATAAAAAGGAAACTAACAAATTCTTCCTAATTAATAGATACAAGCCGCATCGTCCTCAAACTCGGTCTTTATTGGGGCCAGTCGGGATTTGATGAAGTGTCGAGTGATCTGTTCTCCTTGGAGTCCTTTATTCTTCATTTCAAGGATCTGTGCCAGAAGGTTACTGGCTTCAATCTAGTTTTGGCCTTCAGGCAAGGCATTCGAGTTGGCTCGTTGTATTCAGAGAAGGCCGATAAAGTCGGGCTGGTTGGGAGCAGGGTTGGAGATATAGAACCAGTTTGCATGCCAACCCTTGTTGGAGGTTTTTATTGGA
This sequence comes from Oryza officinalis, assembly GCA_008326285.1. Classification (NCBI taxonomy): domain Eukaryota; kingdom Viridiplantae; phylum Streptophyta; class Magnoliopsida; order Poales; family Poaceae; genus Oryza; species Oryza officinalis. Next base: position 27,964,714 of record BDMV01000012.1, read on the forward strand.
AGAGGGAATCAGTATCTGTGGAGAGTACCACGGAGTTGAAATCCCGCGCCACCAACAACACAGGGGTTATCTTTGGTCGGATGGGCTTTGAGAGAAAACATGCGACGGAAAAGGTCGAAGTGGGGATAGATTCCAAGAAAGGCTTCACAAACATGGATAAAGATGGAAATGTGTAGTACAGAGTTTGGGTTTAGATGATAAACTTGGATGCTGTAATAATCAAGAATGCCTTGGAAAAACTCAGAGGTCAGCAAAGCGAATCCGCAGTAGAAAAAGTGGGTGAAGACACAATCTCACCAGTGTTGGGAGTTTGGAATTCCTCGCCATATGCCAGACGCCAGCCGATGATTTCCTTTGCTGGGAGAACTCCCTTTTTCACCATTTCCTTCAATGTCAATTCTTTCACATCAGAAGTTGCCCATTGCACAAGGAGATTTCTCTTTCGTCTGCCCTGAGTGAGATTTGGGGTGGATCGAATATAGAGTTAGCGGCACTAAGTATGAAAAGAAACGCAAGATCTAGACAATCAAGCCCTCAACAGATTTTCGAGGTGGAAGATACCTTAGCCAATCTAATCTAGCAAGGCGATTTAGTCGATACCGGCGTAAACCCTAAGGCAAATCTCGGCTGATAAGACCAAATCGAGAAGCCGAACCAGATTGACTAAGATATATGATAGTAGGTGCTTATGTTGACGAAATCAGAACGTCGAAGCCCTAGCCCCGACAACGCAGGCAGCCATAACGAGACTTACCCCTCGCGGGAAGGGCATGAACTCGCCGAAGAAGACGAAAAGTAAAGGTTGGCGATGCGCCGAAGTTATATTGATGATGAGATGATTTTATATGAACCTTGGGCTTACATATTTATAACCATAGACTAACAAAGATCCTAACAGAATATGACTCAAACTTTCCTAAAGATAAAAGGAAACAGATAAAGTCCCTATTGGACACTAAACACACTTTCCTAAAGATAAAAAGGAAACTAACAAATTCTTCCTAATTAATAGATACAAGCCGCATCCTCCTCAAACTCGGTCTTCTCTGGATAAGATATTCCCGATTCTAACAAGAATCCGATTGCTGTTGGTGGCTGGTTTTAAGAAAACACCCATCGACCGATATAAGACTCTGGACCGATACCAACCTTGGGCCGATATGGATCCTGAGCCGATGAGGACTTCGGGGCTTACCAAATTCTGGTGTTAACAGTATCGAGGAGACTCGGGCATGACTGTTTTGGCAGCATGTGCACAATTTTATGTCAGTACTCGGGATTATTATGCACCGTGCATTATTAATGAGGTTATGTGTAATATGATTTTGCAGGATGCTTTTTGCTTTGGCTAAGCAATTATTTAATGGGTGAGATTATTATCGTTCTTGACTATATTCTTAGTTTGCTCAATTAAACACATAGTCGGGGGCTACATCTAATAGGTGCATCTAGTCGATGCACCTAGATATATTTTTTATGACTTTTTAGCCCTTCACAGCCTTTTTATTGGATTGATTAAAGTACTCGGGAGGCCCAGGCAGAGATGATGGAAGCACTCGGCTATGGAGGCACTTGGCCTTGAAGGCATTCGGCTATGGATTAGTCGAGTTCGAGGGTTAGTTATCTTGTCGACTGTGAAGGTCTCATGGGGTACTGTGGAGATTATGGGTACCATATACCCACACGGCTAGCTTATCCGACTGATTATAGGGGATAGGTTATAGATGATGATTATGTAACGGCTTAGGACTAAAGTATTACGTTACCTTGTGTATTAAGGAACGACTTATAGTCCTAAGTCGATAGCATTATGGATAATGTTTAGGAGTTCTATATCGTATATGGTTGGGTCTCCGACTTATGAGCCTGCCTTCTGAACCTATATAAGGAGGGCAGGGCGCCCTTTGAGGGGCATAGAGCTATAGCAATTTGCTAGGTTTTTCTTCATACGCAACTTGATTACGAGATCAATACATAACTCGGCGGATATATTCCCCGCAATAGGAGTAGGGTATTACTTCTTTATAGAAGGCCTGAACATATCTAAATTCCTTTGTCTACTAACCCATCGTGTTTGGTGTTTGTGCGCTAGCCCTTTTTTCATTGCCGAAATCAGGTTTCGACAGAACCTGACTGGTTCTGGATTGTATCACTCAGGGATGGGTTCTAGGTTCATTGTTTTGCAGTTTCTTGGTCTCCTGGTCCTGTAGTCGGAGTTGGTGTTTCAGTCTGGCCGGAGGGATCGATATCTTAAGGTTTTCTACAGAGTATGATGCATGGAGTTCTGAATGAAGTCAAATGAATTTTCAGTAAGAAGACAACACAAGTCATGCAATGGATACTTGTTGGATTTTCTGATCTTTGGAGCCGATCTGGTAGATGGTCTAGGCAAGTTGATGTTGACTTTTGGAGTTTGGATTTCTTCAGATTCTTCATCTGAGTCATTGATAATTAGATTCTCTGCTTGCTCGCACGTTTGCTGGTTTCTTCGACTGTGGCTACGGTTCTCTTGCTTTTTGCTTGAGGCTTGATCTTTGGTCCGCCAGTCGGTTTTTTGATACTCGGCTGTGTTGGCGGAGCATCATGGTGCACTTTATATGGACGAGAAATTATCAGGGCATTTGCCTGCAAACAAAATTCTTTTTAAGAGACATTGATGAGTATGGCAAAAGACATCAAGGTTGCAGAGTTTACATACCGGAGGAGGTGGCCGATGAATGCTGTAAAGGAGGACAGGTAGTTTGTTGTTGTAACAATCCCGGTGGAGAAGATCTTGCGTATGCGGGAACACAGGACTTGGAAATTTAGTGACTCACGATCTTTCCTTGTTGGGGTCACTCTGTCCTTCATATTCAAAGGTCGGCTTGGATCTTTCTTTATTGGGGCCAGTCGGGATTTGATGAAGTGCCGAGTGATCTGTTCTCCTTGGAGTCCTTTATTCTTCATTTCAAGGATCTGTGCCAGAAGGTTACTGGCTTCAATCTAGTTTTGTCCTTCAGGCAAGGCATTCCAGTTGGCCCGTTGTATTCAGAGAAGGCCGATAAAGTCGGGCTGGTTGGGAGCAGGGTTGGAGATATAGAACCAGTTTGCATGCCAACCCTTGTTGGACGTTTTTATAGGAAGAAGGAATCAGTATCTGTGGAGAGTACCGCGGAGTTGAAATCCCGCGCCGCCAACAACACAGGGTTTATCTTTGGTCGGATGGGCTTTGAGAGAAAACATGCGACGGAAAAGGTCGAAGTGGGGATAGATTCCAAGAAAGGCTTCACAAACATGGATAAAGATGGAAATGTGTAGTACAGAGTTTGGGTTTAGATGATAAACTTTGATGCTGTAATAATCAAGAATGCCTTGGAAAAACTCAGAGGTCAGCAAAGCGAATCCGCAGTAGAAAAAGTGGGTGAAGACACAATCTCACCAGTGTTGGGAGTTGGGAATTCCTCGCCATATGCCAGACGCCAGCCTATGATTTCCTTTGCTGGGAGAACTCCCTCTTTCACCATTTCCTTCAATGTCAATTCTTTCACATCAGAAGTTGCCCATTGCACAAGGAGATTTCTCTTTCGTCTGCCCTGAGTGAGATTTGGGGTGGATCGAATATAGAGTTGGAGGCTAGGATTCTTGGAGGGGATGGAGAACAAGATGGGTGTAGCAGATTTTGATGGGATCAAAAGTGGCAAGATGGATGGATTTGACAGATTTTGTGTTCTAGGCTTCTGCGAAGGTGCTTGTAAACAGTAGCGCGAAAGGGGAATTTTTTAGAAGTTGACGCAGTGGGGAAGACGACGGCGCTTCGGTGATTATTTTATTAGGGTATCCGTAGGTTTTCCCTTGTTTGGGCCGAAGCCCTTGGGAAGCCTACAGCCTATATCTCAGGTGTGGCCTGTCAGGTGTCTCTAGAGACTTAAGCAAATTTGTCTTGGCGATATGCACGTGTTTTATTGCCCAATACCTTTAAAATCCTTTGATACAGTAGTTACATAAGTTTTTAGGAGTTGGTACGATGTAATTTGGAAGGTGAAAAACAGTAAAGTTTTTTATAACTGTCTTGGTAACTTTTCTATAGGTTATAGGAGCTGTTTGATTTTTTACAAAGCAATTGGCTTTGTATTATATCAATGTTATCTTGCCACCTTTGAGAGTTTTTTTTCGTTAAGAACAATATTATGGCTTAGGCTGATTATCTTTTGGTTATACTCTTCAGACAGTTGGTAAATCTATCTATGGGTTTTATTAACTCGGGTTTTATACCACAAATGTCATATATTTCTGAGAATGATGAAGTTGTGTGTATCGGGGGGACTCGGGCATGACTGTTTTGGCAACATGTGCACAATGTGATGCCAATACTCAGGGTCATTATGCACCGTGCCTTATTAATGAGGTTATGTGCTATATGATTTTTTAGGATGCATTTGGCTTTGGCTAAGCATTTGTTTATATAAGACCACTCGGATGGGTGGGATGATTAAAGTTCTTGACTATATGCTTAGTTTATTCAACTAAACACATAGTCGGGGCCTACACCTAATTAGGTGCATCAAATCGATGCACCTAGGTATATTTTTTATGACTTTTTTAGCCCTTCACAGCATTTCAATTGGATTGATTAAAGCACTCGGGATGCCAAGGCAGAGATGATGGAAGCACTCGGCTATGGAGGCACTCGGCTATAGATTAGTTTGGCTCGAGGCGGAATTGTCTCGTCGACTGTGAATGTCTCAGGGGCTACTATGGAGATTATGGGTACCATACACCCACACGGCTAGCTTATCCGATTGATTATAGAGGATAGGTTATAGATGATGATTACGTAATGGCTTAGGACTTAAGTATTACGTTGCCTTGTGTATTAAGGAACCGCTTATAGTCTTAAGTTGGTAGTATTATGGATAGTGTTTAGGAGTCCTATACTGTATGTGGTTTGGTCTCCGACTTATGAGCCCGCCTTTTGAACCTATATAAGGAAGGTAGGACGCTCCTTGAGGGGCATAGAGCAAGAGCAATTAGCTAAGCTTTTCTTCCTACACAACCTGATCAAGAGATTAATACATAACTCGGCGAATATAATCCCCGAAACAGGAGTAGGGTATTACTTCTATTTAGAAGGCCTGAACCTGTATAAATCCTTTTGTCTCACAACCCATCGTGCTTGGCACTTGTGTGCTATCCCCTTTTCTCATTGCCAAAATCTGGTTTCGACAAGAAGAATAAAGAAAGCCTGATTTCCATACTTCTATTTTAGTATACACTTGCTATTATACATTTACATGGCTGAGCCCCCTAACTATGCGCCCCTGGTATATCTAGAAACCACCCCTAATTGTTGAGTTCCTTACGATAATCTGTCATGGCCATCCAACCAGTTATAGATAGGAAGAAGTACATGCACCAGGAACCTTTCTTAGCCTATATACGCACGTGGAGAAATGCTCGTACTGGGCTGTCACTACCAGTGGCCTACCTCTACAATTCCGTGGCATATAGCACCACTTAATAATATTTAATAACCTAAGGACCATGCTTACAATACTAAATATTAATCTACACCTCTGCAGTTGATATAGTGCAATCATATAAATAAACATTAAGCCAATACCATTGCATATCTGCAGTAAGCTAGCCATATAATTAATACAAGGCAAGTTTAGACTAAAGTTGGTACTCAATTAATTATGCAAATACAGTAAAATACCATGACTATATAAATCAGGGTATTTAATTATTCTAGGATAAAGTCTTACAAAAGAGATATTAGCTACTAGAACCATACCCGGAATCTCCCGGAAGACTTGAAGAGCTAGAGCACTATTCCATTCCTAACTTCTTCTTGTTCTTCTTAGTGTTTGTTGGAGGTGAGGAAGAGTGCCCTTTATATAGTGGTGGAGCAAGCTTGGGAGAGTGGAGATCCAAAGCATCCAAAAGAGCATCTTCTCTCTTGAGTTGCCAAGTGTCCTCTTGTATGACGGTTTCTACCGGCAGAAATGGCCACAACCGATTTGGAAGGTCGGTATCTCCTAGCATGTGAAAATTGAGGGCCAGATGGGCTAGGCCTGGGTCGGTCGATCCCAGGGGTTGGCCGACCCATGGTTGGCCCTCCTAGCCCAGTCCTTTATCCAGGGCTATTCTTGGTGGATCCTTGGTCCAATGACATGGTGGTTGGGCCCATTTGCAGATGTTTCATTGGGTTTGTGGGCCCTTCCATCCATGTGTACGCCACGTGTATTTCCCACCATTTCTCCTCCATTTATAAGGTAATCTCCTGTATTTAAATATTTTGCCAAGTACACGTGGAACTAGATTATTTCTAAATATTTAAATATTTTCTCCCATCCTGACCACGAACCGACTTAGAGCTGCCATACATCCTGTAAGCTTCTGCACTTCCTTGAGTCTTGTTGGTGTCTTCATGTTCTCGATGGCCTTGAACTTATCAGGATTTGCTTCAATTCCTTGCCCGAAGACAACGAATCCTAGGAATTTCCCTAACGGCACTCCAAACATGCACTTCTCCAGGTTTAGTTTGAGCCGATGTCACCAGAGATTGTTGAATGTTTCCCTCAGGTCATCGATCAGCCTGTCCTTTGTCGTTGTCTTGACCACGACATCGTCGACGTATGCCTCCATGTTCTTGCCGATCTAGTCATCGAAAGCCCCATGGATCTCTCGTTGGTATGTGTTGCCTGCGTTGATTAATGCAAGGAGCATCTTGGTGTAGCAAAAACCACTAAAGGGCGTGATAAATGCAATTTTCTCCTTGTCCGCTTTGGCCATGCTAATCTGATGGTAGTCGGAGTAATCGTTGAGGAAACTTAACAACTCACAACCCGTAATTGAATCCACTAGTTGGTCAATGCGAGGATGAGGGAAGTGGTCGTCGGGACATGCCTTGTTGAGATCGGTGAAGTCTACACCCATCCTCCACTTGTCGTTGGCCTTGCGCACCATTACTGAATTAGCTTGCCACTCTGGATGGAGAACCTCTCTGATGAAGCCTGCTTTGAGAAGTTTGTCCAGTTCTTCTCGAATAGCTTCTTTTCGATCTTGTGCGAACCACTACAGTTTCTGTTTTATTGGCTTGGCATCAAGATGCACCATCAGTTTGTGCTCGATCACCTCCCTAGGGACTCCGGGCATGTCAGACGGTTGCCAAGCAAACACGTCTGCATTCTCGCAGAGGAAGGTGATGAGCAAACACGTCTGTTTTCGTGCGTTACCCTGATTTTAACTGTCTTATCATGGTTGCTGCTGGTCAACGGATGATCTTGATTGCGCCATTGGGCTCGGGTGCCTTGTTGGGTTTGCTCACTTTCTAAGGGGGTTCTATAATGGTGGGGGGCGTGGGAGTATGCTCGACCATGTCATGGCTCCTCTTGTCGCACTGTACCGCTACTTTCACATTCCTAGGATTGTGATCGTCCCTTTTGGGCCTGACATCTTTAGGATTTGGTACACGTAGTGGGACGCTGCCATGAACTTCGCCAGTGCTGTGCTTCCAAGAATAGCGTTGTAGGCCGTGCCGAACTCGGCTATGTCAGATGTGATCTGCTCTATCCAAAAGTTATTAGCCCAGCCAAACGTCACGCCTAGCTTGATCTTTCCCAGCGGCTCGAACGATGACATTGGAGTGATCCCATGGAAGGGTTGGTCGAAGGCCACGAGCTCACTTGGAAGGATGCCCATTGCATCCAGTGTGCTAGCGGAGAGAAGGTTGATAGATCTGCCGCCGTTGATGAGGACACGTGCTACTTTGATATTCCAGATGGTAGGCTCGACTACTATCGGATATTGAGCTGGCACAATCGTTGTTGTCGGATGGTCGTGTCCTAAGAATTTGATCGTGTGATCCAAACACTTCATCTTGGCTGCGACTCCTTGAGACATAGAGTAGACTTCGCATTCTACCTTCTTATATTCCCTTTTAGAGGTATATGTCGTAGAACCGCTGAAGATATGGGTACATGCAGTTCAAAACTAGGAACACAAGTTCGTTGTCATACCAGAGATCATCAGTGCTCCTCTCGACCACACGAAGTTGCTTTCCTTTTTCGAGGGCCAGCTGTTTTGTCAATGCTATCTAAAAGACCTGTCACTCCTCCAGGGTATGTGTATTGGTCTTGTGGATTGGGCACCATTGTCATACTGGTTCACCATATTGAAGGGCCGGGCGCTTTGGGAGTGGGTTCGCTTTTTCTGTGATAAGGACCTCTATCTCCGCCTTGCGTTTCCCTTTCTTTTTCTGGTTCTATTTCTTCTTCTTGGTAGAAGGCGGTGCTTCCTTGTTTTCTGGCTGCATCTCCTCGACCACCTTGCTCTTTTCGTCCTTCCTCCTGAGGGCGTCATCTGCGTGAGCGCATCAGTGAATGATCTCAAACAACTTCATGCCCGAGGTAATTCATCTTGTCACCAATTCTTAGATAGTGTACCGATCTCGGACGCCTGACTTGAACGCGCATATGACAGAAGCATCAGTGATCTCGGGGATCGTATTCTGGCATTCGTTAAAATGCCGTATATAGTCCCTTAAGGATTCACCCAGATTTTGCCTAAGGGTGTGTAGATCGTCCTCGACCGCATGTTGCTTGAAAATTCGCGACGAACTGCTGCCATAAATCTTCCCAGGAAGAAATCGAGCGAGGTGGGAGGTGTACCAGCCATGACCGAGCAGACCCCTTCAATGTTGCCGGCAAATAGTTTGCCAACACGTTGTCATCTTTGCTGGCTGCATATAGAACAGTCGAGTAGACATGCAGGAACTCCTCTGAGTCAGTACTGCTGTTATACTTTTCTACTGCTATGGGACAGAACTTGCTTGGTCATCGCGTCTCGTGCAAGGCCGGTACGAAAGCCCAACATCCGCCTCCTGGTATAAAGGATGGATGACATCCTCGTGGCCTGCGAGAACCGCCTCCTGTGGATGACGATGACGATGACGATGAAGGATCACTGTAGTCAAGGGTGCGGCCCCTTGACCTGTGGCTTTGTTCTCAGTCCCTCCTAGAGTTTTGGGATCATGAGTTCCGTCGTTGTCGGTTGTCATGATGTTGTCATCGATCTTGATCGTTTTTGTCCCGTCAGCTCGGGCGGTTCCGTCGATCTCGATTGTTGTAGCAATCTCCTTGGTTGTCATTGTCGTCCCGCCTTTCGTTTCCTCTATGAGACGCATGAGGTTGGTGGTGGTTGACATCGTCCCGATCTTGTTGCTTCTACCTACGCACATTCAAGTGATTGCGAAGATGAGGAGGGGCATGATTGACCTGCCCTCTTGGCGATGCATTTCGAGGGTTGCGGCCTGGATCCCGGCTGGGATGTAGACTGGGGGCATGCTCGATAGTGTTGACTTCTGGTACTTGGTCTCTCCCTTGAGGAGGAGGATCTCGAGATGGACCTTGTGGGTTAGATCCAGCCGCAGCCAAAAAGGCAAAGTTGAGATTGGCTACCATTGACTGTAACCTTCTGACTCAGACATCTGCTTCTGGGAAGGTAACCGAGTCAAACGGAGTTTGCTTTAGTAACGAGTTGATCATGATGAAGTGTTCGGCGAGGGTTCGAACCAGCTCCTCAGGTGGGTGCGACACATCGGGAGCAGGCGCTCTTCCCCTCAACAAACCTCACCCTTTTTAGGTACCGCCTCGACGACTCCCTCTATCACGTTTACTTCCCACAGAGAGTTGGATCCTGAAGATTCCAGGCTGTGAAGGACGGAGGGCTCACGAGGATCAATATTGATGAATCCGACCAGACGATCTAAGGTTTTCGTTACGCTTTCGTCCACCAATGCATCTCGAGATTGGTTTCGATGTTGGTGAATCGGACAGCAAGGAACATGGACCGTAGGGCTGGTGATTTTCAAGAAGATCTTGCAATCTATAAGGAGGTGACTTTTTGATTTGTGGGTCGAACACCACGCCTTGTATGGAGATGTGCGCTGGATATCTCGATCTTTGCAAGCATCGAGTTCAGCATTCACTTGTAGTATCACTCGACATTCGACCAAAGAGTGTTGAGATGTCTAGTGGATCGAACTCCAGGTGTCGTAGTTTGAAGGAGATTTCCTTGTCGGCACCTGGCCCCTAGCAGATGTCTGGGGTTTAGCCGCTTTAGGAGTTCTTTGGGGTGCTAAAGTTGTCGTATTCCTCTTCTCTGCCTGCACAGGAGGAATAGCCGATGGATAATTACTTTTAGCTATCCTCGCAGCTCGTTTTCTATCCCAGCTAGTAATGGGGAAGGCAAAAATGGAACCGCAGCAAACACAGGGAAGACCATGGATCTAACCTTGGTCCAAACGAATGCTGGCTGAGTAGGATCTCCTAGGCCAGGATGAATCTGGACATTGTTGTCGGTCAGTGTTGAACTTGAAGTTATCTCGGTGAAACCTTTAGCACCAAAGTCCCCTTTCTGGCGCGCCACTATCGACGGTGTAGATCGTGACTACGGTATTTGTAGAGTATGGGGATAGTTGGTACAAGGATCTACACGAAATGAGTTCAAGCACACAAAAGACAAGGATTATACTGGTTCAGGCCCCTCAGAAGGTAATAGCCCTACTCCAGTTTATGTGGGATTATGATGAAAACCACAGAGATTACAATAGAGAACAACTTAAACATAAAGTACCAACTAGATCCCTATTGAAAATGACTCGACGTGATCTAGGTGGCGACTGTCTTCAAGTCCTCTAGATTGCCTCTGCTATGGTGATGGCTTGCGCTATGATTCGATGATCCCGTACCCCCTACGGGGCTTTGTTTTTGTACCGTAAATTGTCTTGGTCTCCAAGTAGAACTCGAAGAGTATTTTTGGCCTACGAGATCACATAGACTGTATCTTCTCCGAATAGGACTCTAAAACACCTTCTATTCGGGATACAATCCTCCTGTTTGTTAGCCAAATTCCATAATGTTAAGGTAACCTTCGCGTATACTAAGGGTATGTTGTATCCGTATATTTCATGACCCTGAGGATAGGAGGTATGCCTTATCCATAACCCTGACACTTTTAGTGCAGAAGAAAGAGAGGGCAAAATTGCAGCAGATTTAGAAACTGTTTTCTTAGGTTCAGGTTTTGTCAAAATTGCACCTTGAATAGTTATGCTCAAAACAGCGGGTTGATGTTTAGTAAAATAATCATGAGCATCAAAACCTGTACCCTTATTGTAGCTAGTTACCTTAATTGATACAAAATCATGTTAAGTTTGTTTTTACTGCCAGAAAATCATTCCAAACAACTTTTCAAGTAAGAAACTTCACTAGTCAATTTAGCACAATTTTCATAATCAATCTTAACATTTTTTGATTGCGACATCTAGAGTAAGAATGTATTTCATCAGATTTCACAATGTTTTTCATGTACTCAACACGACCTAAGGCATCTTTTAGCTTCATCTTGTTTAGTGAACATGTTGAGCAATTTCTGGAAATCAAAACACCAGATTGTTGTTTTAACCTTTTAGCGTAAACAATATTAATCATCGAACTAGCATAAAAAGCAGTTTAAAAAACAACTCCTTCAGAGTGCGTGTATGCATGGCAACTCCAAGAGCAACAAAAGATTTTAATCTCAAATCATCAGTAGCATTAACATGTCTTATTTTTTAAATGTCAGATAATAAAAACTCACAATTATGGCAATCATGATCATCAGGAATAAGAGATTTTAATCTAGCAATTTTAGACATAAGAGATTTAGTTGTAAATTCCTATTTTTAAATCATCTTCTAACATCTTTTATTTTTGGGGCTAAAAGTCAAAATAACTTCTTCAAGAAATTCTCTTGGGGGATTACCTCATGGTCTTCACAATCTAAATTGATTCACCATGAGCCATGAAGCAAATGCCGAAGATGTTATTTCCCTTTTCATCATCTCCATCACTATCAAGATCTACATCACTTGAAGGTTCAAAAGCCGCATACACTTGATCCAACACCTTCTTGAGAGATTCATTGGATTTTTTCCCCTTGAACGAACTTCTTGGCTTGTTAACCTTGAATTTGTCTCCATTGTCATCCTTCTTGGCTCTCCCAAGCTTGGGGTAGTGCGAACGGATATGATCTAGTCCTCCACATTTGAAACACCGAACTTGACCTCCTCTTTTCCTGAACCTGACATTATTCATAGCTCGAGACAACTTGTTAATAACGAAGCCAAGTCCTCCTCATATTGCTCGAGTTGATCATCGGACGTAGAGTTGATCGTTGAGCCAATACTTTCTGCATCAAATTTGACGAACGTTGAAAATCTTGTGAAGAAAATTTGTCTCTGATCGGTGCCAGCGACCCTTGAAAAGCTAGCTCTACCAATTGGGAGTCACTTAGATTCAAACTGTAGCATCGGCTTCTGATATCTCGAAATCTTTGGATATAATATAGAACTGATTCATCCAATCATTGCCTGATGGATGTCAAATCTGATAGTTTCATCTCTTGAATGCCAGCAAAGAAGTATCTATGAAAATGTTTTTCTAGATCGGCCCAACTCCTAACAGAATTTGGTGCTAACAAAGAAAACCAGATTAAAGCCAATCCAAAGGGAGATAATGGAAACAATCTAACTTTTAAGGTGTCTATAGCTAGTGCTTCACCACACTGCGCCGAGAATTGACTAATATGCTCAACTGTAGAAGTATTCTCTTGTCATGAAAACTTTGAAAAGTCTAGTATTCTGTATTGGTTGGGCAACGGGACTTTATCAAACCAATCAGGATATGGAGGCCGATATATATAAGTTTGTTCCTTGGGCTTGAGACCAAATTGTTCCCACATGATTTTAGCAATCTTGTCGGCCCACTCCTTGTTTTTGTATCCTCCCTATTGCTGTTGCATTGGCCCTTGCGCATATTGATTCCCTTGAGGTTGATATTGATCATGCCATTCCTACCGATACTGACGTTGGTCTTGTGGTCTTTGTTGATACTGACGCATATCTTGTGGTAGTCCTTACTGATATTGATAATATTGATTTTGCTCTTCAGATAGGTGTGATGCATTCTATTCCCCCATAGTAAGATTCACCAAGGTTTCCAATAGCATCTTTGGGAATATGCATCTTACTAGGAGATACTGGATCAACCTCTTTTGTCCCATTATGAGTTGGCTCCTGAAATTTTGATTTTTTCTGTTTTAAATTGCTAGGAGATACGTTTTTAGGAAAATAAGTTGGTCCTCTAGGCTTTTCTCCACTCAAAGATCCATCAATAGCCCTTACTATCAAATTATGCAATGTATTCACCAAAACTCCAGATTGATTTATCAAGGCTCGGTTCACAGCCTCATCCACTGTATCTTGAAAAGTTTGAACAGGAATCTTCGGAGAACTTCCTTCACCGTCAATCATCAGCTTGGGAAATTTATTCTTTTGTATAGGTCCTTGACGAGGATTGTTAAAAAACCTAGACCGGTCCTTGACCTGATGGAGTGCTCGGTTCGCCGGTTGAACCACGGTTTATATGCTATAAATATTTAGTATTTCTTCTCAATGACACCATCTAATTTGGCCTAGTGGTTGGAAGCGTTGGTGTCAATCCTAGTAGCCAGGGGATCGAATCCCACGTCTTGCATTATTTTTTCTCACATAAAAGTCAAAGTTGGGCCTCATGTCTTACGGCCCATACAGAAAAATGCCATCAAGTGTCCCAGCTAGCTTGAGCCACGGCCCATACAGAAAAATGCCATCAAGTGGCCCAGCTAGCTTGAGCCGGCCGGTTCAGGGTCTTGCGGTTCAGCGAGAAAACTGCTAGTTCAGCCGGTTCGTACCGGGTCGATTGCTTGAACGATCTTTGGAGGAAACTGAGCCGGTGAGAGAGCTGTTTCTGGTTTTTTCTGGTTGAACCGCCTGCCCGATTTGGTTTTTTCTACTATGTTGCCGAGTCATGCTATATGATTCCAAACACAACTTCTGATATTCTTGAGTGACTTGTTCCAACTATGCTCTCTGCTCATCTGACAATTTGTCCATCATGATTGGAATAATTTCACCCTTATTGACTTCCTTAGACATGATGGTATGAAGATTGTTGTCCCACTAGGCGTGCCAAAAGCGTGTTGACAGAATATTTGTCGTACACACGAAGGCCTGAGAGGTTTGCTTACTCTAGTGCAGGTCCTATCAATTTTGGTTCAGGGTGTGCCAGTTAGTTTTATCCTACAACTCAAAATAATAAATAAGGAATATTAGATCAATGGGCCAATCGGCCAAAGGGCCAATACAGTTTGGTTTGCCCAAGCCAATGCCGTTGGAATTTCGGATCGATCGGCTGTAACCGATAGAATTTAGATATAAAAGAATAAAACATCATCGACCAAAACAAGGACATGATATATTTGCTAATTTCCTTAACCTAATTACAATCAATCTTAATAGATCGGACCCAACCAAGATAGTATAAGATTGAAGGTAACAGAATCAAAGTTTTAAGCAAATATACGTATCTTCGTGTATAAGCCGATGTGTTAAAGATTGAAGCCTATCAAAAACTCTATATGAAGCAAGTAAGCTAATGTTAGTTAAGGCAAGTTAAAACATAAACTACTAATAATCTATAATTATTTATCACAATCTAGATAGATCGGATCCAACTGAGATAGTATTAGATTGAAAGAAATAATTATAGAGACTAGCCGACTATATTTAACCTTGTAATCTTAGCTGGTATAGCAAACTATGTTGTGATAAGCAAATAACTCATCGGCTGGAACTCCGATTAAATAATGATTAACACCTATCAACTTAAGTAAATTTAACCAACAAATTATAATCCAAAAGATTGGACTCAACCAAGAAAGTTCAAGATTAATAACAAGCTGGCTAGATTTGAGATAGCCGATTGATGTTATTCAAAGTGATCGATATATTAGATCTAGCTAAGATAGCAAAAGTGATCTAAGAAAGAGTCGATATATCAGATAAGCAACACGTGAAAATATCAAATCAGTATATCGGGCCTAACCAAGAAAATACTAATTCCGCCAATACAAGCAAAGATGACGATACTTACTTTTTTGCCGGAGACCAAAACTCACCGAAAATAAAGAGGGTAGCAATGTGCCAAAACTAGTATTTAACTATTGTTAATTTACAAAGACCCTGGGTGTACATATTTATACCCATAGGCTAAACTAAGTCCGACTCTGATACGATCAGATCAATACAAGACTCTCTCTCTAAAACAAGGAAACTATTACAACTCCGAATCAGACATAACTCCAATCGGCTAACAAAACGAAGGAAACTATTTGAGTCCAATTGTAATGACTCCATTGGCTCAAGACTCTATCAACATATTATGGAAACTAAGATACACTTTCCTTATTTTGGATAAAACTTGTCAACAGTATCCACTAAAATCATGGCATGAACTCCATCTTTGACTCGGTCTTGACTAACGGAAATTGACAAATTTCACCATTAAGACGAAGAGAGAACTTAATTGATGAGGGTGAGTCTTTGGCCATGGTGACTGTAGGAAGTCTTCTTTCAACTCTGTCAATTAGAGGGGCATATTTAACAATTCTCAGCTTTTCTGTTCCAACCAGAAGACCCAAATAAGTGAAAGGCATTGCACCAATATTGCATCCAGAAGTGTCAGCAAGGTTTTCCAATTTTTCTTCATTGGCATGAATTGGCATCATACAAGATTTATGGAAATTTATTCCCAAACCAGTAGACTGGGCAAATGACTGGAGAATACTTTTGAGACAAAAAAGTTATTTTTGATAGGCTTTTAGAATCGCAGCATAATTAGTATAAACAATGACCTTAGCTCCTGCTAAGTAAGAACTGAATTTATCAACTACAAAAACAACGGCTAGAAGCCCCTTGTCAATTGTGGCATAATTTAACTGAGCTCCTATCAACATTTTACTAGCCTATGCGATGGCATGATTTTTCTTATCTGTAGTTTGGCCTAGAATGGCCCTTATAGCATAATCAATATCATCACACATGATTTCAAAATGGTAGCGATTAATCAGGGGGTTGGACGATGGGTGCTAAAACGAATGCTTCTTTTAGAATGTTAAAATATTTTAAGCAATCATCATCAAAGTTAAAGTGAGCATCCTTAGCTAGCAGGCTAGTTAGGGGTGTAGCGACTAAAGAGAAATCTTTAATGAACCAATGGTAGAACCCCGCATGACCCATGAACGTACGGATTCCGTTAACGTTGGTGGGAGGTGAAAGCAGTTGAATTACTTCTATTTTGGCTCTATCCACCTCCACTCCCCTTTCGAAGACTCGGTGCCCTAGGACTATGTCTTCACGGACAATGAAGTAACATTTTTTCCAATTAAGTACTATGTCCTTATCTTTTCCATAGACGGAGAAGTCGTCAATGAAGACTTCCATGATTTCCTCAATCATCTCATCCTCGGAATTTCTATCCAAAATTTCAAATGCTTACATGTGTGTAAAACCCTCGAACAGGAATTAGCCGATCCACACAATAACAAAGTGATAAAAGGGTTTAAGTCTTATCTAATTACTAAGCAAATATAAAGTTATTATAGAGGTAGATAGTTTCTCTCGAATCAATAAACATCTAAGTAGCAGAAAAAAAGAAAACTAGTGTAGGTGACTTGACTCCACAAGCAAATTGAGCAGGACTCAGCTTAATCCTCGAGATCATCACCTTCAGTATAGAATGTCTCCTTTAATAATAAATTACAAGGTGAGTACATGGGATACTCAAAAAGAAATGTAGCAAATTTGCAAATGCACAGGATAATACAAAGAATAGCATAATGGGCTTATTTGTATAAACTGTATTTAACAAACTTTATAGAGTACTAAAAACAGTTGAATAATTAATCACTATTAAACTAACACTATACAATATACCAAGGTTGTATGGGCCCAAACCACTCCATACCAAAATTATCCAATTACCATGAAGTCCGTAATGCGACGATTTTCGTTTGGGATTAGAATCGTTAAATAATGCATTTCTAGAAATTATATTAAAATTTTAAGAAATTTATCTAGTGAATTAAATGTGGAAAATAAAATTTCTTTTAAAAATCATGGCTGGGAGTATTTTTGTAATATTCTCCATGCCCTAAAATACTCTCTGAAATTTCACCAATTATTAAAATGGAAAAAAAATTAAAACTCCCTCTTTTGCTTTGGGCCAATTCCGGCCTAAAAGTCTGGTTTCCCCTCCCTTGGCCTCGGCCTGTTTTCTCTCCCATCGGGCCGGCCTCTTTCCCTCAGCTCGCTCGCCCCTTCTTTCCTACAAAGTCCACATCATGTCCTTCTCCTTTCTAATGCATCTGATAGTTGGGGCCCACCTGTCGGGCCCATCTCCTTCCTCCAGTCGGGTGAGCCAGAACCACCGCCACCCCATGTGTCATGTCCGAAAATTCACTAGTAATTTTCAAACTAATTTGCACATACAATCCTCGTCCAGGAATCAACAGAGGTACACAAATTGACAATTTAATATACAGAATCATCAATAATAACGTTACATACTTACAAAAGAAAAAAAAACAGCAGCGGAGAAATGATCTAGCGATGGCTTCAACTCCACTCCCACAGGCATCTCATCTGGGGTATAAGCCAAACATCTTTTCCTTTGAAACTTTCTTCAACTGAGGTTGATTGATTATTGCAAGGGTGAGTACATGAAATATTGTCACACCCTGAAGTTCTCCGAAATCGTAAAAATTGAATTTGATAATTTATCTGAAAAATTGTTTAATCAATCTGGAGAAAAGTCCAATTAAGAAATGCATTAAAGAAGTGGAAATGGCAGGGTGGAATTTTTCTTGAGTTCCCCATGTCAAAATACATTAACTGGATTTTTAGTGGATTTCTGAGCGTGACAAATACTCAACAAGCCACAGGGCAAGTATGCAAGTGCTCAGGGATAACAAAGGATGGCAATAATAGGGTTCATTTGCAAAGGCAGCATTTAGGAAATATTTGAGAGTAGTAAAACAACTGAGTAATTAAATAACAACATTACCAATCACTGAACAGCACACCAATGCTGCACAGGCCCAACCATCTCTGGACAACCAATCCTGGTTGCGCAGAACTATCTCCATAACAAGAGCTAACAAGTTATCATCACCAGATTATTATCATTAATGAGTAGTGTGTGACTAAGCATGAAAAACATTGCTAGGCTCGCCCATGACCGCAGCCACGACTATTCGAATAGTTTTACTCTAGCCAGAAGTGTAAAAATTTACCCACAAGACACAACATGTTGCCATGCACCTCAATACCACCACGGTACCTTGGAAAGGAGCTGTGACAAGACCCTTCGCATAATACGCACAACAGAATGACACCCACTAAGCATCTGTCTGTGGTAGGGATGACCAGTTACCTAGACAGGAAGACTACTCAATGCCCAAAACAACTGTGGACTTAGTTGTCTGCCACGATAAAATTACAATGACATATCATGGTGTCTCCTTCTGAACGTATTATACTCCAGATCCAGCCAGTACCCACGTTGGCTTGTGGTTAGTACGGTGAATGTTTCATAACAGTAGCTCATGAACCTGTCCTTAATTGTCATGAGCACGACCAACAGAACCAGGTGCTCACAACCCACAATTAATCAAGTTTTAGTTGACAAGTTAATTAATTAACCAATCACGACCAATCGTCGTGAGCTACCAATAATTAATCATCATTAATCAGGAATGAATCATTAGTTATTCCGACAAAAATAAAATGATACTAGAGTTTCTAAGCATGGCTAAGCAATTATAACTATTTTCTAGTTGATCCAATATATATAAAGTCCAACTAATCAAATTATAATCCAAGGTATCAAGGAATATGGTAAGCCATAGACTTCTGCATCAAGGCTTGGGCCGTTGAAGGAAGGAGGCAAAACAGACTTTGGAAGGAAGGGAGCAGTCTGATAGCAGAGAGAGAGAGAGGGATGAGAATTTGACTTGTCCAGATTCAGCCCAAACCTGGAAGGAGACTTTTAATTGGTTTTCCGTTTAAATTAATCATTGAAATGATCTATGAATTTTTAAAAATACTTCTAATGCTCAAATAATTCCAAGAAAATGCTAAAAATACTTGGACACTCAAAGTATTTAGGAAAATAATCACCAGATCATTTAATGATTAATTTATTATTTACATATTTACTGAAAAGTTCTTTGTATTATTAAAATTAGTAATTGAGCTTTGACAAATCTGAGAAAATTCCAGAGAGTATAATTAATCAGGGGAATTTAATAAAAATTAAATCCAGCCATGTTTTATTTAGGAAATTTTATTTCCCACATCAACTTCACTTGTAAATTAATGAACATTTAATATAAATTCTAGAAATAATTTATAAATATCTGAAACAAAAATCAGGGTGACACCATGTCGCCACCGTCCTCGTGCCTTTCCGCCTCCTTCACACATGCGTGGGATGCGGTTGCAACCCACCTCCATCTCCCGCCCACTCCCCACTTTCCCCCAAAAAATCAGGCCACATCGCAGCATCTCGCGTCCCTCTCTCTTCCCCCACGCCCAACAGCCATTGCTACCACCCATTGCATCGCCCCGACCACGATCCTGCTTCCCTAAGGCTTTAAATAGCATCCCCATCTTCCCCTCTCCATTTTCCCCAATTTTCTCAAACCCGTCGGTGCCCTCGAACCACCTCCCCACCGAGCCACTCTAGCATCGTTGTCCGCCACCATCTCCAGTCTCTCGGTGCCACCGCCTTAGTCAATGCCGAGCCACACCTATGCCACCTCTAGCTTTGTTGGCTTCTTAGGGAGCCTGACCACTACTCTACCTTCACAAATCGTCACCCAAGCGTTGTTTTCCCCATGCACCCGAGTTCCGTTGTTGTCCCGCCGCTGGCTATTGGAATGTCGTCGGCCGCTCCTACTCCTCCCACGGCTTTGACCACGACAGCTAGCCTTATCGCCACTTTTTCCTCACCAACCATCGTCGGAACCCATTCGGCACCGTGACCGGTGACCTCCACCGCAAGCCCGGTCTCCGGCCACTTTTCCCGCCATGTTTAGCCACCCCACACTCCGCTAACCACCGATCCTTCCTCCCTAGGTCCAACGGAGCCTTGGCCATCCCTCCGCCTTCGCTGGACATCGTCGAACCACTGTCCACGTCGCCTTCCCATGGAGCCCACTGCCGATCCCTCGTTGTCAACTGCATTCCTATGATATCCTGGACCAATTTGGATATGGCCTATGTGGCCCATAAGAGCTTTGTGCGCATGTTTAGTCCCACCTTGTTTATTTAGCAATAGTGGAACCAACTTATACAGGCTTATGCCTCCAACCATATCACACCAGGGTTAACCCTTTTACACGAAGCAAAGACAAAAGTGTAAGTGGGATGCTACGTGTAAGTGGGCTCAACCGTCAAAAAGGCTGGGCTATGCGGTTCTGGAGGGCAGGCTTTTACGAATGTTATCAAAGTCGACCCTCGCGATTGCACGTACGGGTCAGTTCGTGGGCATATGGCGCGTGGTGCATGTGGGCATTATGTGAGGCACATGGCATGGCATATGGTGCCGACACTGGACATACGGATGTGCACTAAGAGGGGGCGTGTTCCTAGACATTTGCATAAAAGCCTAGGTGGCTATACGAGGAAGTTGGACCGATGGGGACGTCGGGTCCATCGAGGGGAGGAGGAAGGGTGTGACATCCTGGCCCAATTTCGATATGGCCTATGTGGCCCAAAAAAGCTATGTGCACATGTTTAGTACCACCTTGCTAGTTTAGAAATGGTGGAACCAACTTATAAGGGCGTATCCCTCTAACCATATCACTCCCGAGTAAACCCTTTACACAACACGAGGTCGAAAGTGTAAGTGGGTGGTATGTGTAAGTGGGCCTGCGCCCTATCTTGCACACGGTGTGAACGACCTCCCCCTCCTCTCCCCTTGGCCTTCATCCGTGCGCCCTATCGTGTCGCTACCACCGCCGCTTGTCCCCAGTGGTTGTTTGGCCCCGGGCGCTGCCGCTGTCCGCTGGGCCCAGTCGACGAGTCGACCTCCATTGCCTGTGGCTGCCCAATCCACCTCCGGTTTGAGCTGGGCCGTCCACGTTGCGGTGCTCCATTGGCACGCCGGTTCACCACGGCCGCCACGTGGTGCGCTCGCGCTCGTGCCTCCCCTCTCGCTTACTTGTGGGGCCCGCATGTCAGCCGCTCGGCCCTTTCTCCCCGAGGGCTGACATCATAATCCTTTGATTTCCTTTAAGAAGATAATTAATAATATGTCATATATCGAATTAATTTCTGAAAATCTATTTAAATGGCTCAAAATTCTAAAATTCATAACTAATTCATATGAACTCCAAATTGAGCCATTCAACTTGCAAAATTCATCTAAAATTAAGCTCTACATGTTTGTTTACTTTTTATGTAGTGTTTACTTGGTTTTTATGAGGGGTTTTTCTCATTTTGCGTGCCAACGTGTAGATTCCACCATTTCAGAAGATTGCATTAACGAGGAAAGGATTTGGAAGATTAATTGAAGAAGCATGGAAAGTCTCACATTCCTCCTTGATCATATTGAACCTACTTTATAAATTGTTTTACCATTTACAAATAAAATGCATGTTTTCTAATTACATGGGAATAGGGATTACCTATTTGTTTCCTTGCGCCATTTACATGATATCCATCCTTTGTCAAATTTGGGTGATAATTTAACTAGCTTACGTCACTTATGCTGGCCTCGCAATAATTATGATATGCTTAGCCATGCTTAATTACTACTAGCTCACATAATGGAATAATCACATTATCTACTTTGATCATGGTTTGTATCTTGGTGAGCTTCAAGCTCGAGATATTTAACCATGGTCTAATGTTCGTAATTACTCAAATAAAATATGGCTTAATGGTGGGATGTGAGTACCCATAACAACTAAGGTTCGGTTTGCGAGAAACCTTAGAAGATTTACTGTGCTTAGCACAACCAAGGGTGTGCAACTACTAGACTTGTAATATAGCAAGGGTGGGCGTGAGGGAGTTGGGTCGACCTTGGCTTGCAGGTTGATCGGCTGCTGGATTCATAGTTGTGCACAGGGGGGCTGCCCACTCCAGTTTAGGGGTGAGGGTGTGTCACTCCCGAAAAATACCATTCCCAAACACTAGTGTTTTAATCCCCGTCCCAGGAAAAGCGGGCTACACCACAACATACTTGATACAAATGACACATCTTTATTAATTATCACGATATAATTTACATTACTACAAAGGCACAATAGGCCTGACAAGAAAAGAAAAACAACAGCGGACTAGCAGGCCTACGGATCCATCTTCACAGGCTCTCAACTGGGGTATAAGTCAGGACTCCATCTAAGACTTCTTTTTCAAAAAGCTTCTCTGATTGGAGAGGGAAAGATTGAGCTAGAATGAGTACAACCACCATACTCAGCAAGCCATGCCGGAAAATGAATTATAATTCAAAGGGGAACAAAGAGTTGGCATAATAGGGTTTATTTTTGCGTAGAGCCAAAGTTGCAATATTTTAATGTTTGTAAAACATAGTTTAAACTCTATCCTGTTTCTAAGGAATATTATCACAATTGTGAACCCACGCATACGGGCCTTAAACCCAAGTTAACCACCTATCCAAAGTGCCATGAATTCCATCCGTTACAACGAAGAAAAACAGTAACTTGGGTACATTGCTAGGCCTGCACTAAACCGAGGGCATGACTATTCAAATAGTTTTACTTTGATCAGTGGTGTACATCTTTACCCACAAGACACAATACTTGACTTCATATCAGCCATGCATCACGATACCTGGAAGGTACCCCAAAAGTCAAGATCATGACAAGACTATCCACCTAGATCTACCCAAAACAAAGGACCCGCTACGGTTTGGCCGCCTAACGATCGCCGACAACATAAAGGTTGCCGGATCCCCCTGGATGAGACATGTGTAGGATCGACACGTCGATTAGAGGGGGGTGAATAGGCGATATTAAAAATAAATGTCACCTAATCAAAACTAACCTAAGTTGCTTGGCTTGGTGAGGGATAAACTAACTAAGCAACTAGATTATGTTTGGAATCCTACGGTGATAGGGGCTCAAGTATGTCTCTATGAAAGTAAATTGCAAAAATGTAAATGCAATAAGTAAATGAGACAAAAGACAAGAAATTTTTCACCCGACGTTTGGAAACTCGCCAATTTCCTATGTCCCCGTTGAGGCAAGCCCAACTTCACTACTCAAACCACGAAGCCATCGAACCCCTTCATCAAGAGATGAGCAAGGTGGCAGTCGGGCTCGAAATGGACTACCCATGCCTCGATCACAAGGGTAGTTCTTCCTTCACTCCGAAGGTGGTGAACTCCACACCACTCACAACTAACATTGGGCCTCCTCCACAGTCTCCTCGGAGAGGTCATCGGGCAACTCCTCCAAACCGTCTAAAAGGCGGGAACCTCAAGAATAACAAGTAATAACCCGACTTGGAGATGATCAAGTGCCACACTAGCTCTAACAAGTAAGCAATGCACTTGTATTGGCTCAATCAACCCTTTGTCGATATTATACTTAGCACCACTTTTTTGTATTTTGTTCTCCTCGACTGCCGACTTCAAGTAAGTTGTCTTCTTGAGTTGTCAGTCGGGGGTTATCAGTATTGGTAAAGTATGAAGTATTTTTTAAAATCAACTTGTTCATGTTTGGTTTATCATTGTTTTTTGTTATAATTTGAGTCAAGTTTTTGATGACTTAATCAAGTTTTAGGCTTGGTGACACTCAGACGGATAGTTTTAAGAAATTAAAAGCAAGATTCAAATCAGAGAGTAAGCATAAATAAACTGATAAGTTTACAAGTTGGGTGGCAAAAGTTTTTTACATCAGATATTTATCCTTGGAAGTTTTCTACTATGGCAAAAGCTTGTTCATTTGAAGTGCCGTCAGCAAAGCCATCTCCAATAGAGTTTATATCCACTCAGGGATACAAGGATTTTGTCATTGCCAGAGCTTGACTTGCGCTCATAGTAGCTGCATCATCAATGTTATCCAGATATCGTTTGGGAGCTGTCCTAAGTTTGGTGAATATTTCAGGAGGATCTTCCGTACTTGATCCTAGTCCGTTATGGAAGATTGCGTTCAAAATTGGTGTGGCTGCATTGGCAATGTCATCTCTGACGTTCTCAACTCTTTGGATTCTTTCAACGAATTAAGCACGGGATTTTATCTTGTTGGCTGCAAGATTGTAAATATTTAAGGCATATCAATAACATGGATGAACTGAATTAAGAATCTGAGTTCGACGAGATTACCTTCAAGTTCAGCTATGGCTTTGGTTTTATCTGTCTCCAGCTTGGAATTTTCGTTCGTTGCTTTCTTCAATTGGGGTTTTAAGTGACTCTATCTCAGTTAAGTGAGCTGATACATGAAGACACTGTGTTAACAGTGATAAATTGATTAACTGGGAATAAATGAGTTGGTTTTTCTCACCCCAATTGAACCGCAAAGCTCCATGTTTTTTTCTCGCTGCTTGCTGATTTCTTCTTGCAGGATGGTCTCCCTTGCTATGGTTTCCTCCTTGGCCTCTTTGAGTTCTTGTTGGATGTTCTCTAAGGAATTCACATGAGGTACAAGCTTCTCTAAGGTGTCAGACTTAGCTTTGGATCGGCGATATATTCTCTGCATCACAAGAGACAAGTTAGTTGCTTACATATAGAGCAACAATTGAAGGATGGGATGTTTTTCTTACATTCATCAGTTGGGTGGCTTCGTTGAGGCTGGCTACAAGCAAATCTCGTTCTTTAGCTTCTTTTTGCTTGTTCAATATGATGCCTTGTTTTTTGCCTTCGGCATCACGCCATTTGTTCTTAACTGGTGGCAATGAATCTTCGGTTGATTTTAGTCGGAGGATTTCTTCATCTTCTCCAATCATTGGTTCTGAGCGAAATAAGGTTGATAGAATTCAAGAAGTGCATCCAAGACGAATATTTAATAGTTGGGTGACTCACCTGTGATTATTTCTGGACGACTGCGGGGAAGGCCTTGATCATTTTGGTCTTCGTCAGGAATTGGATTATCTTGGTTTCCTTGAGCAGCGGCGTTTTCATTTGTTTGATCCTTATTAGTATCTTCGATGGTTGATGATGGATCTTCAACTAGTTCTCCCTGGTTGATCAGAGCCTGGTTCTCCTCATTCGATTGGTGTTTAGTCGGGAGTCCTTGTCTTGGTGTTTGTCCGGAAGAACCCGACTGGTTTCTAGTCGAGGGATCCTGACTGACAGTTAGGGGCTCCTGGCTAGGAGTTATATCACTCGGGGGTAGGTTTTGGGTCCCTTGTTCTGCAGTTTCTTGGTTTCCTAGCCCCGGCTGGAGTTGGTGTTTCAGTCTGGCCGGTGGGATCGATATCTTGAGGTTTTCTATAGAAGACGATGCATGGGGTTTAGAATGAAATTAAATGAGTTTTCAACAATAAGACAACACAAGTCATGTGAAGGATACCTGTTGGATTTATTGATCTTTGGAGCCGATTTGGTACATGGTCTAGGCGAGCTGGCATTGACTTTCGGAGTCTGGATTTCTTCAGTTTCTTCATCTGAGTCATCGATGATTAATTTTCTCTGTTTGCTCGCGTGCTTGTTGTATTCTTCGACTGCAGTCCTCTTGCTCTTCACTAGCGGTTTGATTTTTGGTCCACCAGTCGGTTTCTTACTAGTCGGTTGTGCTGGAGGTACGTCGTGGTACACTTTATATGGTTGAGAGACAGTCAGGGCATTTGCCTGCAAAAGATATTCTTTTTAAAAGACGTTGACAAACATGGCAAGACAGACTACTATTCAAAAAGAGTTGTAGGGTATGCGTACTGAAGGAGGTGGACGAAGGATGCTATAAGGTAGGACTGGCAGTTTGTTGTTATAGTCTAGTACGATCCCGGTGAAGAAGATTTTGTAGATACGTGCACACAAGACTTGGAAGTCTAGTGATTCACGGTCCTCCCGATTGGGATCACTTTGCCCTTTGTATTCAAAGGCCGGTCTGGATCTCCCTTTGATAGGCGCCAGTCGGGATTTGATAAAGTGTTAGGTAATCTGCTCCCCTTGGAGTCCTTTGTTTTTCATTTCAAGGATCTTCGCCAGAAGATTGTTGGCTTCGAGCCAGTTTTGGCCCTCAGGAAGGTATTCCAGTTAGCTCGATGGATTGGTGGAAGGCCGATAAAGTTGAGCAAGCTGGGAGCAGGGTTGGAGATATAGAACCAGTTTGCGTGCCAGCCCTTGTTGGAGGTTTTCAAACAAAGGGGGAAGTAATCTCAGCAGAGAGTCCCGCTTCACCGACAACACAGGTGTTATCTTTGGTTGGATGGGTTTTGAGAGAGAACATGCGGCAGAAAAGGTCGAAGTGGGGATGGATTCCAAGGATTTAAGTCATTTAGCCTCAAATCGGCTAGGAGCTCATAATCTGTGAAACTTACATAAGGAAACCATACCCTTGCGGCTTTGGGAAATTCGTCATAGAATTGATCAAACCACTCTTGAAAAGTTTCAGCCGATGGCCCTGATCCAGGATAAGTTGATGTTGCCTTGCCAAAGGACATGCATCAGCGTGTGCTAGCTTCCTCATCGTCTGAGTAGTCAAATGGAAAGCTTGAATACAAGGGGCTCCTTTCGGCAAGATTGAGGGTATACAGGTTCAACCAGAGCTGCAAAAACCACCAAGGTCCTCCATAGCCGACAGAAGACCCAGAGAAAAGCTTGGATGTTGATTGGCTTAAAGTTCGATACACGGCTCCAAGTAAAAACTCGCTTAAGGGGACGGATTTCTTTGATACCAATGTTTGAGCTAGGTGCTGCATGTTTGCTGTTGGGCCACAGGTTGATCCATAATTCCAGCCAGATGTTGAGAAAAGCTATATGTTCCCTATTTGTTACTGGGCCAGTGCCGATGTGCTTAGAGATATATCCTCACCAACCACCCATGTTTTTCGTTGATAGCTTATGTTCACATTTGATCTTGATGGAGAAGGGGTTGGCCGATGAAGCAATGTCTAGACTAGTAAGCATCTTGATGTCTAACAAAGTGGGTGTCATCAGACCTTGACCAAACAGAAAGGCATTAAGGGTGTCAGACCAGAAGTAAGCTGCCGATGATAAGATGGGCTCATCCTGCTTCATATTGGCTAAGGACAGGGCTAAGCACTGGGCTATGTCTATTTCTTCCCACATTGATTGATTGGAAGCTGATATTCTTTTGTACCAGGTTCTCCATCCGTCCAAGCTAGAAGGCCATGATCTAAATACGGTTTGCTAGTCGGCAAAGTTAGGCTTGATTTGTTTATATGGGATTCTATTAGTTTTAGCATTGATAAGGTAATAGGGGTCCACATCGCCCATCGGCTCAAGGAAATAGTGAGTTGGTTCTTTCAAGACAGGAATTGTGATTTGGTCTCTTAAGTGCTACAATTGAAGAAAAACAGGGAAGAATCAAAGGTTTGCCGCAAAAAGGGGATCTAAGAGCGGAATTCAACCTAGAACAGGGGCGGCAAGCAAGAGAAGTCGATGAGAGCTTGAGGGGCTAAGAATGCATACCAGGGGGACGTCGGTGATGGTTGCCATTGAAGCTTGAGGAAGACAATCGCTGGATGTCGACGGAGATCGTCGTGGAAAACCTATGTCGTCGAGGAGGTCGCCGGAGAAGAGAGAGGAAGCTTGAGCAGCTTGGGCTGTTTAAGCGGCGGTGAAAAAGTTAACACGTGAGGATTAAAACTGAAACCGTTGGTATTTATTACGCAAGGCTTATAATGGTCATAATACAGAAACCATAGCTTTTTGTGGATCTAAGAGATAATTCCGCACCATATCAATTTATACTCCGGAATTGGGGGGCATGTGTTAACAGCAAAATTTGGTAAAGATATGCTAGTCATCGAGATTGGATTCGAGGCGGATTTGAAGGAATAAAGGAGTTTTCCAAAACAGACAGTGCATCAGCTGGGACTATATCGGCCGATATGGGATCGGACTCAACGGCCGATATGAGTGTTCTGAATCGGACTTGGTTGAGCCGATACGAGTAGCCTGGGTTCACATTGAGTTCAGAGAAGGGCTTGAAGATATTGCCAACTAGGAATTGAGTCCGAATAAGGCAATTGTATTTATTAATTAGGAGTAAGAGTTAGTTTCCTTTTTATAATATTGTGGTAAGAGTCCACCTAGGACTTGTTTGTTTAGTAAAGTTGTAAATAGTGTCTGGCAAGGACAAGGTTTGTATGTACGGGTATAAATATAAGCCTGAGGTCTATGTAAAAAACAACAAGATTTCAATGCAACACTTTCGGCGCATCGCCACAATTTCTTTTCATTTTCTCGACTAGTTCGTGCTTCGAGTTTGTCAGCTGGAGGTATGGCTTGTTAATTTACCACATAACTTAGTCAATCTAAGTCGATGGCTAATTTAGCCGTATCGGCTGAACCTCGCACAAGGTTTTGTCGGTATCGGCTAAATTAGTTTATTAGCCTAGATTGGCATAAGGTATCTACCACCCTGAAAAACATGCAAAGGCTTGATTGTTTAGATATCATGCATCTTTTACACTTTGTGCTGCATCAGCCTTAGTCCTAATTAGAACCATGATCTTTAGCTTGCCTTTCGCTTGTAATAGGGGTAGCATTGGGGTTTCAGCCAATCTTATCTGATTTGACTGTCTAGCTTTGTTTAAATTCTTTTAATCATACTTTTCATGTTATATCTGCCCCTTATACAAGGATCTCACTTTGGCTAAATATATCAAGCTTGCCTCGATATATTTATTTAGATTGATATTCTTGTATAAGGCTGTATCGGAGTATTAGCTGATGCATTATCTATTTTAGCCTATTTACGACTTCATCCGCTAGTATCTAATCTTTGTCTATAGATTATATATTCACAGCCGATGGAGCGTGATTAGGGTTTGCTTAATTTTGTTTACCTTACACCTTACAGCCGATTCAGTCAGATTGCATCGGCTAGATCCATACGGTATGTCATCGGCTTATCGGCCGATCGGCTATCGTATATTTAACTGTTTTATTGTATATCTTGTTGGTTGCAAGATCAAACCAACTAGCACGCCCTGAATCCATTTGTCTAAGTTTTGGACCTGCACTGGAGTGAAGCAAATCTCCCAGGCCATTGTGTTTTGCATCAACAACACTCGAAGAGCAATGGCGAAGTTGGACGTGCCAATGGGATGATTCTCCAAGGAGTTAAAGCTCGTGTTTTGATAGACTACGACCTTATGCTAGTCGGCGGGTTGAAGAATTGCCTTCGGTCCTTTGGTCATTACGGACTATGCCAATCGAGCAACAGATCAATCTCCTTTTTCTTGGTATATGGAGCCGAAGCTATGCTACCGAGTTAGATGGAATTTGAATCCCTTTGTGTACGAATTTAGATGAAGATAAAAGTGATGAAGATCGAGCAAAAGACTTAAATCGACTGGAAGAAGCTCGTGACATTGCTCTTATTCAATCGACAAAATATCTTCAAGGACTACGGCGATATCATAATTGTATTGTTCGCTCCAAGGCGTTCATTGTTGGAGATTTGGCCCTGCGGAAGATTCAAACAACTAAGGATAGACATAAGTTGTCTCCCCTATGGGACGGGCCGTTTGTTATATCAGAAGTGACTCACCTAGGAGCTTGTTGGTTGAAGCGTGAAGATGGATCACCAGTCGAGAATTCCTAGAACATCTAACATCCACATCGTTTTTATACCTAGAGTTATCTTTTTGTATCTTTTTCTTTCGATTGTCTACGTCAAGTGTTTTACCTTCTTGAGTAGCCAGTCAGGGGCTATCTATAATAATGCAGAATTCTTCTATTTCATGCTCAGAAATTAATTTGGTTTATCATTGATTTCCTTTGGCTATGAGATGTTGATAAGTATTGCAAAATTTTGTGAAGACTTGGCTAAGTTTTAGTCTTACCATGGTTGGACAATTTTTTTTGCTATATATACAAATCATAGTTAGAACAATATCATGCATAAGTCGGACATTCACAATTATTAGTTATATTACAAGTGGGAGCCTAATTCTGGAATTCTTCTATTACATCCTTGGCTATCTTTCGTGTGGGTTCTGTTGCTTCATTAATGAATTCAAGTGCTTACTCTTCGATAGTGCCATCTCCATCTCCGACTGCACTGATATCCACCTGGGAATATAGTGACGTTGTCATGGCTAGGGCTTGGCTAGCTCCCATGGTTTGTGCTTCGGCGATGCTCTTATAATATTTATCGGGAGCACTCCTAAGCTTATCGAAAATCTCGGTGGCATCTTGTGAGTTAGAGCCGAGACCGTTTTGGAAGTTGTCATTGAACACAGGAGCTGCAGCGTTGGTGATATCGTCTCGTACTGATTCTGCCCTCTCGATTCGCAAGGTGAAGACTTCAAACTGAGCTTGGGTTTTTGCTTTGTGAACTAAAGTAATACAGGTTAAGACAGATAACATTTTTCAAGTACTCTTCAAAGTTTAAGGACAAGGAGTAAGCTTTTACCTTCTAGCTCAGTTATGGCATTATCTTTGTCTTCTTGGAGCATGGAGTTGGTTTCCTCTGCTTTCTTCAGTTGGGCCTTCAGGATCTTAATCTGTGATATATGGGCTGGGATATACAAACTTAAATTAATGTTTGAAAGACGGGATTTGCTGAAGATTTGTGGAGTTATTGACTTACCACTGACTGATCCTTGGTATTCAAAGTTTATATCCCGGAGTTGGCTTATCTCATTCCTCATTTGCTGTTCTTTAGCCTTGGCGGCTTCTTTAGCTTCCTTGAGCTCTTGTCTAACCGATTCCAAGGTATCAAGGTGAGGCATCAGTTTCCCCAAGGTCTCTGATTTAGTTTGAGATTGCCGGTAAATTCTCTACAAACACAATCAAGGTGATGGCTGGTGTACAACAAAATACCAATTGTATGGGGTAAATTTTTACTTACATTCAGCAATTTGGTGGACTCTGTGAGTTTTTTCACCAACAAATCACGTTCTTCGGCTTCTTTTGGCTTATTCAAGATAACTTCCTGAGCCCGGCCTTCGGAGTCGCACCATTGGATCTTGACTAGAGGAAGAGAATCTTTGGCTAATTTAATGTGTAGAATTTCCTCATCCTCTCCAATCATAGGTTTTGACAGAGTTATTAACAAAAATTAGAAGTGAGAAAAGAATCGAAGAGCAGAGTTATAATAAACGTACCAGTTATGATATCTGGCTGCTTGTGAGGGGATCTTGGACTTTATCTGGTTGGTTTGAGTCTATAGTAGCACGAGGAGCGGAATCGGCCTGTTCTTCTCCTTCATTCTGAGTGGTTTGATCCCCAACCAGGTGCTCTTGATCATCTCTTGTTTCCATGGCACCTGTTGAGTGATCTTCAGTTGAGGGCTCTTGGTTGCTGGCAGATTTCTCTTGACCCGACTGCATAAGCAGTTGAGTTGTCAGTTGTACCCGAGGCCTTCTGTATGAGGCTGCGCAGTTTCTTGTCCTGAAGGTTCACGACGTTGTGGTGGAGTATCAGAACAACTGGTTGGGTCAATATCATGGGGTTTCCTGCAAATTTGAAGATATAATACGCATTCAATGGCGGATCAGATCAAGTGTCAATGTGGGCCGAAATTTGCAATAAGGAGCTATGTGGTGCATTTGTTACCTCGATGACATTCTGAATTTCGGTATTACCTTTTTGGGTCGGGGCGCTGCACGGGTTGCATGACTGCTTGGCGCCTGGACTTCGTCATCATCTTCATCCGAGAAGCTGAGGACCAATTTCATTTTCTTCTCGGCCTATTAAGTTTCAAGCCCAGTGGCTGCTGTCTTGCCCCTTTGCTGCGGCTTGATAGTTGGCCCTCCGACTGGGTGGCTGCTTCTTCGAGGATATCGGCGTATGGCAGGAAGTGGATTTGAGACAAGAAGAGCATTTTCCTATTTCATGGGATGGAGTCCACAATTATTTATACACAAGTTAAGTTAAACAAGTGAATATCAAGAAGGTTTGGAAATTCTTACTGGAGGAGGTGGTCCGTGAAGGCTAGAAGTGAAAACGGACCGGATAATATCTGATCTGATCCGCTCCGAATCAGTCCGCAACAAGGATATGGTGTGGGTTTTTAGAAATCCGACGTATATGGATGCGGATGCGGATTCGGATGTGGATGTGGTATCTCCAAAATCCGATCAGCCGTTTGTCGGATAATCCGAAACTATTTACCCATGTAACCACTCTATATGTTTCATATAACATGAGGCCGGCCCATCCAATGTCCTAATTTATCAATTAACCTAGACTCCTTAGTTTGAGGCTTTCATCCACTTAGCTATGTTTTTATATTATGGACATCATATATTTATGTTGTTTAGCACTTAAGTATATAATTATTTTGATGGATCATTTATTGACTATTGTATTGTCCTCCTATGCATTGCTAACTCGATGTTGTATTGATTGCATATACACGTAACATCCGACAAATTTTATCTGTTTTCAAACCGAGTCCACACCGACTCTGCACTGTTTCTGACATCCGAAATAATCCGCTCCGCATTCGCATCTGCACACCATCTGTATCCGCTCCGAATCCAGTTAAAAAATATGGTTTAGGATATGGTATGACAACTATCTGTCCGAATCCGCTCCGCTTTCACCCCTTGTGAAGGCTAAACAGCGTGACTGGAAACTTGTGGGAGTAGTCGACAACTATCCCAGATGAGAAGACCTTATACATCCTCGACCATATGGTTTTGAAATCAAGTGACTCGGGATCTTAATGGTTAGGGTTGGTCTGGCCTTCATATTCAAACGTTGGTTTGGATCTTTCTTTGATAGGAGCCAGTCAGCATTTGAGGAAATACTGAGTGACTTGTTCCCCTAGTAAGCCATTTTGTTTCAACTCAAAGATTTTTTATAACAAGGCATTGGCCTCCATAAAATCATGGCCATCAGGCTAGGAATTCTAGCTGGCTTGATGGACGGGTGGAAGACCAACAAAGTCAGGAATACTAGGGGTTGGATTGGAGATGTAAAATCAGAGCCACCGACGACACAAGGATTTTCTTTAGTCGGTTGGGCTTTGAGATAGAACATTCGGCGGAAGGGATTGAAATGAGGATAGATTCAAAAAATGCCTCACAAAGATGGATAAAGATGGCAATGTGCAAGATGAAATTAGAGTTTAGATGATATATCTTAATCCCATAGAAGTCAAGAAGACCATGGAAGAATTCGCATGTTGGAAGACCAAAGCTGCTATAAAAGAAGGGAGTGAATACCACAATTTCACCAGTGTTTGGCGCCAGGAACTCCTCGTCGCAAGTTGGGCACCATCCAATGATCTCCTTCGTTGGGATCTCGCCTTCCTTTACCATCTCTTTTAGAGTCGTCTCCTTCACATATGAGACAACCCATTAGTCGAAAGGGATTTCTCTCTCCTCCGCTATGGATGAAATGGGAGGGAACTTGGATTAGGGTTTTTGGTTTTGGATTTGGGATGGAAGATGAGAGAAGGAAACCCGCGTTGTATTTTGGCGGAATATAGGGCGCTTTAGTGGTTGGATGCGTGTGGAAGCTTTGCCCTAGCTCTAGCGGCAGTGGCAGTGAACAGGAGTGTGAAAGGGGAATTTCAGAAGGTGAAGCGGTGGAGAAGACGAATATTTTAATGGTATCAGTAAATAGCTCTTTCTGGGCCGAGGCCCATTAGACATTTACAACCCATATTTTCAGGTGTGGCCTGCCATATGTCCTTAGGGCTTTAACATATTTGCTTTTACAGTATGCTTTTACAACGCAGATTTTTTTTCACAAAGCTGGTATAATGCAATTTGAAAGGGGTTGTGAACAGTATGCTTTACAGCTTATACATATTAACTTTTTTATAAAAGTTAAGCACTGTTTGGCGTATGTTTTCCTATACATTAGGCCAAGTACTTTGTTATTGTTTTTTCATAAGGCCACATAAGTGTGCGATTTCTTAAGACCAATATTTTTGGTTTTGTATTATTTATGACATTTTCAGGTCATTAATAGGAGGTTGCTAAATCCATTTTTAGCGTTATTTGCTCGGATTTAACATCACGTATGCCATGATTCTTATCAAAACCACTCAGTTGGTTGATTTATTTACTCTTTGACTATATGTTTAGTTTATTCAACTAATCACATTGTCGGGGCTACACCTAATTAGGTGCATCTATGAAATCATTGTTATGAATAATATTTTATGATGAACAATTGGCTTCGCAAATGATTTATTCGATAAATTGGTTCGAGAATATTTGTGGATGTTGGTGTGAGTACGTGTGACTAATGTGGGTCAGGTTTCCTTTTTCTCCGGTTCCTGATGGTCTGACCGGCAGCTTGGAGACGGTCTGACCGGCGGCAGTGCAGTGATTTGACCGGCAGCGTCACGGCGGTCTGATCGGTGTGACTTCATCAGGTTAGAGGGTAACTTTTATTTTCGCTAAAAGTTTTGGTTTTTGGTTTTTGGTTTTTCCTACCATTCACCCCCCCTCTGGTAGGTTTGTTTGGTCTTGTTCGATCCTATAGCATCTAGTCAATGCACCTTAATATATCAATTTTATTATTTTTTCAAGTTTTTTTCAGCCATCCATAGCCTCATATTTTAGGTAAAAGCACTCAGGAGATCACAGAGAAGATGTTGAAGCACTTGGCTTCTTGTTAAAAGGGTTTGAGAGATAATTATCTTTTTGACTGTGAAGGTCTCAAGGGCAGCTCTGGAGATTATGAGTACTATATACCCATACGGATAGCTCATCTGATTAAAGATAGGAGGTGGGCCAGATCCATGTGTTATGTAAATAGATTAAGCTTTGGAAAGTGTGTTGCCTTGTCTCAAGACACTGTTCCTTAATTTTGATTATCTAAAGAGATAAGGAAACCTATGTCATGTCCGACTGGGTTTTCCTCCTCATAAGCATGCCCCCAAACCCATGTAAGGAGGGCAGGGAGCCCTCTAAGGGTATATTCGCAACTCGATTATCAGATCAATACACACCCGGTGGAATCAATCCCCGAAACAGGAGTAAGGTCTTACTTCTCATCGAGAAGGCCTGAACCTCTCTAAACCTTTGTCCCTTTAGTCTTCCACTTTAGATCTCGTGCGCTACCCCTATTTCTTATTGCCGATTTCTAGGATCGACAGATACATTACCTTATGCCTAATCCCTTTCTTACAATACAAGTAAGCCTATTAGGCCTTAGATACTTGGCCCACCCCATTCTATCTAGCCCAAAGGCCTACTCTCGTGTAGCCAGGTATCATGTTCCCCACAATAGCCCCCGAGTACTAAGCCTGACGATGATTCTTGCAGCTTGACGAAGTCACCCAAAGAAGCTAGACCGGCTAACTACTCAATCCATGACATAGTCGAGTAATATTTCCTAGTCATGTTATCGTCCTAGCAAGGAGTCATTGTAGACTTTGGAAAACACAAACTTAATAGGCCAGCCCAAGGAAATGCTCTCCAACTATTTTAAATAAATCCGAGCGGGACAAACGTTGCCCTAAATCCCCAAATCAAATAGTATCGTGCCTCTTCATCTTCTCCTCTGCATTCGTCTTGTCTCCTCTCATCAGGGTTCTGCAGATTCGATCCGGGAGAGTTCAATCTTCCTCCAAACCTAGCTTCAAATCCATCCAAATCCAAGATCCCGCAAGCTTCCTCATCAACCATGTCTCACTTGTCAGATGAATCAATCCCTGTTTCCTATCAAACCGTCTCATGGGTACCATCTACCATGACGGAATCAGCCCTGCTTAAGACGGTGAAAGATGGCATCCTCCCTACTCAAGAACTGATTGGATGGCAAGCCGCTGCTGGCGAGGAGTTCCCCACCCCAAATACCAACAAGATGGTGGTGTTTCTTCCCTTATTTTATTGTGGATTGGGGTTACCCACCAGCGACTTCCTCCGCGGACTTCTCCATTACTATGGTATTAATCTTCATCATCTCAATCCCAACTCTATCCTCCAAATGGCGATATTTGTTCATCTATGCAAAGCCCATCTCGGCGTTTATCCATATTTTGGATTGTTCCGTTATCCGTATCACGTCAAAGCTCAACTCACAAAGAAGAACCCATCTGTCGTTGGAGATATTGGAATCCAAGTCCGCCTAGGGAGGAAAAAGGAGTTACTTGAACTTCCTCTTTGCTCATCGAACAAGGGCTGGCGCTCGGAATGGTTTTATTGTGCCAACTTGATCCCAAGCTTGCTAAAATTCATCGGCCACGCCCACGTATTAAGGGATTGCTGGACTTCTCTTCCTCCCTAGAGTGAGATGGATCAAGTGAGGGGCATGTTGAAGGCGATCCGACACCTCAGGAAACATGGTTTAATGGGCATCGCCGTAGGTTGCAAATTCGTCATCCGAAAAGTGCAGCCCCTAAAGAATCGCCTCCATCCAGCCTGGGAATCCTCATTCTCAAGGGACCCAACCAAAGAAACCCTAGGGCCTTACGACAAAGATGTGGTGACCAAGTGGTTATCCGACTTCTTCACGTTGGGTACAGAAATCAGCACCAAAGGCTGCCCCAAGCCCCTTCACCACAATCTGGATCATCCCAAGGTACACTTAGATGCATGCTTCGATTCATCTTTGATCCGACTAATCTCATAGCTTAAATACATTATCTTTGACATGTGACTACAGGGAACCAAGAACTTCATCTCACATCCCGAGTAAGCATCGAGGAAGGAGAGTAACTCACATTCAGCCATGGAATCTACCACTTGGTCAATGCAGGGGAGATTGAATAGGTCTTTGGGGCAAGCCTTGTTGATATCCATATAGTTGACACACATATGGCAGTGTTTATTCTTTTTTCTAAAAAGCACCAGATTAGCGACCCATTCGGGATGGTACACCTCTTTTACGAAACCAGTGGATAACAGTTTTGAGATCTCTTCTCTAATGATCTCCCTTCTGTCGGGTGCGAAGCAGCATAGACGTTGCTATAGTGGTATCCGTGTGCTTGCAGATTTATCTTTGACACTAAGAAATACCAACAACTCACCGACAAGCCCTCCGTTGAAGCCTCATGTCAGCTTCAAGGGCATGGTCGAAGCATCCGCCGTCCAGCCTCAGGAGATGGCACCAACCATCATCAACACTGTCACCGAGTCATCCAAACAACCGACCCATCAGCCGGGCGGTCGACTTCATCAACAACACTCCCAAGCCGGGAGCTCATGGTAAGCCGTTCGCTCAAGCAACCTGCGTGACAAGATCGAAGCAAACCTTCGGATGAATGCTGACCTTTGTAACGTCATGAGTGAGCGCTGATGTCAGCTTGACCCCGAGCGGGCGCAGATCCATGAGGCCCACACTGATGGAGGCCAATGGCGAGCCGAGTACATGTCGGATGGATGTCTCATGATACGCCTCCCAGCTTAGCATTACTCAGACGAGAGGCCCGAATTCCGCTCCCGTCGCGTGGACTTGGCAGACGGTGTCCCCGCCTTCACCAACACGCTCCGTCGGGTAGAGTGACCATCCAACTTCGAGGCGATGGGATTTGACAAGTATGACGGGAAGTCTGACCCTGCTTCTACAAGAAGAGTCCATGCTCCTGTACATCGCCGCTACCACAAAAGTAGTCAACACAGTCCTGGTGATCAAAAGGGATGAAGACGGGTCGATGCAAAAAACTCAACGCCCTGTGTACTTCATCAGCGAAGTCCTCAGCGACTCAAACACACAGTATACATAAATGCAGAAGATGTTATATGCCATATTCATTATGGCCTGGAAGCTCATTCACTATTTCCAAGCTCACCCAATATTGGTTGTCACCGCTTACCCACTCCAGGACATCATGTTCAACAAGGAGGCAACTGGGCACATCGCCAAAGAGGCACTCGAACTAATGGCTTTTGACATCACCTTCCAGCCCCGGGTAGCCATCAAGTCCCTAGTGCTTGCTGACTTCATTGCCGAGTGGACAGAAGAGCAACAGCCGGGTACCATGGCAGACTTCGACGGCTCCCTCATGAAGACCGGTGCGAGTGTATGAGCAATGATAATTTCCCCCAAGGGAGAAAAGCTATGTTATGTCCTCCAACTCCACTTCCCCGCATCAAACAATGGCGCCAAGCTCGAGGCCCTACTACACAGCCTACAACTCGCTACATCACTCGGCATCTGCCAGATAGTGGCAAGAGGGGACTCCCAACTTGTTTTCTGCCAATTAATGAAGGTCTAGGACTGCTCGAATGATAAGATGACAGCATATTGCCAGGAGTTCCGCACACTCGAGGAAAAGTTTGACGGGTTGGAGCTGATCCATGTGGAGCGCGACTACAACGCTGACGTTGACTCTCTGGCCCGGCTGGGCTCCAAGTGCGAGTCAGTCTCGCCTTGTGTGTTCCTTAAAGTACCTAGCAAGCCTTCCATCTACAAGAGCAAAACTTTGACTACACAAGTCCTCATGGTCAACATCGACTAGCATGCGCCCTTGCTCACTACATCAAGACTGGCACCTTAGCACTCGACAGGGCAAAAGAGGAAAAGATCTATCGCAAAAGCAAGAACTATTGCATCATCAGCGATGAACTCTACCACAGGGGAGCAATCGACATACTCATGAAATACATCTCACAACAAGAGGGCAGGGATCAACTCAACGAAATCCACTCAGGCATGTGCGGCAATCACGCTGCCTCCAAGACTATAGTTGGCAAAGCATATCGACAAGGTTTCTTCTGGCCAACAGTTGTCACCGATGCTCAAGACATCGTCCACACTTGTGAGGGTTGCCAATTCTTCGCCCGACAAACTCATACGCTAGCCAATGAACTCCAAACAATCCCCATCTCATGGCCTTTTGTTGTCTTGGGTCTTGACATGGTAGGTCCATTCCAGAAAGCACTCAGCGGGTTCACTCATCTTTTCGTTTGCATCGACAAATTCACCAAGTGGATCGAAGCGAAGCCGATAGCCAAGATCACAGCCGCCAACGCCCGCGAGTTCATCAAGGGTGTCGTCTTTTGCTTCGGCGTAAGCAATCATATCATTACCAACAATGGCACTCAATTCATCGGCTCAGTCTTCCAAGAATTTTGTGATGAAGTCGACATCAAGATCTGTTATGCATCAATTGCCCAGCCCCAAGAGTACTGGCCATGTGGAGCGCGCAAACAAGATGGTACCTGTTAACACTAGAATTTGGTAAGCCCCGAAGTCCTCATCGGCTCAGGATCCATATCGGCTCAAGGTTGGTATCGGCCTAGAGTCTTATATCGGCCGATGGGGGTTTTCTTAAAACCAGCCACCAACGGCAGTCGGATTCTTGTTAGATTCGGGAAGATCTTATCCAGAGAAGACCGAGTTTGAGGAGGATACGGCTTGTATCTATTAATTAGGAAGAATTTGTTAGTTTCCTTTTTATCTTTAGGAAAGTGTGTTTAGTGTCCAATAAGGACTTTATCTGTTTCCTTTTATCTTTAGGAAAGTTTGAGTCGTATTCTGTTAGGATCTTTGTTAGTCTATGGGTATAAATATGTAAGCCCAAGGTTCATGTAAAATCATCTCACGATCAATACAACTTCGGCGCATCGCCAACCTTTACTTTTCGTCTTCTTCGGTGAGTTCATGCCCTTCCCGCGAGGGGTAAGTCTCGTTATGGTTGCCTGCGCTGTTGGGGCTAGGGCTTCGACGTTCTGATCTCGTCAACGTAAGCACCTACTATCATATATCTTAGTCAATCTGGTTTGGCGTCTCAATTTAGTCGTATCGGCCGAGATTCGTTTTAGGGATTACGCCGGTATCGACTAAATTGCCTCGCTAGATTAGATTGGCTAAGGTATCCACCACCCCGAAAATCAGTCGAGGGCTTGATTGTCTAGATCTTGCGTTTCTTTTCATACTTAGTGCCGCTAAGTCATGATTAGAACCGTAATCTCTAGTCTGCCTGTTGATTGCCAATAAGGGTTTCACTGGGGTTTCAGTCGGTGAGTTATCTGGACGTTGCATCGGCCCAAGAGTTTTACATATAGATTGGATCTGGCCGATGACAACAGAGTATTTCTTGTTTATCTGCTTATCGAGAGTTTATCCCATCGGACCTCCGGCCGATGTGTGCTTTAATCTTCATATCAATGTTTATTTTATATTTGGATTATGCTATATCATATTGAGCCGATCGGTTGTTTTGCCTATCGGCCTATCGGCTGATACGTTTTTGCCCTATCAGCCTATCCGCCGATAGACCTTCTGTTGTGCTATTTTGCATATCTTGTCAGTGGCAGGATCAAACTGACTGGCACGCCCACGCTTCATCAATTTTAGGACCTGCACTGGAGCTAAGCAGATCTCCTAGGCCTGGGTGTGTCCGCACGCCGGATCCTCATCGGTGATACGGATTTGGCGTCAACTGTACCGCACAACATCAAGACCTGTATCTTCGACCGGCTCGAGCCATACGCGGGCAAATGGGTACAAGAACTCCCTTCAGTACTGTGGTCTCTACGTACTACTCCAAGCAGTCTTGCCAACCGAGCTTGCACTCGGATCCCCCAGAGTCCGGGTCGATAACGAAGATGATGTCGAGTGAATGTACAAGAAGCCCGCGAATCAGCTGCAACTGAGTTCGCTTGATTCCAGCAACTGCAACACAAGTATCAAAGCCGCAATGTGCGAAACCATTCTTCTTCCATCGGCGACCTAGTCCTCCCTCGAGTGCAAACCACCAAAGACCGACACAAGCTATACCCGACATGGGAAGGACCTTACACAATCATTGCCATCACTCGACTCGACGCCTATCAGCAAGCAACCATGGAGGGCGAACCAATGGACAACTCTTGGAACATAGAGCACGTCTGACAATTCTATGAGTGACTTGTAACCCCAAACATCATGGATTTATAAAAAGTGCATTGTCCCAACTTGAACTACATCATCGTCTACACCGCATAACCAAAGGATCCGCCTTTGTATGACTTACGTGGACCCGGCTACGCCCTACCTGGCCATGCCGTCTACACCGTTTGCCTGGGGGCTCCACCTCAGTACGGCTCACGCATATCCTGCTACACCTTACCCGTCCACGCCGCCTATACCGCATGCCTGAGGGCTTCACCCCTGTACAGCTCATGCGGACCCGACTACACCTTACCCGGCCATGTCGTCTACACCACTTACCCGGGGGCTCCACAACTTATGACTCACATGGACCCAGCTACGCCCTACCCAGTCATGCCATCTACACCGCATGCCGGGGGGCTCCGCCCCTGTACGGCTCACGCAAACCCAGCTATGCCTTACCCAGCCACGCCATCTACACAACATGCCCGGGGGCTCCACCCTTGAACGGCTCATGCGGACTCGACTATGTTCTATCCGGGCACGCCGTCTACACTGCATGCCCTGGTGCTCTGCCCTTGTACGGCTCATGCCCTACCCGGCCACGCCGTCTACACTACATGCCTAAGAGCTTCGCTCTTGTATAGCTCACTCGGACTCGACTATGCCCTACATGGCTACGTCGCTTTCACCACAAGATCTAAGGCTTCATCTGCGCATAACCGAACACACAAGTTTGCAAAGCAAGTCATCAAAAGAGCCATAACACTGTTCATCTATGCCTACTTCATCACAACTAGTTTTACAACTTCTACCACATTACAGTTCCAAATCATGCGGTAATGCGAAGGTCGAGCCCTTTATCTCCCCTTCTGGCCATTGTATGTCTTCATCAGAGCAGTTAGTCGCGTAACCCTTGCCAACTGTTGATAGATCTACGCGTGGGTAATTTGACTTTACAACAGCTAGGGCATGCCTAGCACCGGCCATAGCAACTGTCTTAGACAACCTTCGAATGGCGACAGGCCCCTCCTGCAGCAACTCAGTCACCTGTGCCCAGAAATCCTTGTTATCATATCCACCTGGGAAAAGCAGCCAGATAGTAGGATTCAATTCATCCACCAGTCATTTCCGTGAGTCTCGAGCTACGCCCACCTTCCGCTGAAAATGCGACCATTGCTCATCGTTGTGGACCTTCCGATCTTCAATATCTTTGAAGGCCGCCTTCAACGCCTTCTGGGCCTTTGTCAGGTCCTCGTCAAGCGATTTCTTCTCAGCAGTGGCCTCAGTTTTTGCAGCTAGCACACCAAAGATCATTTTCAGTACAACGGGAGTCGGTGCACCAATCACCATTTCTCGGTTATTAACTTACCTTCAAGCTCTTCACGCAAAGTACCAGCAGTGGCATTCACTCTTCAACGCGCTTCTCCAACTCGACCACCCGGGCTTTGCCACCTGTCTCCTCTGCCTCCTTCACCTTGTTCGCCCACTCGGCTACATCAGCTGCATGTATATTTTGCTCTTGGGCAGCTGGACATCATTTGGAAGAACACAATCAGCAACTACAAAATTCATAACTTTGAAACAGAAGTTTCTCTGACCAGATCG
This sequence comes from Oryza officinalis, assembly GCA_008326285.1. Lineage (NCBI taxonomy): Eukaryota > Viridiplantae > Streptophyta > Magnoliopsida > Poales > Poaceae > Oryza > Oryza officinalis. The sequence goes on from BDMV01000012.1 coordinate 28,007,112, forward strand.
CCGGACTCACCTTCTGCTAGCAATTCCTCCATCCAGGACCGGAGCACCTTTTCCCGTTGTTGCGCAATGAGGCATTCTCGCTGGCGTTGGTCCTCCACCTTCTCGACGGCTTTGGCGCACCTGGCGAATTTCATGCACTCGGCGAAACACCAGCTTTAGTGGCTTGCTCTTCATCTCCAAGGGCTCGACGATTTTGTGCGATGAAGCTCCATGTCAGACAACTTCTACTCCACACCATGATGATTTATTCTATATATCATACCACTGAGTCGGGAGCTATTGGCTATACGGGCTAACCTGCATCTTCTGCAAGAGGATGAGTCCAGCTTCATAGTAGGTTTCGGCATCAGCCTTGTCGACAACTTCATCGAACCCCTTCAGCTGTTCTTTCTTCGTCTGGCTCTCGGCAAACTAGGCGGCCTGGAGAGGAGGTTCATAGTCGGTCGACGGTAGAGCTCAGCTGATTTCTTCAACATCATCGTCATCCGCCACCATGGTGTTGCTGGGAGGCGGAGATGGTGCGGAACTACCTTACGGATGTGTTGTTCAGTAGTAGTGTATATATATCACTAGTGGAGAAGGGGTTTTTAACCCTGGTTCGTAACCCCCTGTAGTCCCGGTTATGCAACCGGGACTACGAATCCGGGACTAAAGATGCCCATCTTTAGTCCCGGGTGAAATAACCGGGACTAAAGATCCATCATTAGTCCCGGTTGGTAACACCAACCGGGACTAAAGATGGTTGCGCCACGTAGCTGCCTCAGCCATCTTTAGTCCCTGTTGGTGTTACCAACCGGGACTAATGATATTTTTTTAAAAGAAAAACATTTGCTGGTTCTGCCAGCTGCTTGTTTATATATTATGCATATATCTGTATAAATACATATATATGCATAATATATATGTATATATAACATGCGTATATATGTAATATATGTATTTATATATATATATATATATGCAATATGCATATATATATATATATATATGTATAAATACATGTTTTACATATATATATATTTATATATCCTATATATAAGCACTCAAGTAAATATATACTTATATTACCGAAATATACTCACACACATAAGTACATGAATGCACATCTGAATATGTACATATATTACAATCTTTCGTTAATTATAATGGTCTATTGTATATTACGAAGAAAGCTAAGACATATTATCCATGGGGAAGATGATCAATAGCTTTTCCATCGTAGTAGAATTCTCCCGCGGGATCAATTATTTGTTCATTGATAAATCCCATCAGTTGTTCTTGAACAGCCTTGATAAATTCTTCGCTGGATAGGTTTTCCCTCATGTAAATAATCTATCATTTGAAAAAATATTGAGATATAAGTATATGAAGTCAATAAGAAATCGGGACATAATGTATGAATAATTTTTACGTACTTCCAGATCCTTGTCACTGTTGATTTGATGTACAAGTGCGTGAGTATATTCGCAGACGTAGTAGCCGCACAAGTTATTCCCCTTCTCCTGTTTTGCACACTTAAGGAGAAACGACGAGAGATTTAATGTACTAATTTTTTCTAGAAGCAATGAATGATTAAATATGTTTTGGAGCATGTACTCACCGGAAAATTAAATCTCCTACCAAGTTTTTCTTTCCAAACCCCGTGGACCAATGTACGGAACTTTGCCCATGCCCTATGTACAGTTGAAAGCTATGATTAAATACCAGAGAAAATTTTAATTTTAATCATTATTAGATATATACTTTTAGAGGTAATCGTTCCATACATACATATGAATGAATAAAGACAGAGATAGTGATTCAAGATATTGGGTGAACACAACACCTCGCTCTTTCATGGCTACAAACGAATAATTTTCATAACAAATTTTGTCTTGACTCCCCATGCATAGGAGTCAAGACAAAATTTGTTTTGAAAATTCTCCGTTTCTGTTTAGTCATGAAAGACCGAGTGCTTGTGTTCAGCCAGTATCTTGAACCAGTACCTCCTTGGAACGAGTGAACTTCGAGCGAACCAGTACCATCGTTCATTAATTTGTTCGTTCGGTTGCTCGTTCGTTCGTTCGGTCCCTCGTTCGTTCCTTCGGTCGCTCGTTCGTTCGTGCATAGGTTCGTTCGCTCGTTCGTTCGTTCGTTCGTTCGTTCATTCGATCGTTCGGTCGTTCGCTCGTTCAGTCGTTCGTTCGCTCGTTCATTCGGTCGTTCGTTCGGTCACTCGTTCGTTCACTCGTTTGCTCGTTCGTGCATAGGTTCGTTCGTTCGTTCGTTCATTCGTTCGTCCGGTCGTTCGCTCGTTCAGTCGTTCGTTCGCTCGTTCGTTCGCTCGTTCGCTCGTTCAGTCGTTCATTCGCTCGTTTGCTCGTTCATGCATAGGTTCGTTCGCTCGTTCGTTCGTTCGTTCGGTCGGTCGTTCGATCGTTCGCTCGTTCAGTCGTTCGTTCGTTCGTTCGCTCGTTCGCTCGTTCGTTCGCTCATTTGCTCATTCGCTCGTTCGGTCGGTCGTTCGCTCGTTCGGTCTGCATGTTGTTCGTTCGTTCACGTTCGTTCACGTTCGTTCTATCGTTAGGTCGTTCGTGGCGCAGCCGTGGTGGTGGTGACGGCGGCCGTGGTGGCGCGACCGTGGTGGTGGCGGCGGCCGTGGTGGCGCGACCGTGGTGGTGGCGGCAGCCGTGTTGTGGCGGCGACCGTGGTGGCGCGGCCGGTGGCGCGAGTACGTGGCATTCATGGCGACGGCGGACGTGGTGGCGCGGGCCGGCGGCGGCGGCGGTGGCGCGGGTACGTGCCATTCATGGCGACGGCGGTGCGGACGGCGTGGCGACGACGGTGCGGTACGTGGCATTCTTGAAAACGGACGGAAGAAAAGATGGAGAACGGCGCAAACCTCGGCCGGGAGGCGCGGCGCGGACGGCGATGACGTACGGCGGCGGAGACGACGAAGACGACGGCGCGCTGAGAGTTGAGAGAGAATGAGAAACGGCTAAGTGTGGATCCGGAGAAGACGATGCGCCCAGCTATTTATAGTCGGTTGGTGGAACAAACGGGACTAAAGATATCTTTAGTCCCGGTTGCTGCCACCAACCGGGACTAAAGATTGAAACAGTGCACATATAAATAACATATGACCTATTTTAAATAGTCTAAATTTGATATTACATTCCAATAATAATATATAATTAAAATTTGACCAATTTAAATACTATTTGAATAGTATTAAAATATCTAATACCATATTACCTATTTAAATAGTTCTGAATTATTATTAAATATAAATAATCACATATAAATAACATATGACCTATTTTAATAGTTTCAATTTGATATTACATTTCAATAATGATATATAATTAAAATTTGACCAATTTAAATACTATTTGAATAGTATTAAAATATCTAATACCATATTACCTATTTAAATAGTTTTAAATTATTATTAAATATAAATAATCACATATAAATAACATCTGACGTTTCAATTTGATATTACATTCCAATAATTGATATTACTATCTAATACTATATTACCTATTTAAATAGTTCAAAATTGATATTACATATATAATTATAGTACTAAAAAACACAAACATTACACGGCCTTCAATACATTATAAATAATTTGCGTCGTCCATACAACAACCTATGTCACAGTTTTCCTTACATAATTGTAGTAATAAAAAACACAAACATTGCATGGCCTTCAATACATTATAAATAATTTGCATTGTCCATACAACAACCTATGTCATAGTTTTTCTCATGTACTTTCTCCTCACGAATGTTCCTTCGCTATGATCGCTGCGTGAGTAAGGGGTGTTCTCCTTTGAAAGGAGGAAGCTCGGGTCAACCGTCACCGCGAACGGAGGTTGCCCATCGAACTGATCGTAATCTTCGTCAGTCTTATCCTCGACTCCGACGATTTTCCTTTTGCCTGGGAGAACCACGTGGCGCTTTGGCTCGTCGGGTCCTTTACCCTTATTTGGTTTGCTAGACATGTCCTTCACGTAGAAAACCTGTGTGACATCATTGGCTAGGACGAAAGGTTTGTCTGAGTATCCAACCTTGGTTAGGTCAATCGTTGTCATCCCACTGTCATCAATCGTTACGCCTCCACCGGTGAGCCTAACCCATTGGCATCGAAACAGAGGTACCTTCAGGGGTCCGTAGTCTAGTTCCCATATGTCCTCGATGACACCATAATACGTGCTAGTTGTACCATCGTATCTCATGGTGTCAATACGAATAGCAGAGTTCTGGTTTGTGCTCTTTCTGTCTTGGGCTCTTGTGTAAAATGTATACCCATTGATTTCATATCCTTGGAATGTCAATATCGAGCAAGAAGGCCCCCTCGCCAAGAAGGCTAGTTGTCGCTCAATGGTTTCTGCACCCATTAGACGTTGTCGTAGCCAAACGGGGAAAGTATCGATGTGATAGCGTGTAATCCATGCATCAGACTTGCCGATGTTTTTCGACCGAACAATCGCCAGGTGCTCCTCGATGTAAGGAGCCACCAACGAAGATTGTTGCAAAACCATGAAATGTGCTTTACGGAATAAATCGTTGTCCACGGTCATTATTGCTTTTCTTCCAAGAGTCCCCTTTCCCCGTAGTCTCCCCTCATGGCTTGATTCGGGTACCCCGATTGGACGAAGGTCTTCAATAAATTCTACGCAGAACTCAATGACCTCCTCTATTCCATAACCCTTGGCGATGCTTGCTTCCGGACGAGAACGGTTACAAACGTATTTCTTTAGAACGCCCATGTACCTCTCGAAAGGAAACATGTTGTGTAGGTACACATTATCAGGAAGGATACCACAAATTATAACAGGAAGCAGTTGTGTCATCAACACGTGACAGTCATGAGACTTTAGGTTTGTGAATTTCTTTTCCTTCATGCTTATTATTCTCTTGATGTTCGAGGAGTATCCAGACGGTACCTTGATGCTCTCCAGGCATTCAAACATACTTTCCTTCTCTTCCTTGCTCAGGGTGTAGCTTGCAGGACTCAAATAATGGCTTCCTTTATCCTTCGGTTCCGGGTGAAGGTCCTCACGTTGTTGCATATGCTTGAGATCATTGCGTGCTTCAAGTGTATCTTTCGACTTCCCATATACACCTAGGAAGCCTAACAGGTTGACGCAAAGGTTCTTAGTGAGGTGGATCACGTCGATCGCGTGCCGGACGTCTAAGACTTCCCAATAGGGTAACTCCCAAAAAATAGACTTCTTCTTCCACATCGCCGCGTGACCATCTTCGCTCTCTATAGGTTGGCTGCCAGGTCCCTTTCCAAATACTACTTTCAGATCTTTCACCATAGCAAACACGGTTTTTCCGTTGCGATGTTTAGGCTTAGTACGGTGGTCTGCCTTCTGTTCGAAATGCTTGCCTTTTTTCCGTACAGGATGGGTTGCAACAAGGAATCGACGATGGCCCATGTAAACAACCTTCCTGCAGTGTTTCAGATACGTACTTTCAGTTTCATCCATGCAATGGGTGCAAGCCTTGTACCCCTTGTTTGACTGTCCGGATAGGTTGCTAAGTGCAGGCCAATCGTTAATGGTCACGAACAACAACGCTCGTAGGTTAAATTGCTCCTATTTGTCCTCGTCCCACACGGAGACACCTTCTTTGTTACACAGCAGAAGCAGATCCTCAATCAATGGTCTTAGGTACACATCAATATCGTTACCAGGTTGCTTTGGGCCTTGAATGATAATTGGCACCATGATGTACTTTCGCTTCATGCATAGCCAAGGGGGAAGGTTGTAGATACACATGGTAACAGGCCAAGTGCTATGGCCGCTGCTCATCTCTCCAAATGGATTCATGCCATCTGTACTTAAACCGAACCTTACGTTTTGGGCATCCTCTCCAAAGTCTAGAAATGTTTTGTCGATGTTTCGCCACTGCGACCCATCGGCGGGGTGTCTCAACATCCCGTCTTGTTGACATTCTTCTGCGTGCCAGCACATCATGCTAGCATGCTCTTTGTTCCTGAACAAACGCTTGAGCTGTGGTATTATAGGGAAATATCACATCACCTTAGCTGGAACTCTCTTCTTCGAAGGCTGTCCGTCAACATCACCTGGATCATCTCGTCTAATCTTGTATCGTAGTGCTTTACAAACCGGGCATGCTTCTAGGTTCTCGTACTCCTCACCGCGATAGAGGATACAATCGTTCGGACATGCATGTATCTTATGTACTTCTAGTCCTAGAGGGCATACCACCTTCTTAGCTTCGTACGTTGTTTCGGGCAACTCGTTTCCCTCCGGAACAATGTTCTTGATGAGTTTCAATAACTCGCCAAATGCCTTGTCACTCACACCATTTTTTGCCTTCCATTGCAAGAATTCTAGCGTCATACCCAATTTTTTGTGCCACCTGGGTACAACGAAGTTTTGTGGTCCGCTAACATACGGTCCAATTTTTAGACCTCCTTCTCACTTTCGCAGCCGTCCTTTACGTCCCGCAACATTTGACCAAGATCATCTACAGCGTCGTTATCTTGAACAGCTCCGTCCACCTCGCCTTCCGGATTTTTTTCAAATCCACCATATTGATGAGCCCAGTCCGGAATATTCTCGTCTTCTACTTCATCTTCTTCCATTGTAACCCCTAGCTCTCCGTGCGAGGTCCAACAATTATATCCAGGCATGAATCCAGACTCAAACAAGTGCACATGAATAGTTCTTAATGATGAATACTCCTTTCGGTTACTGCACTTTTTGCATGAACAACACATGAAACCGTTCTACTTGTTAGCATTGGCCACCTTCAAAAAATAATGCACGCCTTCAATAAACTCTTTCGACCGTCGGTCCACGGTGTACATCCATTGTCGATCCATCTAGACATCAAATAGTCCAATGTTACTAACGAAATCCACATTCTCGAAACTAATTAAATAATCATACAAAAATTTAAAACATCATTATTCAAAGTGAAACTAATTTCTAGAAAAGAGAATGGAGAAAATATTCTAATTTTGCCTAACATCATTATCCAAATTTTCTAATTTCAAAATCAACCTAATTTTGCCTAACATATTTTCTCTCTCATCATTTTGCATAAACCTTTATGGAGAAAATATTTTATAGAAACAAAGCTATAAATGCAATATGCTAAGCATACATTATTAGAGAATAAATTGGCTAACCTTTTCGATCTCTCTGATTTGTATATTATCACCAAAACAAATTTATCAAAAATTTTGGCAGCACTTTCCTTCTTTCTCCTCCTCTTGGCAGCAATGGCTCGGGCAGGAGGAGGAAGAAAAAGTATAGAAAGGTGGATCACTATAGTCCCGGTTAATAACATTAACCGGGACTATAGATCTAAATTATCTTTAGTCCCGGTCTGTGTTACCAACCGGGACTAAAGTGAGGATCTTTAGTCCCGGTTGATTACACCAATCGGGACTAAAGATCCCGGCCCCCTGACACCGGCCTGACAAGGCCGGTGGGTGTGTGAACCGGGACTAAAGATGATCTTTAGTCCCGGTTGGTGAAGATCATCGTGACCCGTTGCCTTTTTTAACCGGGACTAAAATTTATCTTTAGCCCCGGTTCATATTCGAACCGAGACTATTCCGGTTTTTCTGATTCCGACTAAAGATCATAGTGTATGTACTAATCTGTAATGATGTAACAGTTTAAGTTTTACAAGTACTAATAAAATTAAATTAGTTTTGCTTGCAAAACATACAAAGTTTACATGGTTATAAAATATGTAAATTAGAGGTATATATCTATTTACACCTACAAAAGTATATACTAATCTGACAATGTGATAAAATTGTCACACTAACCAGAAATTTTTTTTCTAATCGATTAGGTGGTTCGTATCACTATGCTGTGGATCATTTTCAGAAACTTTGTTAAATAATACAAGAGAGTGAAATACTATATACAATTTATATTTTATTTTCGATCCCCTTTGGATTAATTGAAACAGGCCATTGCAATTATCTATATAGGCCCTATAATTTTAGTTTTTTTCCCTAAAGTTGATTATTTCGAAATAAAAATTTAATAAATATTGATATGGTTTAAAAAATAATCAATGTATTTAGCATATAATTGAAAATTTACTAATGATATTAACAGTACCAATATATCGTATAACGCGCCGTTTGATGACTAGTATAAATTAAATTAATAGTATTGATTGAAATCACCTAAACATATTTGCCTATGAAAATTATAGCCATCTGCCTATTCCAGATCTCTTCTCTACCTGTCTAATGCGCACCTCTTCTCACTACTACAAAAACCTCCATAGGTACCGGCCACATAGGAGCCGGATTTGCTAGAACCGGTACCTAAAAGACAAATAGACCCAATTTTTGCACGAACCGGCACCTATAAGATCTTATAGGTGCCGGTTGAATGGGAGAAGCCTATAGGTGCCGGTTTGCAATAAAATCCGGTACCTATGAGCCCAAAAAAGGTGCCGGTTTTATTTACGAACCGGCACCTATCACATAGGTGCCGGTTCGTAATAAGAACCGGCACCTATGTTACGGCCACATAGGTGCCGCTTTAACCTAATAAACCGGCACCTATCACATAGGTGCCGGTTCTTATTAAAAACCGGCACCTATGTGGTGGCTTCCTTCGGAAGGAAACTAAATAGGTGCCGGTTCATAACATTAACCGACACCTATATCCCCCAAGTCTATATATACCCCTTGTTCACTGCATTCTCATGATTTTGTGGCTTCTCTTCAGCTCATC